>WBMW01001779.1:30102-48772 GCA_013396635.1 Penelope pileata
AGCTGTAGGTTTAGGGGTAGTGCAGCTGTAGGTGTGGGGGTAGGAGCAGCTGTAGGTTTAGGTATAAGTGCAGCTGTAGGTTTAGGTGTAGCTGTAGGTTTAGGGGCAGTGCAGCTGTAGGTTTAGGTATGGGAGCAGCTGTAGGTGTAGGGGTAGGAGCGGCTGTAGGTTTAGGGATAGGTAGAGGAGCAGCCGTAGGTTTCGGTGTAGGTGTAAGCTGAGGTACAGATGCAGGTTTCGGTGCAGGTACAGATACATATGGTGTAGGTGTAGGTACAGATACATATGGTGTAGGTGTAGGTACAGGTAGAGGTGTAGCCGTAGCCACAGCCTCAGGGGCCGCAGGCGCTGACGCCCCTCCTGCCCCATAAGCGCGGCGCCCCGCTCCCGTCTCGAGGCGATGACGTCGCCCTGCGCCATAGGCCGCCTCTCCTCTGACGTCACCCGCGCGCCGCCGCCGCTCCGCGAGGGCACCATGGCGCTGCCCGGGCCCGGCCGCCTGGCGCTGGGGCTGGCGGTGGGCGCGGCCTCCGGCCTGGGCCTGGGCCTGGGCCTNGACAGGAGAGCGTCCTGCCAGGAGGGTCGCGCCTCTGAAGCCTTGGTGCTGTTGTGGGGGGTCAGTGGTGAAGAGGCTCGAAGCTCTTTGCCTTACAAAAGCACCCGGTGGGGGTTGAGGGCTCTTCTTGCCCTGCTGCACAGTCACAGAGCCTTTCAGGTTGGAAAAGCCCCCCAAGATCACCACGCCCAACCCAGCCCGCCCCACGGAGCCCCGTCCCCAGTGCCACATCCCCACGGGTCTGGGGCACCTCCAGGGCCGGTGACCCCACCACTCCCTGGGCAGCTGTGGCACTGAGGAGCTGTGTCCGAGGAAGCAGAGCTTCTAGGGAGCAAGAGGAGAGGGGGGGAAAGGTGCCAGTGCCTCCTTGTTGGAGGAAGCTGAGGTTTCAACTCTGAGATGTTTTAGCAGGGTGTCCAGGAGGAGCGCAGGTCCTTTCTGCAATCTGGCTGCTGTCTGAGAGTGGGTTTTCTTTTTTATATATAAATAGTGTCAATTACGTATATGTTGTTATATATATGATGGCAGTTATCGATTCAAGTGGTGTCAAAGCGTTCCTCTAACTCATATTTATAACATTTAGTACCAGCTTTCAGGAAAACATAATTAAAAGGCCCAGATGCCAGTCAGCTCCTTGATCTCAGGCTGATCTCAGTGAACCCGCAAGAAGAGTCCAGGACCAGGCAGCCTGGTGAGGGTTTGAGATGTTCAGTCCGAGGCAGTGACGTATTTGGATGGCTAAAAGTGTTTTTTTGGTTGATGTTTTATTTTTCCTGAGTAATAAAACAGGTGTTTTGGTGTGGGTGTTTTGTTGTTTTTATTTTTCCTGGTAGGAATAGGTCTCTTTTGGCCCAGGTTAGCTTGCACTGCCCTTCTTCATGGCCAGGTGTGAGCTGTGTGCTCCGTGCTGGTTGCCATTTGGAACATAAGCAGGCTGTAGTTCTGAACTGTGATGCTGATGCACCCTCAGACTTCTGAAAACAGCATTGAACTGATGTTTCCTATGAGAAACCCTTTCCCCTTGGCACCTAATAAACGTTGCCTTGTTTTCTCGAAGCGCTGCCTGGAAGGCCAGTCCCTGTAGAAGCAGGGGACAGTGCTGTGGGCATGCCTCTGCCGGCACACGAGGAGCAGGTGGACGTGCTGGAGCGCCTGGACTTCGTGCTGCGAAACATCTTGGAGCTGAGGAGGGAGGTGGAGGAGCTGCGGAGCAGCCTGCAGCACCTCGCTGCGGAGATCGTCGGCGAAGTCAGGTCAGCAGCAGCCCTTCCCCTCTCTGTTGTCACATTTTGTGTCCTACAGCACAGGAAAGCACCGTGACTGTGTTAAATGGAAGAAACGTCTCTTTAGTGTCCATTGGCATGACGTCTTGGCAGTGAGATCGGTTTAAAAATAAATAAATGTCATGTTTAGCCAAGCTTGGTTTTTTTCCTTCCGGAATCTGAAGTCCTAACGCTTGCTTCAGACAGATTCTGGACTAGGAAAGTTATTCTGTGAATTTTAGTCTCTTCTTACTGCTATTTTCTCTTTAATTGCTGCCAACTGTATATTTTGATACTTATTGAAAGGTCTGCAAGGTGTTTCAGAATTCCTTTGTTCATTGAGGAAATGAGAGGAAGGCGTGTGATAGCCTTTAATAGATGGAATTCTGTGGTCAGACTTTAACTGTGTTTTATATATGTTTTTTATATATATATATATGTTCTATACATCTGCTGTGTGGTGGTGAGATGTTTGTCTAAGCAAGAGCAAGTGACCTCGTGAATTCTTTGGGGATAGAGCAAATTGGATGGAATCTGCTGGAGAGGAGCACGGAACTTCACTGTCAAACGCTGATTTGTTGTTCTTTCTGCTTTTTTTCCAGGTCCCATCTGGAAGAAACCCAGAGAGTAACACGCCGAAGGCGGTTCCCCTTCCACAGAGAAAGAAGTGATTCCACAGGGTCCAGCTCCATTTATTTCACAGCTAACTCAGGAGCAGCCAACACAGACGATGGAGAAAGTGAAGGCGGGTAAGCCAGGCGCCGCATTGGAGGCGGCTTTCGTAGACTTTGGTGCCCAAGTGCTTATTTCTGAGCAGTACACAATGTGGAGGGGCTTTTGTTGCTTTTTTTTTTTTTGCCTGTTTTGTAGTTTTGGCATATATATATGTACTTTTTTTTTCTTTTGGATTACATCTTACCATACAATCATAGAATGGTTCAGGTTGGAAGGGACCTTAGAGATCATCTTGTTCCAACCCCCTGCTATGGGCAAGGACACCTCCCACCAGACCAGGTTGCCCAAAGCCCCATCAAGCCTGGCCTTGAATACTTCCAGGGAGGGAATCTTGAAGGTTCTTGCTGCATCGCTTTTGGGAAGGTGATGGGAGAGATTTTTTTTTTTTTTAAATATCATTTGATGAAGAAACCTTGCAGGAAGAAGGGAAGTAGAAGCCCAGCCTGAGACTCAATGAGAGCAATCAGGGTAGAAATAAAATTTCCATACAATAATACGTTGCAAAGTGTCTGGAAAACTTGAGGAAGCTGAAGTGTATTCCTGTCAACTGAAGTGTTGTTGGTAAAGTATTGCATGTAAATTTTTCCCAATATGTCACAGTGATCACTTGCATTGCTTAGGTTCTTATGCTCGAAAAACAAGTGAAAACTCCAGCATAATTTAAGGTCATGGGTAGAAAAATCCAATATAAATGCAAATATTGGGGTATTAGACAGAAAGCAGGAGTTCTGCTGCATGCATATTTTAGGCTTTCTGATGAAAGCACTGTAACAGAGAAAGTCCCAAAACTCTCACGACTACACCATTTTCTCTTTTGTTTTGTTCTCCAGCTTCTCAAAACTGTTCCTCAAGCCTCTCTCTCAAGCTTCTTCTTAGTCTTCTCTTTCTCAAGCTTCTTCCTCCAGCTGCTCCCTCAAGCTCCTTTCTTCTCTGGCTGGCTGGCCTTTATCTAAGCCTGGGGCAACTCCGCCCCAGGTCCACTCCTTCCCGTCACAGGTGCAAGTGATGCACCTGTGTTCCCCAGGCCAGCCACACCCCTCCACCATGTGCTCCATCATCAGTTCATGCTGGGATCAACTGTTTCCCTACAAGCACCTGTGCCTTAGCCAGATGAATGTTATAGCTTTTCAAGTATGTAAATGTTTTCTAAAACACGCAGTGCTGGCACTGAACATTTCCTCAAAGGCAGGAAATGTAACTTAGGAGAGAAGCTAGCTGTAGCACAGAGAGAAGGGCAGGCAGAATTTGGGCATGCAGCGCTGCTTGGCAGCAGCCAAGTGTCCACTGAGCTGGTGCAAACTGACACTTCCTAACACGGGGTTGTCATCAGAGCACAAAGCTGCAATTGCTGCAGCAGCCTCCCAGGACAAAGGGCACGGATCTGTGGGAAAGCAGGCTTTGTTACTTCCATAAAAACCAGCTTTTTAGTATTCTGTCTCAGTAACCAGAATTGGTGAGGCGGGAAAGAGCCGACGAGGTCTCGTTCAGGGTATGGAACTGCTTCATTCATCTGAAGTGGGTGGGGAGTGTGCACGTGAGAGCAAAATTCGGAGTGATTCATGGCAGTGTAATACGTAAGAAGGCTGCAGAACAAGGCTTTAAACGTATGCTTTGTTCTCAAGGCAGGACCTGTGCTGTCTAGGTACCGCAGAGGCATTTAGTCATCAGGGTTCCAGCAGATGCTTTGTAAAGCACGCTGAAAAGGAGGATGTTTTTCAACAAATATCCTGAGTGGCACCTGACCATCAGAAATTTTAAAATCCTGCTAGAGGCCAAGAAGGATCCTTAGGGTTGCTCAGGCTTTCTCCTTGGAGGACCTCAAGTGAAATGTGGAGCAAGTGTGTATTTCCCTGTAGAGCCCCGTTACTTTACAGGGAACCTTGTGATGGTTGGGCCTGGAATATCATGTCACTCTGCTGTTTGTTGTGTATAGGTAGGTGTCATGCTGATCTGCTCAGGACCAGCTGCTTTTAACAAGCAGTGTTGTCTTCTAGAGATGTAAATGCTAAACCTTTCACTTTCTGGAAAAGACAGCTTCAGTTTTTTAGCAGCCGCTGGGAGGAAGAATAGGACTCTCCTCAGAAGGTGCATTTCAGCCATGTATCTGTTCCTGGCAATTACATTCCTTTAATGAAAATCAGGGGGAAGGGGGCAAACTCAAGTTTCAACTTTATTTCAGAGACCACACAGACGTAAGCATCTTCTCCAATTTCATACACAGTTGGCAAAAATCACTGCAAGCTTTCAGGAGCCTGAGGCTCTTGGGCTGCTACAGAACTTAATTTCTGCCTCTTGCTTTGGCCCTGTGTTGGTCTTTTGGGCTTCTTTGCTTCCTTCCATGTGCTTTTTAGTTCCAGATCACGGTTTCATTTTCCATCAGGATGCGTGCTAGCCAGAGTCCTCAACATACTCAAGTGTTTAAGAACTTTCCATCATGATAAATTTGGGGGAAAACAGTCTGATAACATCTAAATCCCTTAATCTTCCAAAAATCCCAGAGTTTATGTACAGTATTACATCTCTTTTTAAGCTGGCAGCATCTTGTAGGAGCTGTCTCGGAGAAAAAACCACATTTTTGTGGTGGAGGAAAAAAAAAAAGTGTCTTGTTGCTTGGCTTTAAAGACCGTATTGTGTTTCAGGATTCTTCAGCCTGGAAAGGGAATTTTCAGCTGCAATGCTGAGAACTCTGCAGTAAGGTGCTGTAGTGAAAGAGCATCGCTGCTGCAGAGCCCACAGGATGGGAAATACTGAATCAGGCTGAGTGTAAACCACAGAGAGAATTCCAGGAGTTTGTCTTTAAGGACTAGAAATGAAATAGTCTAGGGAGCTACGAACAGCATTATCAGGGAGTAGAGTTGAAAGCTTAATCTGAAAGAGACCCAGTGATAGGGTTGGCTGTTCCTTTATTTTTTGTCTTCATTTTTCGCTACGAAGTGATCCTTTATAAAATTTATAGCTGAGGATTGGAGGCTATGGTGAGGATAAATGAGCACCCTCACTCTGACAAAGAGAGAAATGCTTGAGCAAAAGGGATGGCTCTTGGAAAATGGGAGTGTTGATAGCCAAATGTGTTTTGTTATCTGTGTGTGGCCAAGGTGGTGTCACTGCTTTCTTCAGATAGGGACCCTGCTGACCTATCTCTGTCTCCAGGCAGTGCAGCTTCACACACAGCACAGGGCTCTGCCTTGGAGAGCAGCGAGCAGTCAGCCAGGACAACAGGGAGCAAAGCTGGAGTTACCCAGTCCCCCCAGGCTGTGATGGCTTTTCATCCTAACCAAAATATTTTCACAATGTGGTTTGGGCACTGGTAACAAGTACAAACATTCCCTGGAAGTAAACATTTATGGGATTTGAAATATCCTGCTTCAGGAAGACAGCCTTCTGTTCAGCTAAACCAACAAAACCCAAATAGATAAGTGCAAATTCTTAAATTCCTGGCTAACTCCTGCTTATTCTTTGCATAAGTGCTCATAGCTAAACGTGAAGGGGAGGCAAAAAGATCTTGAATCTTCTTTAAGGAGATGAAAAATTAAATTGTTTGAAGCTGGGTTCTTACCCTGGGCCTGATTCTGTAAGTAGACACCTTCCTGCAATGGTGTCAGTCCCTACATAGAGCTGCTTTAAATTTCCAGTTTAGGTGCCTGTGTTTGATTTGGGGGAGCTGAATTTTAGCCATTTTCAGAATGTTTGATCTCAGTTGTACCCTGTTTTGTTGGACTCACTCAGCAGCTAGTCCTTGCTCCTGGATTGCCTGGGGTGCCCTTCTGGGGCTCTCCTGCCATCTCCTCGCTTGAGTTTTGCTCAAGTGAAACGGTTTGGGTCTGTCCTCTCCTGTTTTGCACCATTTCACTTATCAGTGTCAACAAGCTGTTTGGTATTGAGCACTCAGGCAACGTGATGGAGGTAGCAGATATTGCCAAAACAGCTACTGTGTCTGCAGTGTCCTGGAACAGGCAAAAATCCTCAAATTCTGTTTTCCAAATGCATTGGTGTGTTGGATCTTGTGTTGAAATTCTCTTTTATATTGCATACATTTAACTGAATTGTCCTGCCTCTAGTTTTAGTTGGTTTAATTTCATATTAAAAGGCCTAGGAGAAGATGTTGAAGTGTGCAAACGAGACGTGGGCACTTGTGACTGCTTAACTTTGGGGGGGCTTCCATTCTTGTTTCAGCTTTTGATGGTGTTACATGAGGAATAATGAACGGTGTCCATGTGAGAGAGGGATGGCACAGTGTTCTCTGGGCTAAGCTGAGATGTATTACTCTATTAGGAAGCTTTTTGTGTGCCATGTGTGTCCTAGCAAAGCATCTCCTCAAACTAATTCTCATTTTTTTTGGTTGTTTTGGGTTTTTCTTTCCCTGAAAGGTACACCACGGCCAATGCTGAGTCCGACTATGACCGTGAGTCCGAGAAGGAGAGCGAAGAAGGGGAGGATGAACTGAGCTGTGAAACAGTGAGAATGGCTCGGCGGGATTCCCTGGACCTCGTCAACGAGGATGAAACCCTCCCAGCCCTGGATTCCTCGCTGGAGGAAGGGCTGGGCCAGCTGCTGCAGCAGGCAGACCGCTTGCACGCTGGAGATGAGCAGGAGAAGAGAGAGGGATTCCAGCTGCTGCTGAACAATAAGCTGGCGGTAAAGGTTGCCTTTTGCTGTTTTCCAGCAGTGATTTGTTTGGTAGCTAAATAGCTGGGAAAGAGGAAATTGCATTTCTTAGCAGGGTCCAGACCTACACAAGGGCTGAGCCAGTTTCCAGTTCCCCCCTTTCTCAGGAGCAGCTCAGGATGGGCTGGAGGCCAAAACTGCTCAGGCTACTGCAGCAGCCAGCTCCAGTCGCTGCCTGTCTGTCCTGGAGCTCCACGTCTCATCGTGTCATTGCTTCCCCTGAGAGGACACACTGTGCATGTGCAAAATAACAGCACTGTAACTAACTGTAACACCTTTACAATAAACAGCAGACTTAGAGAACCTGGATAGCACAGGGTTATTTGATGCACCCAGCCTTGCAATGCTGTTAGGTCAGCAGCCTTAAACAACAAAACTTGTGTGACTCCTCTGTGTCCAGGCTAACAAAGAAGTAAAAAAAATGATTTGGTGAGTTCTGATTTCAAGGAAATTCTTTTTCCTTCCCATCAGGCAGACCTGACAGCTTCTCAAATTCTTTTGTGTGCTTCTTTCTTGTATTTACAATACTGTTGCACAGTGAGCCAGCCTGTTAGGTGGTCGTGTTTCTAAGGGTCTCTTAGAAGGCAGTAGTGCAGTATTGGAAGCTTAGTTATAAATTTGGCCACCGTTTGCTCTTCTGTGGTTCTACTCCAGTTCTCGTGGATCCAGGCCTTGTAAGGTTTCAAAACAATGTCTGGGCAACTTCCAGTATGTGCTCTCATTGGATTTTTTTCCTTCTAATTCTCTTCATCAATGGCAGAATGAGCGTTTTACGTGGCTGATGCATCTCATCTCTCTTTTCCCTGCAGTATGCAGACCAGAGGGACTTCCTCTGGCGCCTGGCCCGAGCGCACAGCGACATGTGTGATATCACAGAGGACACAGAGGAGAAGAAATCGTATGCATCTGATGGTAAGGAATGGTGTGGTCAAGGCAACAGTTCAAACCTGATGCTGTGCTTCACTTACAAACCCTACACTGCTGACAACCTGGTGGATTTTTTTTTCCCTTGTCATCTTATTCTAGGGGCATTATGTAGCTGTATTGTGGAAGTGGTGAGTTAAAATGTTGCTTTCTGAAAGGCAGTGTAAGTAGACCAAGGGCTAGTTAAAGATGCAACAGCCTGTCAAGCCTGTCTCATATATATCCCATGTGATAGTAAGATCAATAACTTTGCTATAACCTTTTTGTTGCTGACACACGCAGTTGTAACAAAAATAAATAAGATTTGAAATGTGTATCTTAGGGAAATGCATTCTGTTTCACTTCCTCATTCCCCTTCTCTATTCCAAAGGTTATTTGTCTGCAAGATTGCAAATGGGTCAGAATAAAGCAAAAAAATCACCTTTTTTTACATTTAAGATGGGCAACTTGAAGATTCTGTTCTAAATCATCTTTATCCCATTTATTACACAAATAGCTAAATATAGTTGTTTGATGCTATAACTAATACAATTTCTATTTTCTTGAAATGTGAAATTTTGCCTTCTATTTTGATAGTGCTTTCTGCCTTTAATAGGTGCTTAGTTTCCTTTTTTTTTTTTGGGACTTCAGACTCTCAAAGGAGAGAAGGGAACTGGGGCAAATTCTAGATCCAAAGCTGTGAAATGAATCAGAACAAAACCATTGCAAACTCTTGTTAACTTTTCTTGGCACGCTGAGGAATGTATTTTCATTATAGATGAGTCTACTCCCAAATGGGGTGAAACCATGCTGGCAGGTCAACATAACTTGCTCCTGTGCTTAAAATGTGTGTGATCTCTGAGTGATGCTGGATGCTCAGCCTTGCTGCAGGAGGGTGATGCTCTGTGTGGATGTGGTGGTTTCACACTGGGAGCTAGCTGAGCTCTGCTGCGCTGCTCTCTCACTCCCCCTCCTTCACAGAACAGGGGGAGAAAATGGGATGACAAAAAGCCTGTGAGTTGAGATGAGGACAGGGAGATGGCTCAGCAGTTACTGTCACAGACAGAGCAGACTTGGCATAAGGGAGATTGATGTTACTTTCTGCCTATTGCTAATAGACTAGAGCAGTGACAACTACAAGGAAACTAAAACCACCTACCCCCCATCCATTTTATTATGTCCTCCTCCTGAGCAGTGCAGGGGAGCAGGGAATGGGCTTTGCAGTCAGTCCAGAGCACTGTCACCTACTGCTAATTCATCCTCACTTTCTCCTCCTTCAGCTTGAGAGCTTCTCCATGGGCTGCAGAACTTCTGCTCCGTGCCTGGAGCACCTCCTGCCCTCTTTCTGCACTGACCTTGGGTCTGCAGGGCTGTTTCTCCCAGTTTCTCACTCCTCTCTCCCAGCCTATTGCACTGCAATTTTTCCCTTTTTTCAATATGATTTTCCAGAGACACTCTGGCAAATCATCCAGTGGTGGGTCCCTTTTGGAGCTGGCTCTCTATCTGACAAGGGGCAGCTGCTGGCTCTGCTCACAGAAGCTGCTTCTGCAGCCCCTCTGTTACCAACACCTTGTCACTGAAACCAAAGCAACAGGATGGGTTTGTGCCAAATGTTGTAACACTAACAAATACGTAGTGTTTTATGCCCTTCTGTTATTGTACTCTTAACAGCTTTAGAGGAGAAGTTGGAAAGTGGCTGAATTTCTCACCTCTGACCGCTTCTTTGCAGGGAAAGAAGAGCTGGAGGTTGCCTTTCAGAAATGGGACCAGAGTGCTGAGTGCCATCAGTGGTATGTAACTCTGTATCTTGTTTTTAAGAAGCATAGGAACACTGGAGACTGCTGTGAGCTGACCTGCATTTAGAAACCCGACAAAAACAAAGCTCATTTGCTCTTAGTAGGAATACACTACATTGATGCTGTTTTTATCTGTTAAAAAGCCATTTTTAGCAGCTTTGCTTAATTGGCATAAGTAGTGTCTTGATGGTGGGTTTTGTTGCAGTTGTAAACTTTGTTTTGCTTTGCTTATGCCAATTTAATCATGAATTTCTCTGTGACAAGATGGCCAGAAGAGTTCTGGAACAAAAGCAACCAGATGGAATAGTGAACTTCTGTGACAAGATCAAGGCTTTTGTCCATCAGCCCCTAACCAGGCAAAGTGGTGGTGGTGGTAGTAAAGGATGCTCTCCTGCACAGGCTTGGAGAAATAATAAAGTGGTTTTTTCTTGAGTGAGTACAGTAAGTTCTATTAAATTTAGCTCCAGTGTGAATTGGGCAGGCTGAACTGCATTGACTTTGCTCTGCTCGTGGGTTAGGTGCATATATTTTGAAAAAGTGAAACGAAAGTTTGCTCTGGAGGCTTTCCTGGGGATAACATATCTGAGTGCCCCGCTCTGCGCTGGGTGCAGAGGGGCTGCCAAAGGATGTCTCACACAGATAAGCTGCAGAAAGCTGGTTCCTGAGCCCTCTGTGCTGAGGCTTGCTTTCATTTTCTTTCAGAAGTTCTCTGTTCCCTTTGGCCCCTTCTCATCCCCCTATGGAGTAAGATGGATGTCCTTCAAAGCCAAGCTCCCAGCCAGCTGTGCAGCTGCGGGGGCAGAGTCTTGAGAATTCCATATTAAATACGAGTGGTTTTTCCTTTGTGTTCCTCCAGCATTCTTGGGTTAATTGTTGGGTTTTGCTCTGTTTCTGACATTTCAATAATGCTCAGCAGAGATCCTTGCTTTATGTCAAGAGTGATGTGTTTGCCTCAGTCAGGCTGTGAGCATGGGCTTAGTGCTGTCCCACTGTTCTTCCATTCATCTTCATGCTGGAGGAAGAAAAAACATCGTTCTTATCAGATTTTCAGTCTTCTGGAGAGTGTCTTCGGGCTGTAGTCTGGCCAGTTGTGCTCCTTGTCACTCTGCAGAGTGCTCTGGCTTTGAACTGAGTTGAGATAATGGTGGTAGCAGCATATGGCCACAGATATGCATGTGTATATTTCTTTTTGCACAATAAAAGATGAAATGATCTACAATTTAACCAAGCAATGTCTGTGTAAATGCTGCAGCTGCTAGGGTTTGGGGATGGAGGTAGGGGAGCGTGAAGTCTTGCTGCCTTTGTCAGCCTGAATGAGTAGGCTTGGGTTGCAACTTGTGTATAGAACCAAACAGATTGCTGTTCTTTTGTAAAAAGATCTCAAATTAGAGTTTCTAGAGAGTGCAGATATTTGTAGAGGTGAGTGAATGTCCTCTGGGAGCATTCTGGTGGATTCCTTGGTGAGCAGTGTTTCTCAGCAGTTAGTGACTGACCGCATGTAAAAGAGAGGAAAAGTGAAATGAATATTGCTCTTGGGAGCTGCTGGGGAAACAGGATGCTGAGTGCCTTTCCCAACCAACGTCCACACTCTTCTGAGCTGAGTAAGTTCGTTTGGAGGATTGGTTGGGCTGCTGGCTTCAATAGAAGTGTTTATCGTCTTGGAGGGAGCGTGTGTTTTAGCTCTTAGTAATGAGATGCTGTTCCCAATTAGAGCTTTGATGTGAAGCAAGAGTGCTGGGAGAGACACCGTGACTAATCTGCAGCATATTGTGGTGCTTGGCTTTTTCTGCTGGGCTAACATCTTGGAAGAATGTGGTTTTCTGTGTTGTTTTTTCCTTCTGGCTGCCAGGGTGAGTCTTAAAGTTCCGTAGTCACTCTGATACGTGGGATTTTGATGTTTTCCAAGGCAAGGTTCGGATTCAGGGCACAATATTGGTAGCTCAGCTTCATAATTCAGAGTTTTATTGTGCACAGAGTAGTGGCCATAATGGGATGTTCAGCTGTATGTCCAATACAGAATGTCAAACCTCATGAGCTGGGCACGCTGCTGTGTTCTCTGTCCCTGTGTCACAACCTGTGCCACCTCTTCCCTGAACAGCTCTGGTTAAAGGGTGCACAATCCTTGTCCTGTTGGACCTGTCCATTTTCCAAACAGAAGTAAGGCTTCTGCACATCAGCACCGTGCTCCTCATGGCAGGGAGCAGCTGCTGGGAGGGCTGCTGGAGAAAGGAAATAGCAGAACGGCGTGTGGGAGGCATGGGATTTATTGGAAATGAATGTGCAACTACCTTTATCAGTCGCAGGAGTAATTATCTGCTGTCATGAATAGAACAGGAAATTACTCCCTTTCCAGCTCTGTCTGGGTCATGGGATGGTCGTGAGCTGTTTTAATTACAGCCTCTCCTTCATGCTAATTAGTTGTACTTTGAGAAAAAAATGTATTGCTAATGAAATGATGCTTCGTACAGGGAAAGATGTATATATCTGAAAGATACAGGAGAAATCATCGTTCCAAAAGACACTATGGTTTGATTTTCCTCAACTCAAGTAAGGCTTAGGATTACTTCTAGTTCACCAAGCTGTCTGATGAGGAAATTGAAAAAGGGGGGGAAAAAAAGAGGAAAGAGTGTAATGATGAATTCCCTTTGGTTTGCAATCCTGAACTCCAGCAGGCAGGAGCGTGGAGGTGAGTTTGCTGCCAGACGATGGCCCTTGATGGACCCATCCTCTGTGAGCCTGTGCAGTCCCCTTGTAACCACTTCCAGTTTCCATGCCATCCTCTGGTACAGATTCCATAACTGAACTTGCTCCATGTAGAAAAAATCTGCTTGTTCTGTTTGAATTCATCAGTCGAGGTCTGAAAGCTTTCTTTGGTTTTGATTTCATGCTCTTGGTTTCCGGAGAAGTGAACAGGGAATGATTATTCATATTTTCTATGCAATTTATATTCTCTCATTGTGTTTCTCTCTGGTATTGGCTCCCTTGCCAAAAGGTTGTCTGTCTTTTTCCTTTCTGGATGTTGCTATCATGATATATTATCACATTCCCAGTGATCTCAGCATCTCTTCACTTGAAGCCTGTGACTGTGCCTGCATCTCTGCAATGCATTTTCCCTGTGTTTATTACTTTTTGTTGACCAACATTTTCTACTTTATCACTTGCAACTTCATGTTTATGGGTTACTTGAGCTGCAGCTGTGCTGCTTTGTGGTGCTTCCTCCCTGTTCTCTGTGCTCTGTTCTTTGCTCCTGTTTAATTGGCCTTAAGGTTTGGCTCTTGTTAAGCAGGACAGAAGATGCTCTGCACACAATCTCATCATCACTGGGAGTAAAGCTCATTTTTCCTCTTGCTGCCTTGTAGTTATGGCAGTAATGAGTGAGATTTTAAAGCAGTGAGGCAAGGAAGAAATGCTGTGAACACGAAGGCAGTGCTGAGAGCTGGCTGAGCAGCAGCGAGCGGAGCGTGACTGGCTGCAGCCTGGGATGTTTTGTGGCTGGAAGGCTTTGGCAGCTTGATTCCAGTGGTTTCTGAAGAATGAGAGAGAAAGCAGTAAGTGTCTGGGACTGTCTGGATCAGCCTTGGGATCTGCCCAAGTGTGGAGGAGAGCCCTTTCTTCATGGGTCTCCTGGGTCTTCCTGACTTCACATTTGGTACAAAGCTGCTATTGTGGTCTTGTGGTCTCTTGGAAGCCAGCTGGTCCCTAAGGAGCCATCTCTTCAGAGCTGCCTGAAAGAGAGCTGAGGTTTGATCCCTGCTGCACAGTGGGACTGACCTCTGGCTGTGCTTTCCTTGTAGGCACCATTCTGGGACACAGGAACATGTGAGGGTTGTGTTGGGTGTCTGACATACGTGGTGCCTTCAGGATGGGTTTGTGCATTGGGAGCTTTGGATGCTATCCCAAGTGTTCTCTGTGCCTTATGTACTCCTGGCTGATAATATTTTAATTGTAGCAGATCTCTGATCAAGTAGATATGATGTCCAAATAAATAATTTGAACACGTAGCAGGTGTCAGCTGGTGAATAGGAGGACAGCACAGGCTTGTAGGTTTGTCCTTGCTTGCTTTTAGGGATGGATGGAGGAGACAGATTGTTTGACAAACCCGTGCTGTTTGCTGCTTAGACATGAGTACGTGACATCCTCATGAATGGAGAGAAAAGGTTTAATCCTTGCTAGAATCCTCTGCCTGTTTTGGTACGTACAGTGCAACTTCAAGCACATAACAGCAGCTTTAAGGACCAGGAGAGCAGAGAGAGCTGTGTGTTTGCCTGGGCTTCAGCTCCTGGTGTTACAAGAAATACTGGAAATGCAGCCAGAGCAGTGAGGGATTCCATCTGGGAAGAATTCTGCAGGTGCTGTATTCCCAGCTTTTGTTGGAATTGAGTGTTTTGTGCTGAAAATGAAACGCTGCCTGCTGAAAGCTGTCACTGCAGAAGTAGTAACGAGCTTTGGAGCTATTATATAGGTTAATGAGAGATGGGGAGGGTGTGTCCTTGGGATGGATGAGCCTCTGAAGTGTGCCCTCTCTTCTCAAGAGTCTGTCACCTTGGGAGAGCATCCTGAATGGGGTACCAGCCCTTTCAGATTCACTTGGTACATCTGGCTGTCCTGTGGGTGGACAGCATTTTTTTTTTGAGAAGTGACAGCACTCCAGATGAGGCTTGAAGATAGCCATGATTTTTAACAGTTGGCAATACTTCAGGATTCATCTGGTTGTGGATTAGTGCCTAGAACTGGTCGATTTTGAGCTATGCCTGGATTTTGGAGCTGAGCTTTTTTTGTGTTCCCTAGGTGGATTAAACAAGGGATTTACTGGCAATAGAAATTAGAGGCAGAAGAGACTGCAGCAAGTAGGAACAGGCACTGCAAGACATTTCAGCACCTAGAGGACACACAGCAAGAGCCACCTGATAGCATCCCCCGGTCTCAGGAAGGTCCTTCCCTTCTCCAGGGCTGTCAGCATCCTGAGCACCTCCCTGTCCTGAGCCCTGGGGATGCTGGAGAAGAGCCAGGGAAGAGGAAAGTAATGGAAACTATGAGCAGGGACAGAAGAGATCTCAGCAGGGACCAATTCTCCCTTCTTTTGGAGACTGTGAAGTGAGTTGACATTTGCAGTCTGTGGGTTGCTTTTTCTTTGTTAGACACAAAGAAGAGAGATGTCCTGTTTAAACTGGAACAAAAGCTGTTGGCTACAAGTTGGCCCTGACGTGTTCCCATTCTTTTCTCATTTCTTGAGGGTGGTTATAACTAAAGGGATGTGAAGAGAAGCGTGTTGTATGAAAATGATTTTTATGAGCTTCTGTACTCTGTTCCCATGAAAAATTTCTCCGCTAGTATTTCTCTAGAACATGATGTTTTGGTCCACGCTTGCTGTTGGAGAGGAGCAGGTGAAGTTGATGGAGTCTTCAGGTGTTGGTTGTGGGCCTGATGAATCCTGAAATTGCAGAAATTGGGAGACTGTTTGGAAATAGTAGTGACATTCCACCTTGTTTGCTTGTGTACTGTTGCATTTGCATCTCAAGCTTCTGGATGAAAGCTGGCTAACCACATCTCAGGAGATGTGCACTTTTGTATTTGTCAGCAGCAATGTTATCTCTCAAATGTTTCAATGTACGGTGCCAAATAGAGCTGTAATTTCTGATTGAGCTTTGAACTTCATTGGGGTAGAAGGGGGAATAGTTCTGAAGGTTGTGTTTATGGGTCTCTTCTTAGATTGCAGCCTTTGTTAAGGAAAGGAGATCAGGGAATTTAGATGACTTAGGCTAGTCTATAAAATAAGGATGTTCCATAAAAAAAGGCTGGATGGGGCTCTGGGCAACCTGGTCTAGTGAGTGGTGTCCTTGCCCATGGCAGGGGGCTTGGGACAAGATGATCTCTAAGGTCCCTTCCAACCTGAACCATTCTATGATTCTATGAAAATGCTTTTTATCCATCATGTTGCTACGTTTTCAGCAGGAATTGTGGACAGAAGGAACCCAGATAGTCTTGGTTCCTTCATAAGGAGATCTCTGTGTTGCCCTTTTTTGAGGGCTTGAGTCCAACCCATCAGAACAGAGCAGTTAAAGAAGAGCTGGGATACTGCTGCCATATCCATTGCTGCCCCTTCTCCTGGGCTGCTGGTCTCCTCCATTTGAAAAGCTCTCTGTATAAAGTGACCGACGTTTGAGCACGAGCTCTGAGAAATGAGGTCTTAAGAGCATGGGTACATCAACAGAAATCCCTCCTAGCACAGATGATGTTGGTACAAACCTGGAAAACAATTTAGGCACTACAAAAGGCTTTGTTTTGCAACTCTTCTCATTGGTTCTGATGCAGTTGACATCTTCCTTGAAAGAATAACTGGTTCCTGCAGTCGTTCTTCTATGGTAGGAACATCTTGTCAAGGTACGTGCCAGGCTCTTTTGCAGTAGCTCTTGGGAAACCTGCTACGTTTTCTGACAAGCAGAGGTTTAAATAAGCACGAAGTCACTCCATAAAAATTGTATCTTTCACAGAATAAATGCTATTTGCATCTTCAGGCTTCACTGGGGATGAACACATTTTGTTCTGCGAACACATATGGTCCATTCCTGCCACCTCCTGAGGCAGACTGGAGATCTTCAACAGATAAAACCAGCATGGAAATTAAACAAAATTGAAGACATATTCTGTATCCTAGCTTTGGTAACTAATAAAGATTTTAACTTCAACTATTTTTTAGGATTAAGGAAGAATGGATTGAGATGTGGGTAGAAAAAGGGGGTGTTTCAGCCTTTCTCTTCCGTGGTCAGAGTTCTGACTTGATCACAAATGAAGATTAATTTTGCTTGTAGCCAGGAAACTGTGTGGACTCCTTACTTAATGTAATTTGCCAGAATTCCTTGGAACTGAACGTGGAAACAAGAATGAAGCTTGAGCACCAGTCCAGATTTTTGTTCCATTTTCCTTCAAACATTTTAGTGGAGCATAAACCTACGCTTAAATACCTGGAGGAGGAAGGGGGAGGTATTTGGTTTCTGATTTTTAAGGAAGGAGGACCACAGAGTTGGGAGGGACCTCCAGAAGGTCATCTCACCTCTTTTCTTGCTGTGATGCACATGATGTTCCCCATCTCTAAAACCTCATAGTGATGAAGGTTGTCCTGGCCTCTTCTCTCCCTTTTCTCCTATTTTGTCAAGTTGTATATTTAACTACATGGACAATCGAGTATTTTTTTCCCTCATGTCAGTCTAAGCTTTGTTGTATCCTCTCTAGACATGGAGAAAAAAAATTAACACCAGAAACTATTTATAAGAGAATACAATAGTATGTTCATCCAATTTTTTTCTTTTTTTTGAAAGAAAACATGCCTGCTTGCCATAACCTTTAAGTGTAGCCATGTTCTGCAAACTTATTCTTGTAATTTTATGGACTCTATCCAGTTTTAATTTATTACTCAAAAATTGTACATACTACTTGGGCTAGTACAGCATGATACCATTGCCTTGGGCTGCTTGTGATCTACTGCATTAAATTTGATTCTCTGCTGCCACCCGCCCATTAATAGATGAATTCTCTAGCATAGGCTGATCTGCCCTCTATTTAATCTGTTTTATTATCCAGCTTAATGAAGTTATTTAATAGCAACAGTGCTGATGTCAGGGGAGCTTTTTGCCACACCACTCAATATCCATTCGTTCCCAGTCAGTCTCAAAGAACAGTGAATCACCTAAAATTGGGGTAAAGGAGACTCGGGTAACTTATTCACTCCAAAACAGAGTCATGTGCTTTCTGATGGATACTTTCCAAAACAGATAAAGCAAATTTTCAGCAACAAGGCTCCTGCACTCAAAGAGCTGCAAATCAGCTTTATACCAGGTACAACTGTGCCACAGTTCCTTTGCTTATCGGTGAGAATTTCACAGACAGGATGCTGGAGATCCTGAAATTCAACGTATGTCTGTCTTTTGTTTCTCAATCGTTTCTCTCAAAGCAGGAAATTTAGATTAGTTTGGTATTTTGTTTTCGTATCTGTTACTGGCAAGGCTAGCTAGAAACTTCTGCATGTAATAAGGCCGTTTGGTTTTCGTCTTCTTTTTTGAGTCTGTATGAACTGTGAAAAATTCACTGGCAGCAATTGGTGTGAAGCACTGAAATTAAAGACAGCCCCAAGCTTCTGGGCACATTTTCTGTCTGGAAGTGGTTTTCTGAGGTCCTTTGGGTTGCTCTTTTCTGCCTACCAAGTCCAGAGGGGTATTATTTTAAGTGGTATTCTCTGTTAAGCCTTTAACATGGTGTAGGAGTTTCAAGTTTTCAAGTGTGGGGTTCTTGCTTTCATCTGAGTATACCTTGGTCACAAAGACTTCGATTTGCTTCTGATCACCCTCAGAAAGGGCACAGGAGAGCTCCATAACGCGCCTTGAATGTTTAGTAAGTAAAAACAAAACTGAAGAAACGCAAAACAGAAAATAACAGCACAAAAAAAGAGGAAAAAATATTGCCTCCATTAAAAAAAAATCAGTGTTCTTCTCATATGAAACAGTGAAGATCTTGATACACCATGGCTTTTGTGGATTCTACCACTGAGTCAAAACTCAGGAGGTGTCCTGCAGTTGCGTAAGGAAGGCTGAGACATTGCCAAGCTATCATCCAGAGCAGCTATGAGAAGCCTGTGGAGAGCTGTCTGCCTGTTTTCGCTCCCAGTTGCTGTAGCACTTCAGCCAGAGCCAGGTGTCCCCTTACTTTTTCCACCCAGTTGTGCAAGTTTGTGGCAGGGGAATCATAGAATGGTTCAGGTT
>WBMW01001779.1:48876-76113 GCA_013396635.1 Penelope pileata
ACTCCAGGTGAGGTCTCACAGAGCAGAGGGGCAGAATCACCTCCCTCGCCCTGCTGGCCACGCTTCCCTTGATGCAGCCCAGGATCCCATTGGCCTTCTCGGCTGCAAGCGCACGCTGACGGCTCACATTGAGTTTCTCATCAACACACACCCCCAAATCCTTCTCCTTGGGGCTGCTCTCAAGCCATTCTCTGCCCAGCCTGTATTGGTGCTTGGGATTGCTCTGACCCAGGTACAGGACCTTGCACTTGGCTTTGTTGAACTTCATGTGGTTGGCATGGGCCCACCTCTCAAGCCTGCCCAGGTCCCTCTGGATGGCAGCCCTTCCCTCTGGCGTGGGGACTGCACCACACAGCTTGGCATCATCTGCAAACTTGCTGAGGGTGCACTCGATCCCACTGTCCATGTCACAGACAAAGATGTTAAACAGCACTGGTCCCAGTACCGATCCCTGAGGAACACCACTTGTCACTGGTCTCCATATGGACATTGAGCCATTGACCGCAACTCTGAGTGCAGCCATCCAGCCAGTTCCTTATCCAGCGACTGGTTGGGAGGAAAGCTGCTTGAAGATGGAAGATTTGGAGTTGATCCATCGGAATTTAAGAAATTCCCATAATTGATGCAACTACAATAAATGTTTATTTACACAGTACATACACCAAAGTTCTGCATGGGTATCTGAGGTATGGCTCTGCACAGTACATAGTTCAGGTCAATGTACCAGTCTTAAGTAATGCCAGTGTCACATCCTAGTAAAAAATTAAAGACTTGTTTAGATGAGCTTCTATTGGCTATTCAGACACACAGAGCCTTTGCACCCAAAGCTGATGAACAATTTTGTACTTGAAAACGGCACTGGAAGTGGAATTAGTGAATAGGTTTAAGACTTGTCAGGCTGGAGGAAAGGTAACTCAAGAGGAATTTATCACCACACCGAGTGGCATGGAGATTGTGAAATGGAAATGGTTTCTTCCAAAACAAGAACTTGATGGCAGCAAATGAAGTTGCTAAGCATCAGGCTCAAGCCAAAAGAAATGTTTTGCACCGGGCTCAAATGGAGGAAGTGCTGAACATGGTGGGCACAGTTAAGCTGCAGGAAGCCTTGCCCAAGCCCTGGTGGCTGCTGAAAGCTTTTGTGCTTTCAAAAAGCAAGTAGAACTGTCCCAACAAGCTGTGTGCATTTCACGTTCGACGACCTCAGTTGTAGTGATGCTAGGGAAGGCCAAGATGCCACCTAGAATATTTTTTTTTTTGACACTTTCCCATTGTGGTGCAATCACAGAAGCAATCCCAGGTAAAGTATTAAAGGTTTAATGATAGTGAACAAAAGAAATTTTACTCACAATCGCGATCTCCCACTGAGATGAGGAACAGTCAGGTCCCACACAGCAGAGATCCTCTCCCCTCAGTGGCTGGCTCTTAAATAAGCCTAGAGTAGTCCCACCCTGGGTCCACCCCTCCTGGTCCCATGGAGGGGGGGCACAGGTGTTCCTTAGGCCAGCCACCACCCTTCACCAGGTGCTCAGTCACTAATTCAGGCTGTGACTTCATGTTTCCCTTACACTCCACCCCTTCACAGCCCTTCACAGCCTGAACTGTGAGTGAGCACCCTCAGAAGTATATTCCAATTTTGGCAATTATAAGACATACAACCAATAAGTCCATAAATCCATCCAGTTAGAAGCAGGAATCATAGTTGGGGTAGGATCCGTCCAAGGCCATTGAAGAGTCCACATCCAGTTCTCCTTAAAGAAAGTTCACCACTAGTTGCCATCCAAGGACAGGATGTTGCGATGTCTTTCCAATGACAGTCGAGCATAACAGAGTGCAGAGTTCTTGCTCCGGCTGCTGGACTCACGGGCCTCAGATCTCAGGGAGAGTAAAACAGTTGTTTGATCAGCACCAAAATAGGCAAATCCTCCCTCCACAGTAGGATACAGGCCACATTGCAATCCTGAGTTAAGATCTCTGCTTGGATAGGGGCATGCCCAGGTCATTTATACCACACCTTTTGGCCTGATACTGAAGGTTGTACTGTTATATCAGGTACCAAAGGAGGGACTCTAATTTGCCACATTGATATTATTAGTGTTCCTTCTGCAGTGAAGATGCTATATACTGTTATCATCTTTGGCCCACTTACAGCAAATCAAACACTCACTGTACATAAAGATCAGTAACCTATGTCTCATTCCATCTGTTTCCACCCCTTCAGGTGGGCATACATAAGAACATACAATTTCTTACCATTTTATTTATCTCAATAGGCCCCCCTTGGGCCACACTTAACACATTCCACACATTAACAACTCACAGCAGGAATCAATACATCCAAAACCAACTTGTCATCTTTAATTTCAAAATAAACAAAACTAAACTCAATTCTTTTTTTCCTTTTTTCTTCTCCTTTTCCATTCTTTTTTCTTTCTTCTCCATGTTTTCTCATATTCCCTGATTTCTCCCTCTTTCTCTGGCTTTTTCTTTTTTCCAAATTCCTTTTGCTGCCTCATTGCTGGCCACCACTCCTTTTCCTTCTTACTTCCTCTGAAATTTCCTTCCTGCTTCACCACTGGCCTCCATTCTTCTATTCTTGACACCAAATTCACAAAGCATCCTAACATGCAGCAAAATCGTCCTGGCCAGCACCAAAATAACTCATAAAGGTATATTTTATCAGTAAAGTAAGTCTTCACGTCCTCATCTATACACTTTAAGCGTTCTCTCTCTCCAGGGAGCTTAATTCCATAGACCTCCCATCTACCATCATATTCAGCAATTCCATCAACCACACAGTCTTCATTGTCCATATCATATTTTTGGGCAACAAAAGTCCCAAGGAATAACAAGATCATATACAGTAACCACTTCATTTTGGCAATCACACACTCTACCTTTTATCTTCTCTCTTGTTTCCCCGCACACAGTATCTAATCCTGCTGCCTACACCAATTGTGGTGCAATCACAGAAGCAATCCCAGGTAAAGTATTAAAGGTTTAATGATAGAGAACAAAAGATATTTTACTCACAATCACGATCTCCCACCGAGATGAGGAACAGACAGGTCCCACACAGCAGAGATCCTCTCCCCTTAGTGGCTGGCTCTTAAATAAGCCCAGGGTAGTCCCACCCTGGGTCCACCCCTCCTGGTCACATGGAGGGGGCACAGGTGTTCCTTAGGCCAGCCACTGCCCTTCACCAGGTGCTCAATCACTAATTCAGGCTGTGACTTCATGTTTCCCTTACACCCATGCAGCACCTATGGCTCAGATGGCTCAGCTTTCATTACAATGTCAGACCAGGCCTGTAGGAAGGGAGTTCCATCTTCTCCTGAAAGAACGTGGTCCTCAGCAAGATGTGAGGGGGAGGAAGTGCTGCAAAATGTTTCCCCCACTACTTTCTTTTGTCAGACTTGATTTTTAAAATTAAGAACGGGATCTTAAGGAGACTTGGCCAAGAATATCTGCACTCATAGGACAGTGTCTCAGGCTTAGGGGTGTTCAGAGGTAGGGTTTGATCAAGAAAACCTTGTGTCATTCACCGAGTACGAAGCAGCCATCTGGCTGTGAACACCTATAATCCATGGGACATCAAGGTTGCTAGTGCTAGCCTTCATTCTAGAGGATGAGATATTTTATATAAAGTGAGCTTGCCATGCCCACCAAGCCTTCAGGGCCATAGAATCACAGAATCATAGAATAGTTTAGTTTGGAAGGGACCTTAGAGATCATCTTGTCCCAACTCCCCTGCTATGGGCAAGGACACCTCCCGCTAGACCAGGTTGCCCAAAGCCCCATCCTGGTCCAGTGGGAGGATATTGGAAGGTCTTTGTTTGGGATGTGGATGTCAAGAGGAATTCCTTTGGGAAGGAAATGTTGTTGGGCCAAAGGACAGAGTGCCAGACCTGTGTGGGTAAGGCAGACTGCGTTATTGCAGGCAGAAAACCCTGTTCAGTGAAACAGCACGTGTGTATATGCACAAAAAGACTTCTTTTCTGTTCCAAAAGTTGCAGACTACCATGCATGGTGACCCATGTGGATCATTCAAAGGCTAAAACATTTTAATATCTCAAAGCTTGGTGTGACTGCCAAGGAAAGAGCAACCCTTTCTTCTAAATTGGATTTTAAAACTCTTTTTGGTCCTGGAAGATACGGGATTTATATCATGAGCTAGGTACATTTTGTTTATTCCATGCATTGTCTGGAAGGAACAGGCTTTTGTTGCAATAACTTGTGGAAATGGTATCAAGTCCATCTTTCCCATCAGATAATACTTCAAGTTATGAGGTTAAGGCAGACTGCAACCTTTAAATGCATCCCTTGTGTAGAAATGAGTTCATGTCTGTGGGCAGCAGCCAATTTTCAGAATTTATTAAATATCTTCAAAGGAGAGGTGGAAAGCATTCTGAGGAGTGTTCCTGTATACAGCCTTGACTTTGTGTATCAAGCTTTTATATACCTATATAAAATCAATTTTATATGTATGTATACATGTATGTGCACATACAATTTAAGGGCAACTGGTAATACTCATTGACAAAACTTCCAAATTCTTTATAAAGATGTGTGCTTTGAAGCTCTGCTTCTCTGAATGATTGGGGGTTGGAACTTGGTGATCCTTGGGGTCCCTTCCAACCCCGGCCATTCTATGCTTGACTTGATTAGGAAGGGTTTTATACCTTCTAGCTTTTAACCTGCCTCTAGGTGCTGGAAGTTGAGCTCTGACCTAGGGTTTTTATCTCCTTGCCTGGATGTGATGAGGGCTAGGCAGTGCTGTTTGAATAGCACCAGTTTGACAGGCCACCCTTGTTCTCAATTCACAGCTTAGTGCTGCTTGAAGAGCAAAATGAAGTAGCTCTTTCATTTCTTGGGTGTTGCACCATGTTGGTGCTACACCGAAGTTGGATAAGTATGAAGCAAAATTTTATTTCAATGAGGACTTCCATGTCTTCATGCTATTGTCAGAGGTCATATTTACTCGTATTTACTCACCTTTGGCAAAATGCAGCATACTGTGTTCCACTTTTATCAGCTCGCTGCAAAATAGCTGGCTTTCCCCACTTCTCCCCTTTTCCTCATCATTTCTTTTCAGTTTATTTTTCATCTTCTTCCAGAAAGGAGCACCAGCAGGCTTAACTAGTCTTTGAAACAGTTAAAAGAGAAAAGAGCTGTGTTTGGGTTGGCAAGCCCATGGGGCTGGAGGTGCTGGGCTGTGTGTTTTGTGTTCAGAGGCCAAAAGTCCTTCTTTTAACTGGGAGTCAGCCAGAGTGCAAACACGGAGCTCCATCAAAGCCGAGTTGGGGATTTGAGCAGGAAGAGCAGGCGGGCTCTCAGCTGGTGGTATCTGCTCTCCTGTTGTACAGAGCCCATTTCCTAATGAATGGGGAAGTCCCTACTGAGCTGAGATTTTGATGGGAACTCGTGGTTTGACCGACGGCAGCAGCTTAATGAGTGGTTCTGGTTAATAATCAGTCCAGCCAATCTCATAAGGCGACATTTCAGGAAGTGCTGAGCCATCGATCCCCGCAGTTACAAAATGTTTACAGAAGATGAAAATCCCCTTCCCGAACTTTTTTAATCTATCCTATGATTGTTGGTCTTCCTGCAACTCGGCGGTGCCTCTCGTGACGTTCAGCCCAAGACATTTCACCAAAGGGATGAAAATAAACAGCTTGAATGTTGAAGAACAAGCGAAGCTTAACAAGCAGAAGAGAGAAAAGCAGGAAACCATCCTGGTGTTGCAGACAAGGAGAGGAAGGGAGGATGGAGACCTCAAGAAATCTCAGAACTACAAAGTCCCGTATGTAGAAACCCAACACCAGGCTCTGGACCTCGAGGCACAAACGGGCAAGGAAGGTTCCTGCCAAGTCTGCTCTTCCTGGGACTGCAGTGGAGGAGCAGTTCAGGCATCTTTTGCTTTATTTCATCCAGTTTGCTTCATGACACAAATATAGGGCTGCTATTTACTGCTTATTTTACTGACATGTCACCAGGCTGTTTAAAAATACGTAGATCTATTTATGTTTTCTTGACAGCTGAACGTTGCACCACTTGACCTTGGGTGGTGGTTGGTGGAGGGGTCAGGCTGGGCTCTCTTCATCCCCTGGGATTTATTGCTCCTTTGCAATATTGCTCCTGTTGCTCCAAGGATTTGTGAGCCTTGCCCTGGGGAAGGAGGGAGCACAACAAGGGAAAGTTATGCAGACTTGTAGCTTCCATTTCAAAAAGAAAGGCTGTTTCCAGCACTTACCTGCGACCTCAAACCTGACCTAATTGTATTTAATCCACGTACCCAGAAGCCTAAATAATATGGTTATAGGAGCCGTGTGCACCAAACAGAGCTACAGACCCCACGGGTTTTGTAGGGGAATATTTTATCTTGTGGTCTTAGAAAATAAGGCTTGTGTTGGCCAATATTTCTACACACTGCTCGTGTTGTGGTCAGGGCTGTTTAGCACAGGCTGGTGTTTGTTGTGGTGCCAGCTCCAGGAGGTCATGAGAGCACTTCATCATCTGCAAGGGAGAGATTATGGCAGTGCAGCCATGAGCTTTTTTTGGTTGGGAGAAAGGGATTTACGCAATTAAGGCATTAATCATTTTTTTTTTTAAATTCAATCATGAACAACAAGCATTTTAAAATGGAACCAGAGTTCTTCCAAGGCAAATCAATGCGTCGAAGGAAGAGGATTTTGTTGACAAAATTGTAAATATTCAGGAGATGAACTTTGTATTGGACCTTACTGAAAACATAGCTCAGGCAAGAGTAATAAGGTGTGAGATGTCTTGTGGGTTTTCTTAATGACATGGAGCATTCATGAGCCTGACAAACTCCTGCACGAACATCTGCTGTGGTTACCCAGTGGGTAATCAAGCTTCCTTGCTTCCAGGGCTCACAAAAACAACGAGTTTTGCTAGGAATCTTGCTTCTCAGGGTCAAATTTTCAAGCCTCTTGCTAGACAGAACTGAACTGCCGTGAGCTTGCAGCCCTTGAAGTGTGTGGTTTGGTTTCCCAAATGTGGTGGCTGTTGGGCTGCAGGGTCGAGGTAGGTTGTCACAATGTTTTCCCTCAAAGTAGGCATCCACTGTGCTATGGATTCCCTGTTTTTAGGAGTGATGGCTGCACCTCTTAGAGCTAATTAATTAGAGCTTGTAGCAGTTCTTGCTCCTGCTGAAGTAGGCTTTGCTCTTAAGGGCTCTGTATTTTCACTCCATCCATTGCTGAGGGAGGAAATATAGGGTGTGGAGGTGTGCTGGGAGACTCCCAGCGATGGGTGCCATGGATTTCCACGTCTCAGCAAGCCACTCCTGCTCCCTTGCTTTGTGCTATCCCACACGAGTGCTGTGTATGTCTCTTCCTTGTACAGGATGGGCAGTTCTGAGCTTACATGCTCTGCTATCCTCAGGGGGAAGGTGCAGAGAGAGTATAACAGTATTTAAAAGGGGCAGTGTCATTAATACAGGTGTCTCCCCCGTGCAGGTACGCCATTCTGTGTGGGCAGCTCGCAGAACACGAGAGCATTCAGAAGCGCATTCAGACTGGGTATGTTTTTAAGGTGAGTGAAAGGAACGTGCTGGTTTCTTCTGGTTTCTTCACCCACTTCTGCAGTGGGTGAGCTGGGAAGAGTGGCTCCAGCTCTTGGCAGAGCTCTCAAAGGGAGCTTTCAGGGGGTGCTTTGGGCTGGGGAAGGTGATTCCAGCGCGGCGTGATGGGAATGAGCGTCCTCACTCTGCACGCTGTCATGTCAGAAAAAAGATGAAGAAGAAATGTTTTGCAAGTCAAATCTAGGTAGACAATGGGATTGAGAACTTCAAACCTAAAATTACCGTGTGGTAATTAGATACTAACTTCTCCTGCATGCTTGCACCCTCCTGTTCATCTGCCTCAGAATCCTTTCATCCAAAGCAGGGATGTGGCAGAGTAAGGGGATGCACCAGTGCCTGCAGAACTGCCACCTTGCTGGTTATTCCCATGGCCAGTCATTTGCTTATGTCAGAGCTGTGAAAAGGAGGTAGAATAAAGGGAAGGGCAGCTTCATTTTTTGGCATGTAGCAGTCATTTTTTTCTGAGGCTGATCAAATGCTGATTTTCTGTTTGCTGAAACAGTTTTAAGAAACTCTGGACTCTGTGCTGTAATTTTTCCGATCGCTGACAAGCTGTGGATTTCTTCTTTTCCTCTTTCCATCTATGCTCATCTGCTTATACCAAGAATCTAATGTGTGTTGGTGGTGATTTTTTGTAGGAACACGTCGACAAAGCGATTGCACTGAAACCTGAGGATCCAAAGTCTTACTATCTTTTGGGGAGGTGGTGTTACCAGGTAAAACAGCAGATTAATATTTGTTATTCTTTCCTCCTTGGAACCTATTTCCTTGTTTGAATGAAACCTAGGTGGACTGAAGCCTTGACCAGGACACACACACTATTTAGTTGCTGAGCTCATATTGTGTCAGGAAGTATCAGTATGGAAATCTCATCTGCTTGAAGAAATAGTTTAAAAGTTTTACTTGCATGGGATCTGGAAATTCCTCCTTTCAGTCCTGAAACACTGCCAAGAAGAACTCACCACTGATGAAGTACTTGGTGTACCCCTCTGCAATAGAAGAAAAGCTGCTGGGCTTTTGCTGTTTCATTTATTTGTTGCCACCGTTCTGCTCTTTGTTTTTTCCTGGTTTTTTGTCTCTTTCCAAATGGAAGCAATTTGCTAGAAGTGTTCTTTTCTGAACTGCTGAAAATTGAGCTCTGAAGGGTTTAGGGGCTCCAGCCTTCATTTTTCAGTCACTGCAGGTGGCAAGGGAGTTGAAATGACATCGAGTGGGCTGGGAAAAGCACTACCTGCAAACCACCTTACTGCTTCCCGTGCTTTACTCAGTAAAAACAAACTGCCTTTAAACCTTGGAGCACATATGGATGTGATCAAGGACACTTCAAGGCTGGCAAGAGCTGCTGCACAGAGTCTCTCTCTCTAATCCTTTGCATGTGGTTCCTCTGCTGCACAAAGTATTGGAGGTATCAGAAGAAGCGTGCCGGCTGCTTTCTATTTTTGCTTGGAGTCAAATGCCATCAATCAGGTTTAGTGCCCATAAAAAGAAAGAAGGGGCTGCAGGAACTGCTTTTCAGTTTGTGCAGCTTGAAAGTGCTTTGCTGCTGTCAGAACTGAAGTCCCATTGCAGAGATGGTAGCTGGGGTAATTGACTTGGCTAATTACAGAGGAGCAGGGAGCTAAAGCAGGGGCAGCTCCTGGCTCCTCGTTCTGTTCTGAACATTCTGCTCAGCCTCACTGCTCACAGAGCTGCAGAAGCCAAGAAACAAGGGCAGAGATACGTAGAACTGTTAGTGCTTCTGCGTATTACAAGACTTACAGAGGAAGATCTTGCCAGCAATTTAAGTTGTGTGCATCTTTTCCCCAATGAAATCTCAGGGAGTTTATTAGAGAGGAGCTGGGAGCAGGAGAGGATGCTTTCATGGGATGATGGATAGCTGCCTGTGTCCCAAAATGTGCCCATGGGTTGGTGGGAAGGCTACAGCTGGCCTCTCTGGAGGGATCTTTGTATGATGTATGATTTTTGGTATGATTCTTGTACAAGACTTAATCTGAAAGACAGAAAGGCTGCATGCATGCCTTTGCTCCAGTGTGTAGGGGAGAGCTGCCAGGAGCTGGCGTGGTTGCAGTAAGGAGGTTGGGGATTGCAGCCCACCCTCACTGTTGCCCCGCTGTGATATTTACTCACTTGTAGAGACAAATCCTCTGTTGAGTGTTACACGTATGGCAGCTGATGGATGAAGTGCAGAAGGTGACTGGTAGGATAGGTGAGGGACAAAGAAAAGCAAATCAGGTTTAATTCTCTAGCTGGATTTGGATGCTTGACCAGAATCTGCTGGCACTACCAAGATTTTTGACCATCTCCCAGGTGCCTGAACCAGCTACAAGAAACTGGATCGTTCACTGTATACCTTTCTGTGTCTTCAGGGAGTTTAACAGTTTCATCTGACTGTCTCTGCAGGTTTCCCATCTGGGATGGCTGGAAAAAAAGACGGCTTCTGCTTTGTTTGAAACCCCTCCCACAGCCACCGTACACGATGCACTGCAGAACTTCTTGAAGGTACTGACATCTGATGCACAAGGGTATTGCTAACCCTTACATGTGGTGTGGAATTTGAGTACTTGTGCTTGGCTTAAGCTCATCGCTCTCCAAGTGCTCTGTGAGATGGCTCAGTTGACCAGAGCCTGTGGAAGAAAAGCAGCTGAAAGCAAAAGTTTAGGAGCCTCTGTCATAGAACAGCCAGACAGAAGAGTGTGGCTTTCAAGACCTCAGATCCAGAGCAATCAGAATTTCTTCAAAGAGTTTTGATTTTCCCTTTTAAAAGCTGCAAAACCTGATGAAGTCATTGCTAAACGCATGTGGACCGTCCTGTTTTCAGGATCTTGTAAGATCTATTTGAGCTCATCCCTGGGGACACTTGCATAGGTATTCATAATGTTCAATCATTTGAATTTCTCTCAGAATATTTTATTTAAAAGCTCTCTGATTAGGTTCCCCACACTTTTGAACACAACTTTTTTAACCTTTTGAAGACAAGTTTCTCACGTATTTCTAGAAGTCAATTCATAGGAGTTCTTGAGATGTAAGAATCCTACCCTGTGCACGTTGGGTTTTTTGTCCTCCTGTTGATGAAAAATGAATTTAGGACATGGCCTGAGTCACAGCTTTGAGTTTATAGCTCTTGGTGGGAGGGTCTACACAACAGGAATGAGTTAAACAGACTCTTTGGCTGTGCCTGTGACATCTACAGCACTGCTGGTGAAGTGTTACAGAAACAAGTTGCCCTACCACTTGATAATTCGTCAGGTGGGCCAGCAGTTCTGCAGAGTGTCAGGGAACACCATATTTGTCTCAATTTCTTGTAATTTTGCCAAAACCTAAGGGGTAAGTTTGTGGTAGGTGTCTGCTGTAGGCAGTCTACGTTTCAGCCTAATTTCAGCCAAGATCATTAAATCACTTCAGAGAGGAGTTTGGAGCCCAGTGTTTTCTTTCTTCTCAATAGAGAAAAAAGCAGCTGCTTGTTTTTATTGATGAGTTAGGGTGGCACAGGGGTTTGAAATAGGAATTTGGATTTTTCTGAGGTTCACCTTTGGTTGTCCCCTGAACAAGTGCACTTGCCATGTGCTCAGCAGAATCCATTTCAGCATTCAGCCACCGCTGGCATGGGATGGAAATTATCCCAGGAATTGCAGCTCTGGGTGAGTCACAGGCTGAGCCAGGGTTTAAAACCAGACAACAGGATTAAGAAGAGAAACATTCTCTGTCTCGTACTCTCAGTGCTTCCTCTGGTACCTGAGTTTGGTGTTTTGGTTGTGTGCATTGCCAGCCTCGAACGCAGATGGGATACAGGGTGCAGCAAAGGCTGTGTGGGGGGATAAGGATGCTTGGAGAGTGCTGGCTAGCCCTGAGGTGGGGGGAAGAAGGCAGAAAGGTGTTAACCATTAGGAAGCTGGGAATGGTATGGATGTTGCTTGTTGGGTCACAGGCTCTTTATGAAAGTGTGAGGACTTCTGCTAACCCAGCCAGCCCAGCCTACGAAAAGTTCTTGTGCTGATTTATGTATTTTCCAAAGTGGGGTTTACTCATCTAATCAGATTTTTTGTTTTTTAAAGAGATGCAGAAATTTGATCCAGCTTTCAGACTGTGTACTTTGCGTATCCTCATGTGTGCTTCCCTCTGCCTGACCCACCCTCCGCTCTGCTCTTCCAGGTCGAGGAGCTGAGCCCTGGATTTTCCAAAGCTGTAAGAGTGTACATTGCCAAGGTAACCAGTCACTTGTTGCTTTACAGTCCTATACTTGTAGGATGAGAACTATTTGTATTAAAAATGCGTATGCATCTTTGGATGGAAGATGCTAAGCCACACGTAAATTACTCCATGCAGAAGCAAGATTTTGTAAGTTAATACCATTTCTAAAAAAATAAAAAAATAAAAAGCCAGTCAGCTAGCGTAGAGACATGAAAATTCAGGAAGGATTTTGCCCTTCAGTCATCCTGTGGAGCATCCTTCTTGTTTTTTAATAAAAAATTCTGAAGAAAGCAACAGGGGTAACTTGTAAGCCCCAGGTTGGAGGCTTAGTGCCACCACCACGTTGGGTTTCTGTGGGGAAGAAGTGGAGAAGGGAGAAGATCGTGGGGAAGCAGTGAAGTATGAAGTGTGTCTCTACTTTACCAGTAAAGATGGGAGTCTTAAGTGGTGGTTAAATAAACCACGAATGCCTGAAGCTCCTAAGATCTTTAGTTTGCATTGAGGGAATAATTAGTTTTGAACCTTAAATGTTAAAATTGGTGCTTCGTTCCTATGGCCTCTAGTTGGATTCTAGAGATAGTTAAAGCCCAAATAGCTTTAGCAATATCAGCCAGATGGGCCTGGCAAAGAGCAGCTTCTCTGTGACTTAATTCCCAATGCCACAAAGAATGTGAGTTCTGTCAGAGCAGCGTGTGAGTTGTAGGATCTGCTTGGGCTGGAGTAGCTTAGGACTGGAACCTAGCGGCAGAATTTATTCCTCAGTGTCTTGCTAAAGGAAAACAAAGGTGAGAGGAGAGAAGGAGAACTCAGCAAGAGGTGTGGAAGCCTTCACACCAGCTGGATTTTGCCTTTGACCGGATGCACCGCGATGAACGTGCTCTTGCTTGCATCTCTCTCTGCTTGTAAATGCAGCCAGCAGTCATGCAGATTGCAAATCCCTCCCTAAATACCTTGTGTAGAGGGAAGAGTGGAAGACTTGGAGCTTGTTTCCAGTGAAGTGACAGCAGCAGCAAGTTCTTGCAAGTCATAACCTCAATGAATTGTCAGGTTCAATGTAAAAAAAAATTGGATTTCGCTATGGCTAAACTATAATCTGCGTGGGCCAATGCCTTTTTATTGGGCTAATAGTTCACCATGTGTCTGGCAGATGTGGCTGAGCTTCAGGAATGCTCTGCAAAGAGAAATTGGCTTCTAATAGGAGGACCCGGATCTGTTTGGCTTTGGATTTGTTTTTCCCAGTGCCTGTCATTGTGGATCACATCCTTCGTCACAACATTTAAAAGTTCAACGTGGAGCTACTTGTTTTCCAGGAAATAGTGCCCTGACAAATCAAACTTGGAAAGAAAAAAGCTGAGATTGGCAGCCCCTTCCTTGGAGCATGTTTATTTTGCAGTCCCCAAATGCTTCCATGACTCTCAAGGCAGCAAAAACCTTTGTGGTATTTAGAGCTTGCTGTTCCTGTGCTGTTGGAGAAGAGCTCATGGTGAAAAACGGTTCACACTGTGGAACCTCAGAGTCCTGTCAGTATGAGATGTTACAGTGCTGGCAGCTGGACCTGATTTTTCAAAGGCCTGGGGAATTAAAGCTCTATAAAATGATATGGCATCAATGTAGAGATCTTATGATGAAAGCAACGCGAGGAACAGCGGCTACAGAAGTAGAAATAAAAGTGGTGGAAAATGGTGAGAATCCCAGGGAGACCTTACAATCTTCCAAAGATCTCCTTGTCCAAAAGAAAAAAAAGAAAAAAGAAAAATCTAATATTCCATAACGTAGTGGTGGTTATCATGCTTTGGGTGGGAAGTGTCAGAAGCCTGAAACTACACAGGGCAAGTGCCTAAGAGGGAGAATTAGTCTTTTTTTTTTTTTTTTATCAGTTCTCAGGTTACACAGTGGCTCAGTTACTTGCTGCCTGATTTTTTTTATTATTATTTTTATTTTTTTTACCTTTTTTCCTTATTTAACTCTTCTCACATTGTCATTTTTTTTCTTCACAGTGTTACAAGGACCTGGGGAACAACTCTGCAGCTCTTCTCTGGACAAACCTTGCTTCAGAGCTGCCAGTGAATACGAAAGAGGTAGCAGTCTGTGTTTGTCTCCCTGGCACTGGGATAGGGTTATTTTCCAAGAAAGGAACGAAACCAAAATTAATTTCACGTTGTATGCATTGGACCCATCAAATCAGATGAGATTATGTAAAATCCTCTGCATATTTGTTACGTGACCAAATTAACCGTGGGGAAATTTTTGAAAATCCCAGTCCTGTGCTGTGAGGTCAAGGCTTTCTCTGGAAATCTGATGTTGCATGTGTGTTCACTAGGCCACTCACCATGCTAGGATGCATTAGCATTGAAGTGTTAACTGCTGAAGGTAAGCTGAATGGTTTCCCTTTGAGATCTCATGGTTTTCAGTTTAAGCTTGCCTTAGAATATTGTAGACACTCTTTGAGATAGATTCCAAGAACTGGAGATGTAGGCATTTTTGCAGCCTTAGTTGTTCAGTAGTTCCAATCTGTTGCTTTAAGTGGAAGCTAGGATCTCCTCTCCATTTACTTCCTGTCTGCACTTAGAAAATGGAGAGTTGTCCTCTTGCAAGCTGGAAACTGTTAACCACGTTGTATTTATGGGTATTGTGAGTCTGCTTCACTACCAAGTAGGCTTGCACCAAGAGTTTATGGTATTTATTTTGGGGAAAAATAAAATAAATCAGTAACCACACGTTGGTTGTGAGCTCCTGTTTGCCAGGATAAAATCATTCTATGAAAGATGTCCAGCTTGCAAGCACGGGCTTTGCAGTAGATTCCTCAGACCCTTTTCTTTCTTGGGGACCTGTTAGCAGAATGCCTAAAGCAACTCAGCAAAATGGAAAACACCAAGAAGCTGAGCCCACCAGAAGTCCTGCACAGCACCGTGCAAACACTCTGCTGCTCCCAGGGTTGGGTTGTAGGCGTGTCTGAACGCTCTGCACATGTTCAGCAGGCCCAGGTAACTGCAGCTCATCACCCTTGCCTGTAGAAATGTGCAAGGATTTCATGGCACTGCTTTGCTGTAGCAGAAGTGTGCTGAGATGTGAACCCCAGGTGTGGGAGATGTTGGCCCACCTGCTGACAGTGCTGCCTGTGCTACCACCTGCAGGGCACTGGCCAGTACTGCAGAAACTGCTGGGCTGTGATATGGATCTGGGAGAAACGCCTTCTTCCAGAAGGAAATCTCCCAGCTCTGCCAGATGAGGAGCTTCCTCACCGCCTGCTGCTTGGAAATCACTCCAGGCAGAGTTAGAATGGTAAATAGAAAAGTCAGGAGCGTTTAGCTCCCTGCTGCTCTGAAATTAGAAGTGGGAGTCTCGTAAGGAAGCCAACGTTTTCGTGGCTTTGGCTGGTTGAGTCTTTGCAAATGTTAGAGCTGCCTTCATCCCAAAGAGGCAATCAAATAGCTTCCATCACACCGAGAAGGAAAAACAAAGACGTGTGACCAGGGTAGGAATGTCAGTGAGGGAGGAAAGGTTTGAAATGTGCTGCTCTGGTTTTCAGTTCTCTCAAAAGGAAACGTGAGAGAAACTCTCAGATCTTTGGAGAACTTCTCTAGGCTTCAAAGACAGTGGTGCTGAGAGACCAGTGTGAGAAGAGAAGGGAAAATGTAAGGGTAGGGGTGTGCTTAAACCCTGGTGTGGGGTTGGGGAAGAAAAGGGAAGTTACCTTTTAATTACATCAATTAACCTGTGCATTAACCCCTTCCTCTGTTGCATTTCCAGGATGCAGAAATGGAGAGAGAACTTGAGGAGATGCAGTCGCTCTGGGAAGAGTAAGAGTTCATTCCATTTGCCACTGCACAGACAATAAAATTCCAGGGAAAGGGGTTTCATGATCCTGCCCAGTGTGGTCGCACCCTGTGGACGAGCCACAAGAGTTCACAGGAAAAACACTCAGCACTTCCAGCAAAGGATCTCAGTGGGATTTCATGGGATAAAATTTGGTGTTCTCCTACTGACAGCTCAGCGCTCAGCATATGTTTGATTTTAAAATGAAAAACAAAAAAAAGTGGATTCCTCAAACCAGATATACACATGGATGAGTGTGTATGTCCACACACGTGTGTGCTACCTGAATTTCAGGTCTGCTTGCTGATGAAGTCTCTCTCCTGATTCCTGGGGAAGTCTTCAGCAGGTGTTTCCTCTCGTTAAGTATTTTCTCTTTTCCTTTATGAAACACATGAATGGAATCAGTTCAAATAACTGAGCACATCGATGCACAGATGTTCTGCTGAGGTATAAAGCTGGGTGCTGCGATGCTGATTTTTATCAGCCTGATGCACTGGAGGCTGTGGGATGTCGTCACTTCCCTCAGCCCGTTGATTTGAATGGGCGCTGACATGATGACTTAAAAGCCACTACAAAAAAAAAAGACAACAGGGACTTAAAATAAGTGAGCTGTCAGTCCTTAATGTGAAAAAACTGGTGATGTCCCAAACACACTCCCGTTGGTCCTCTCCAACTCTCCCTGAACTTCCTGGTTGAGGAGAAACCAGCGCTGCTGACTGCAGTGCAGGAATACCAAGGGACCAAGGAGATGTCCTGCAGAAGAAGTTTATTTTTAAGAAGTGCTTTGTCTCCATCAGAAAAACGAGTAAGGAGATTTTAAACTTCAGGACTTTCTCCCAGTGGCATCACTCTCACGAGAGTGAAATCTTGGTGTGTCCCTCTAAAGGATGTTGCTATGGTTTAGACAGAGCAACTAAGGTCTAGGATAACAACGTAGCAGTTATTTAAAAGCAGTTGTTCATCAATGTAACACTGGTTACAGGGATATTCAGGGGCAGAGCTGACACTTGGCTGTAATATTCTCCCACCAGTTGACTGATGCCCTGAGAAAACGATGCTGGCAGCTTCTGGGTACCAACCAGGGAAAACAAACTGCTGTATGCTGACAAAAAGGGGCAGGCAAAAGCTGTGTTCCAAAGTTTCCCAAAGAATTTAGCAAGGCTTTCTTTATGTCCCTTCAGATTTCAGCTGGCAGCTAGCTGGATGTGTATTTTGTTTGTTGGCTGCACGCTGCCGTGTTGCACAGTGCTTGTGAAGTGTGGAGTAAGGACGGCGTGGGCAAAAGACTCCTTAATCCCCTTTTTAGTCCCTTGCACGTGTGGATGGTTCTTTGACTTTGTGAAAATAACGTGGAGGGGGGAAATGTGTAGCAGGCTGAAGCTCACAAACTTCCCAGTTCGTACATCGGATGCTTTTTAGCTAATTTTTATTGTGGTCCAAATTGAGCTCCCCTAAATTTGGATGCCGAGCTCCTCTTCCAGGAGGCAGCTGGCTTTATTTCCTTGAAACTACAAATGTGGTGCTTACAGGTGGAGAACTGAGCTCTGGCAGGCTGGACTTGCTCCCTGGCTCTTTGGGCAGAGCTCCCCTTGGGATGGGTGGGTGCTTGGGCCTTAATTACAGGGCCTGGAGGAACGCATGCTCTTCAGCAGCATGGTCAGGCACCTTTTTAATTTCTGGGAACCTCTCTCATTTTGAACATTTCCCAGTGGATGGCCATTTTATTTTCCTCTGACCACCCAGCCTTTAGCCATTTGCACGCTCTTCTCAGCTGTTTTCATTTTGGTTGCTTAAACCAAGCTGGGAAATCCTCACCAGTGACGTTCAAAAGCTGATGATCAGCAATTTGATTTTTTTTTTAACAAGAAATTTTTAGGGTTTTTTTGGGAGAGAAACGCTCGTAGCTCTCAAGCTCAAGGTGTGCTTGTGTTGCCTTTCCCTGGAGTGCTGTGGGTCAGCCAGGTTTGTTATCTTTTTGTGCTGCTTTAACATCGCTGCCTGCTGAAAGTTAAAAGTTTGTGGATGCAATAGGGAGAGCGTGAGAAGGAAACGTTTACAATACCAAAAGTCCACAGCTTTACTTGTAAGCCTTCACCTGTTGTCTAACTCACCAGATACAAACTTTTAGAAGTGATTTTGAATTACATATTTCCTGGAGATGGTTTTCACATTGCGTTTCCAAAGATTTCATTTCCCCTTCTTTATTTTTCGTGTCTGTTTCCAAGCAGCAAGCAACTGTAGGCTCAGGTGGGGGAAATGCTGATTTGTTTTTTCCTTTTCTCTGCTGCCCTAGGTTGGGTTTGAGTGTTTGACGTGGATGGGTCCCATTTGTGTTCCTTGGGATGATGGCAAGAGTCCCCTTAGCTTTAAAGGGGTCACGAAGGAGGGAGGGGTTGAGTTCGTGTCACGGTGCCTTATGGATGGAAGCACTTGGGCTGCTAACAGTGCTGTGAAAGCAGAGCTTTGGATCACAGACTGAACAAAGAAATGGGTACCAAAGTGTTGTTTTTCCTACTGCTGGAAGCTGAAGTCGTTTTCTCCTGGGTGAGGGAAAGAGTTTGGTGTCAGTGCGTAGGGCACGCAGGCTGCGACCAGAACAACGTGCTTCCACAAAGGGAAAAGTGGTAATTAAATGATGTTAATTCCTCTCATTTGGTGTCAATTATCAGCTGATTCTACATGGGTACAACCCTTCAGCCCTCATTTATTCTTCAATTTTGGACAGTCTGTGAATAGTTTGTGCTTTCCATGCGTTTGATTGCCTGCTTCGCTTTTGGGTTTGTTTTTTTTACAAATAATAGACTTCAGTTTTGACTTAAAAATTGGGATCTGACACTTTGCTTCCATTTGTCTTTTGTGTGTGTGGTCTTGAGCCTTTCTTGGGGTATCTCAAGTGCAGAGGAGGTCTCTTGTTCTGGTTTCCATGCAGGGAAGGCTTCCTCTGGAGCATCAGCTCCTGCCTCAGGGGCTGGGCTGGAGCTCGGTGTCGGGCATTCTGTTTCTCTGCTCTGTCAGCTGGAGCCCAATTTGTGCACCCAAAGCCACGCTGAAACACGGTGAAAGAATTTGCAGGTTGCAGATGGAAGCTGCCTTTTGCTGTTTGCAGCCTGCTCTCCAGGAAGTTCTGCCATAATAATCAAGTGAGCCTTTTTCCCTTTCCCTGCCTTGTTGTGAATGAGAAGAATGTGAGTAATTAACGTGATCTAATTCTACTAGCACAGCTTGCAGGTTGGTGTGGGCTGTGTAACTACAGTGCTTCTCCCCCAGCAGTGCTTGGGATGTTTTATTTCATTTTTCACAGTAGCAGACTGCGCAGTGTTCTGCTGGGCTCTTGCTGCGTTGCACGTTGGCAGGGATGGCAGCGAGTGAATCTGTTCCTGTTTGCAAGGGGATGGCACTTCCACAGCCTTCAGACTACACAGAAATCAGGACTTGATCGATTTTGCACATACTCTGCAGACTAAGCCCCAAATACAGTGTGAATTTCTCAAAGATGCCTGCACTATACGCTTCCAGGACCACAAGCAATTAGGTTTTCTCTGAATAATTTTGGCAGAGAGACTCCAGATGTTCTTCTGGGCTTAGGGTGAGAGACCAATTTCCTGACTTTGAAAACTTACCTACCTGTGGTTAAACTATGATACTAAAGAGTAACTGAATCCATTTAACTAATTTATCCTCACTGTGCTGCTCTGTTTGAAATAAAGTATTTGTAATTAAGGAGAAAGCAATCTTGCTTAAAGTTCCCCGTGTTGCTTTTCGTGTTGGTGTGTAGGTGGGTGAAGAAACCCAACAGCCAGGGGGAAATCTCTTCCAGAACATCATGGTGGCTGTGCCAAATGCACCAGGACCTTATGGGGAAGTCCCGTTGTTTCTATATTGCTCTTTCTATATATCATGTTTCTAACAACGTGGTTTACACCTGTAGCATGTTTTGTACCTGACCACCCTGACTACTGCTTCTGTTTTTCAAATGCACCAAAGCGAGGCAGCCACACGTTGTGGTGAGCGATGTACCGGAGCTGGTTTTAAATAAATGTGTGTTGTCACTTGTGGCTGGGTGAAAGGATTCTGTGCTCCACCTTCATGACCCGAAGGCCATCTTCATCTGCCCCAGCCAGAAGACATAAACAAGGGGCTTGCAAGCTCTGCTTCTCTGTAACCTCTTTTGTTTCCTTCTCGAGGTGAAATTGTCGCATCTTCCAGTGCCCCGGGCCACCCTTGGCTTAGCCCCAGCAAGGCGTGATGCTGAGGACACCAGGCCAGGAGAGGAGCCGTAGGTGTACACTCTTGTTCAGCGTGAATCTCTTTCATTCTAAGACACCAGAATACTTTTTACGTGACACTTTGCAGTCCTTCAGTGTTGGCAATCAAGGGAGAGTGGTGGCTTGGAACGTGGGCAGGAGAGCACAGTTGGGAAGATGCTTTTTGGTAACTTCAGCATCACAGAGAGGAGGCCAGCGTTGACTTACAGCTTGGGACAGGGCAGCTGGTTCAGAGAGAGGAATTGAGAAGTAGGCAAGTTCCATTTTGAAGTTGGTCTCCATTAATTGGAGCATACCAGGGCTGTGACCACCTCAGTGTGCTGGGAAATGTCTGACTCAGGATCAGAGTAGAAATGTCAACATTGCTTCCCGCCAGGAACGGGACAGTCATTCCGACTCCCACCCTGGCTTTGAGCTTTCTGCAAAGTCCAAATTTCTTTGGTTCAATGACATTCAGAGTTCCCTGGAAATTCCCTGGCAAAACTGACCTGCTCACATCCTTGGTTTGAGGGAGAACCTGAAGTGGGAGGATTGCAGCAGGCTTGCCATCCTGTTTTTACAGCAACTCTTGCCACCGCGTGGCAAACCATTGGGTTGGTGTCAATGGGCTGTTGTTTTCCATCAAGTCATCGTTTCAGCTTTTGCACCTGCAGGCAGATGTTGCAGCCTCAGTTGGGCACACAAACGTGATCTCGCCAACTTCAGTAGCCAGAGATCACTTCTCTTATGAAGACCCATTTAATTTTTTTGCTTTCCCCAAAGTGAAAACATGAGAAGGGCTCAAAGACCGTGGATGAAGACAAGACAAGACTGTTCACTGCTCATGGAGAGTCCCCACTTTGTTATAAATGCGTCCCGTAACAAAGGTCAGCTGCTTATTTACTGGGCTCATGGCAGCTTGACTGATGGAGAAGCTAAAGGCCTTTTGGATCAGGTTTAGATAATCAAATTGTTTATGAGAAGCCAAAGAGGGTCTGGGGTTTGTGTGGGCTCTCTGTGCTGGGTTGCTTACAGACCTGCAGCGAATTGTTTTGAAGGGAAGATTAATGATGCACTGATTGCTGTTCTTCAGCTGCATCTCTTGTGTGGCTTCTGCTAAATAATAGGGATCCTATTCCAGCATTTTAGGGGCTCGGAAGATCCCGTGGAAGCTGTGCAGCACCTGCTTGCATGCAAAGACGTCTTCAATCTCGGCCGGGGAGCGGGAATGCGTTTGGACACAGGGGACTGTAAATATACAACACGTTTCCCAGCATCCCGCTTCCAAAAATCATATTTCCTGGCAGCGTCTCTCCCTCAACTTGAGAAATGAGGTGGTCAAAGCATTGCAAAATCCTTCGGGTAAGTGCTGCAAGCAGCTTCCTCCCTGCTTGGAGCCGCAGCCGCGCTTTGCACGGCACTGCCGCGAGCGTGCACTCGAGAAGGGATTCTGGGCAGTGTCAAACGTGTGTGCCTCAATCTCCACGATTTGGGTTCAGGGCACCAATTTTAAATGGCTTATGGGTAGGGTGGGAGCTGGAGCCCTGGACATGGCTCTGTTGCATCCGCGGATGCCGCAGTGGGTTTTTCAGCCAAGAGCGTTTTCCTCCCCCTTTGGCACTCATTGAGCAGAGCACAGGGATGTTTAGTTGTAGTGATAGAGCACTGACTGCACAAGAGCTGTCTTCCTGCGTTGGCTGCAGACACGTAGGGAATCATATAGGGACAAGGAAAAAATGGGCAGCGTTTATCGGCATGCTCTCCCCACCTCCAACACCTATTTCCAATGAGCAGCACTATCCTCACTTTCTTTGGGTGGGTGCCAAGAAGGGGGAGCCAAGGACAGCCACCATGCCAATGGGTTTCCGTGGAGCCGTGTCTGTGAGTCCGACCTTGTGGCTTGGGCTCAAATCAGTGCAGATGCCCTCGCTTTGTGCCAGTTCCTGTTAGGGTACAACGGCATGGCGGTTCTGTTGGCCATCCAAGCCAACATCCATGGCAGGCAGCACTGGTGTGACACAGACTTGGAGATACCCACGTGCTCTGAGGTGCTGTGAAGAGGAGGGCTGAGCCCAAAGGCTGTTCCCGTGTTCATTTCCCTATTTAAACTTTTCCATAAGTAAGGTTGAACACATATCCAGCCTGTGGTCCCAAATGGAAAAGCTGACTGTGGTGGAAGCTGCAGGAGGCAGCATCTCCAGAGGATGCTGCTGTCAGGCAGAGGGTCTCCATCTGGACCCTAAAAGCTGGAGATGACCATCTGTGTCAAAATTCTGACCTGGCAGTAAATGATATGAAGGTCACGGAATCATTTAGGTTGGAAAAAGCCTCTACTAAGGTCATCAGTCCAACACTTAACCTAGTTCTCCCAAGTCTGCCATTAAACCAGACTCTAAGCACCACATCTGCACATCTTCTAAATCCCTTTTCCTCATCCTGTGTTTCCCCCCACATCCAATGAAGGATGGAGATTCTCCTTAGCCCTCCTTCGGCTCCTGGTTCATAGGAGCACCGTTCCATCTGCCTTGGCCTTCCCTGATTGCCCTCAACCCATCAGCATCCTTTGATTTCTTTCCAGTTTGTATAAAGATAACCTTTGTTTGTTAATCTAATGGCATCTCAGTGGATGTTTTCGCAAACGCATCGAAAGAGGAGAAAACCTGCTTGTAGAACTTCGTGTGATGAAGCTTATTGTTGGCCACCCCCATGTTGGTGCTCACCAGCGTGACTGGATGGAGGCAGGTGTGGGCATGGCATGCCCAGGAGATATGGGATTATTTGTGTTGAGGTAATTAAATTGCGTCTTTGGTAAAGCTTCTGGAAGAAGATTAATTAATTTTTGGTGGATTCTTGTCATCAGACAGTGATTCGTCCCATCCTCTGAAGCTCCTTGGGGTGACCACACTCTGCCACTGTTGAGATGAGCACAATGGGAGCTTGGGTGGAGATTCTGCCCTCCCTTTTGGGGACCGTATACATCCCAGTCCTAAAGCCAGCTCTGCTAACGTAGGTTGGACCTGTTCATCTTTTCTTTTTTCTTTTAAATATGGGTATGACCACGCGATGGCATTGGTGGAGTATGAGCAATAGCAGCTACCCACCCGTGATGTATTTTCTTGGTGCACAAAGGACTTGTGCCCCCAAAAAGGGGGATTTAAAAGTGCAAGTCGTGCTGCCAGATGCCATTTAGGAACTACTTCTGGGGGGAAAAAGCTTGATTTTGGAGAGGGACCATGCCTCATTTCATCAAAGCAACTCAGTGCAGGCTGTCAGAGCCTGCCCAGTGGCTCTCCTGTTTGCAGGTTCATAGAGGAGAAAAACCTTTATCTAACGGTTGTTCTACCCCAGCAAGGTTTCTCTCCACCCCATGTTGCAAGCCACCAGCGGGATTTGGGGACAAGGGGTGAAAAAGCCTCCAAAACCTGCCCAAGCCTCCTTACACACCTAAACCAGGATAGGGTGTGCTCATGGGGGCAAACAGATGGGGCCATGCAGCAGCACGAGCCCTGTCCAGGCTGTCCCAGGTGTCTGGTCCTTAAGATCTTCTCCAGCCCCCAGGATGAGGCTCCCCACCAGTGTCCCTTTTAGCTCCAGCATGGCTTTCCCTGAGTTTTGAAGTACATCTCCTCCAAATCTCCCACTCTCTGCCACAGGCAGAGGAAATTGCTTCTTGCTACACCTTGGGCTGCCAAGGAGGAGGTCAGGTCTCTGCAGTTTTGACCACTTTTGGGGTGGGGGAGTTCAGGGGGACAGGGTATGGGGATAGGGGGACAAATGGTACAAGCCACCCCGCAAAGAAATGAGCAGAGCCAGGTCCTGTGTCAAGGGTGTTTATTGCTGCGGGGACTCTTGCTGTTGACGCTACGAGGCAGCAAGAGCCACCAGCATGCAAGGCAGGGTGTCCCCTGCCCCCCAGGTGATGTCCCCAAGCTGGATGGGCAGTCACAGCTGGATGAGTGCGGGGAGCCTCGGCCGCACGGTGACGGTGAAGGGCAGCGGCTTCAGTGCCAGCCCGTGGGTGCAGTCCATGGAGAGCTGCTCTGCCGGGTTGGCGTGGAAGGAGCACTGGTGGAGGAGGATGGCGGTGAAGAGGAAGAGCTGCAGCTTGGCGAGCTGGTCGCCAATGCAGCGCCGTTGGCCGGCCGAGAAGATCATGACGCTGCCGGCCCGCTCGGGGTCCAGGCGCTGCTGCTGGTCCAGGAACCGCGCGGGGTCGAAGCGCTGGGGCTGGGGCCACTTGGTGCAGTCGTGGTTGACCGACCACTGGTTGACAAAAACCACAGTGCCCTTGGGGATGTGGAAGCCCTCGAGCTCCACATCGGCCGTAGTGGCGTGTGGGATGGTGATGGGCACGAAGCTGCTGTAGCGCAGTGTCTCGTAGATGAAGGCCTCCAGAAGGGGCAGATGGGGTCGGTCCTCAGCCGTGGGCAGTCGGCTGCGTCCCACCACTCGGTCCAGCTCGGCCTGCACGTCCTGCTGGAGCCGTGGATGCTTCAGCAGCAGCAGGAGGACCCACGAGAGTGCTGTGGACGTGGTGTCCTGCCCCGCGCCGAAGATGTCGGTCATGGCACCCTCCACGTCCTCAGGTCCCAGCCCACTGGGGGAGCCACTGTCCTGCTCCACAGTGGCAATCATGGCATCGCTGACGTCACGGATGGACCGCGGGTCGAAGGTCTGGCGGTGCTGTGCCACCTTGGCCCGCACAAAGCCGTGCATCTCCTGCGTGAGGGCCTGGAAGTCGCGGAAGACACGACGGACAGGGTTGGGGAAGCGCAGGAGCCAGGGCAGCACATCCACCAGGCTGCCAGCCCCGACCGTCTGCCCGAAGCGGTCATTGCGGCCCAGCAGCGAGGTGAACTCGGCATCCGCGTGGCCATAGCGGCGGCCAAAGCAGAGGGCACAGAGAACGTTGGCGTTGGCCACCACCAAGAGCGGGCAAGGCTGGAAGTAGGCACCTCCCTGGCTGTGCCTCAGGAAGAGCCGCACCAGCTCGCCCGCCTCGGCCACCACGTGCCGCTCCACCTCGGCCACGGTCGAGCGGGCCCTGAGGGCGGCATGGGCCAACCGCCGCCGCGCCCGCCATTGGGGCGAGCAGCCCCCGAAGGCCACGCTGCGCCCGCCCGACACCAGCTCGAAGGAAGGGAAGTCGGGCCGGCCTGCGAAGCGTGCGCCCAGCCCCACCAGCGCCCGCCGGATGGCCGCCTCGCCATTGAGCACCACCACGCGCCGCCCGCCCAACCGCAGCTGGAAGACGGCCCCGTAGCGGCGCGCCAAGCGGGCGAAGGCCAGGTGGGGCAGGCGGCCCAGCTGCAGGACGTTGCCCACCAGCGGCCACGCGAAGGGACCCGGTGGGCTCCGGTCAATGCCCTCAGTGGTCTTAGGGCGGGTCCTGGCCAGCAGCAGGATGGCAGCGAGCGGGACAGCAGCGAGCAGGAGAGCAGCGAGCGGTGGCAGCACCATCCCCATGGCTGCCCCGTTGGGGGTCCCCATCGCACTCATGGCTGCAGCCGCTCTGCAGCAGGGCCGGGGCTCGGTGCAGCTTTATGGCTGCCTCTGAGGGGGCTGAGCCTCTTCTCCTCCCCCGGGAGGACACGGGCGGAGCCGCCCCGGTGGGGCACAGGGACAGTGGGGAGCTCCCGGAGTGCCATAGGGAGAGAGAGCCCTGGGGGGAGTGGGGCACAGAAACGGCGACAGCAGTCAGAAATTTATTACGGGGGTTGCTAGCGCCACCTGTGCCCCCCTAAAAATATAATGGATGGTGATGCCACGCACCGTCCACGGAGAACTCAACTTTTTTCCCACTTCATTTCCCCGCTGGCGGCTGCAGAGGGCACTTGTGTGGCTCCGGGCTTGGCGGAGCTGTCGGTCTGCGGACGGATTTCGGCTGTCCCCGGAGCTGAGCACCCCGACGGGCACCCGGACGGCAGCGGTGAGGCTGCGGGATGCGGGGTGGCTGCGGGACGTGGCCGGGGGGCTGCGGGCGGGCGCTTTGGTCCTCACCTCGTCCCTCCCGAGCAAGCCCGGTGGGGCTCGGTGCTGCAAATGCCATGATGTAAGGTCTCCTGGCCCCCAAAAATGCAATTTCTATGGCAAAGGGAAATGAATTCCCCATGAATAGGACGAAGTGGGGTGCACGGAGCTTTTGCGTCCCTCTTAGGCTGTTTTCCACCCCAAAAAAAACCAGCATCATAATTCCCCAAACAGCCTTTTTTCATGCCTTTTTTTTTTTTATTTATTTCCCCCTTAGGCTTAGGGTTTAGCTTTGTTGTGTTGTTGCTGTCAGGTTTTTTTGGGGGCTTTCTTTTCCCAAACGCTCCTTTATGTTCCTCAAAGCTTCGCCATCCTCCGGGTGGAGGGCGCCTGGGATGAATCGGGGGAGAAAACATAGGGGACAAACAGCTCTGCCACGCTGTGCCCCCACCAACCACCCTGCGGGCTCCGTAACCCCATGATTCCACCCTTCTTTGCGAGCAGCCCATCCCTGCCACCCCCTACAGGAGGGCAGTGCCCCCCATTTGGTGTTCAGGGCCCCCCCTGTGACTTTTGGGGAAGGGGGTGGAGCAGTGTAGGTGGGGGCATGGTGAGGGACAGCCCTGGGACTGCCCTCTGCACCCCCTGCACAGTGCTGCCCCCCCCCAGAACGCTCCCAGGAACGGTGCCTCCAAGTAACGCTGCCCCTATAATGGGGGGCGGTGTTATAGAGAGGGTTTATTTGGGGTTCCTCGCCCCAGTGTTTGGCTGGGGGTGTTCTAGCTCAGGGGACAGCATCAGAGAACTCAGAGGTGTTTCCAAAAGGTCCTCGTGTTGCAAAGAAACAAAGCCAAGCCCCCAGCTCCCAGTTCAGAGCTGGATTAAAGGTGATCGTTAGCTCCTGTTAATTCACTGATTGAGTTGTAAAACGTAAGGGCAAGGCAGGGCCAGCAGCGTGGTTCAATCACTGGCACTTGCAGCCACCACTGCTGGCCGGCACTGTGTGTTTTCTTTGGGGTTGGATCCAAAATAACCGTCCTGGAGAAAAAGAGCCAAGAAAATATCTGCTGCTGCCAACCACTGCGAGGGTCTAATTCTCTTTCATGGAGTTCAGGGCTGTTCACAACAGCACAGCTCACACCACCACGCTGTGTTGTACCAAAGCACGACCTCAGAAACTCTCAAAAGACAGCAGGGGGGTACTGCACCCCCCCCGGGAAGGTGAGGTGCTGTGTGGGAAAACGTTCCAGGCTGAGCTCCACTGGAGATGGACACATCTGGTTCCTACCTGCAGGGGAAGAGTGCCTCAGGCTGAGGCAGCACCCGGCCGAGGCCCACACACCTGTAACGTCATGTTCACAGTCCTTTTTATTAAAAGATTTTCACAGAGAAGTAATGAAATACCACAAAAAAAAA
>WBMW01001779.1:76175-99705 GCA_013396635.1 Penelope pileata
GCCCCCCCCCCCCCAAACAGTAGCAGATTGCAGCGTTGCAAACAGAATTAACAGAAGGAATAGGGACTGGTGGTGATCTCCACCACAGCAACACTCCCAGTTTCGTATCGTGGAACACCACTCTGCAATTAATTATTAAAGCAACCCCCTACGTCGTTAAGCCGCCACTTTTCTGATTGGACAAACCCATCAGCGTGACCTTAAAGCCATCCCATTTTGCTGGTGCTTCAAAGCCATCCAGTCAGGAACTGCTGCCACGCGTTCTCGGGTCGCTGCGCTGCGTCCACCCGCAGAACCCGACGGGAGCAACAGCGGGGAGGGAAACACAGAGCCCAGGGCCCCCTGAAAAGACTCTCAAGGACCCCATGAACCTAAGGCTGATGCCCAGGAGGGAAGGTCTCTTCCAAGCAACACCCACAGGTGGGTCTCAAAATGCACCCACCTGATGGATGCGTGTGCTGAAAGGCAAAACAATCCTCGGCCAGCGCTGGGACGGCGGCTGCAGCGGGAAAGCCGCTGGAAGGGGCCTCTCGGGGCCTCCCAGTCTCAGTTGATGTGGGGAACAGAAGGCAGTCTTCAGTCTTTTGCATCTCCCACCCCATCAGCATTAATAGCAAACATGGCTTCGGCCTCAGGAAGGCAGGGAGAGTCATAAATTTTACATATTCTGGTTTCACCTCGGCCCTTCCGCAGATACAGCCTAGCAGGGAAACAGAAAGACAACGGGTGAGGCAGCACGGCCTGCTGCCAGCAAATCTTCATCCAAGCATGGCGTTGGTGCACGACCACGGCGCGCTGAGCTGTAAGGACCTCTGAAAGCGCCGTGGTTGTGCACTGCTGGGTACCTCACCCGCTCAGAGCGGCAGCTGCGTGCTGCAGAGCAGGCGGGAAGGGCCACAGGTACCTCAAAATTACACAAAATCTTCCAAACTGAGGTGACTGGCAGGTGGGAAGCTGCTGGCTCACCTCGTGGTGGAAGCGTGTGCGATGATGTTGCCTCCGATGGGTTTCTTGGGATCCGCTGCAAACATGGCTGCGCCATCCACCTGTGCCACCACCTGGTTGGTGATCACAACCGCCACGCCGAACTGCAATCATAGAATCATAGAATGGTTCAGGTTGGAAGGGACCTTAGAGATCATCTTGTTCCAACCCCCCTGCCATGGGCAAGGACACCTCCCACTAGACCAGGTTGCCCAAAGCCCCATCCAGCCTGGCTTTGAATACTTCCAGGGAGGGGGCATCAACGACTTCCCTGGGCAACCTGTTCCAGTGTCTCACCACCCTCACAGGGAAGAATTTCTTCCTTAGATCCAGTCTAAATCTACCCTCTTCCAGTTTATAACCATTACCCCTCGTCCTGTCATTATCTATCCTTGTAAAGGAGAAAAGCAACACAGCAGAACCCAGCTGACGACAGAATTTACAGAATTCGCTGTCTGAAGAAATGAAAAATGGAATAAAAGTCGACGTGTCTGTGCTGCTCTCCTCTCCGCTGCTGGGAACCGCTCACCTCGAAACAAAATGGCAGCAGGCAAGGAGCGGGCAGAAAGCCACTCACACAAGACGAAGACTTTCTCCTTACAGGAGAAAGGAAACCCGTGGCCTGTTCTTTAGGGAGCAAAGCTCAGCGTTTACCTCATCCGCCAGCCGAAGCAGCATGCGCAGGAACCGGGCCAGGTGCATCTGCCTCGCCGACAGCTCGCCCCGGCCGGAGTAGTCGGTGCGGTACAGGGCCGTGGCGCTGTCCACGATCAGCAGCGCGTACCTGCGGGGGTTCAACACAGCTCTCATCGACGTTCCCAGGGGGAATAACGCGACCACGTGGGTCTGACAGCATCCAGCACCTCGTAAAGCTGCACACGGGCGTGATGTCAGCCCTTCCCGGTGAGCAGAGCGATTCCTTTGGCCTCCACAGCCTCAATCTGCAATGTTCAGGTCACTGACTACGACATAAAACCCGCTAAACTCAAAGGATTTTGCTCTACTGTCAAAATCTTCTTTTATGCTTGTGTGCTCCTGTAAGCTAGCCCAGAATTTCAAGCTTTTTACCCCTGGTATTCTGTGGGCAGGTTCTTGTGTAGCTCCTACCACCTCCTTCCCTCCCGAGGGGCTCACAAACGTTAGTTTCAAACTAGAGCTCTCTGCACATGTCCTGGCTGTGGCTGGAGTTGTTCATTTTCTTCACAGAGGCTGCAGTGTTTTGGATTTGGGATGAAGGAAACGTTGATAACGCACTGATGTATTTGTTGCTGTGCTTACACAGAGTCAAGGACTCTTCTGCTCCTCCTGCTGCCCTGCCAGCGAGGAGCCGGGAGGGGCAGAACCAGGAGGGCTGACCTGAGCTGCCCAAAATATTCCATGCCATGGGGTGTTGTGCTGAGCAACACAGCTGGGAGAACTGGCTGGGGGAGGTGGCTGCTGCTCAGGGACTGGCAGAGCACTGGTCAGCAGGCGGTGAGCAACTGCACCGTGCATCGATTTGTTCTTGTTGTGTTTTGTTTTCTTTTTTGTTAAAACTATTTTTGTCTCAGTTCTGGTATTTTTACCGTTTTCTCTGCCCCATCCTGTTGGGCTCAGGGGGGCAAACGGCTGTGTGGTGCCTGCCAGGTGACACCACAGCAGCTGCACGTGCTCTGAGTGAACTCTCTTTCTGAAAGCAGCCACAACATCACCTTCAAAACTGTCCCTCAGGCTGGCACTTTATCAAGGAAAATCAGTTGTCACAGCTCGAGTCAGCTGCTGTCCCCCAGCATTCCAACAGCAGCAGGTAGTAGCCCACAGCTGAGTTACTCACATTGGAGCCAAAACACAAAAGCAAAGCATAACCCAGCTTGAGAATAACTTGAGAAGCAAACCACCCCTCCGACAGTCCAGTGATGCACCAGTGAGGCTGATGGTGTCATTCCATCCCCCTCGTTACCGTGACTCAGCCATCATGGCAGACGCCTGGTACAGCAGCTGGGTCTGGTGATCCGTGTTAAAACCTCGAGCGTACGCGACGTTGTCGAGGACGTCGCTGCCAGACAAGCCGTACCTGGAGACAAGGTGACAGTGGAACATGCTTCAACATCAACCCCACAGGCACCAGCCAAGCACCTGGAAATTCAGTAGACTACAAAACGGGCTGAAGGGCTGCCAGCTTCCCCCCTCGCTGAGCTTGGACGGGGAGAGGCAGCAAGGAGAAAGGCAAGGAAGAACAATACAGGTTTGCAAAGTAAGCTCCTGTCAGCCAAACAAACCCCTAAAGCGCTGTGTAAAACATCTTCCAAAGATTTTTTTTTTGCCTTTCAGTAACAAAGCATCAAAACCCAGCACTGACCCCAGCCTTCAGGTTCCTACTTGTCAGTAACTTGACTTCACTCCTTCAGGCTGGTACATTGATTCGCTCACTTTCCTCTATAAAGAAGAGGAAGCAACTCTTGTGGGCCAACCCATGTCACATAGGTTTCAAAATCAAATCTTAAATTTGATTTTTTATTTGATTTACACTCACAGTAAGGCCCTGGTTGTATCCTAGGAGTCTGTGGTGCTTCTGGACAGCATCAGTCTTACCCTTTCACTTCCTCTGCTTCCACTCCTGTCCCCTCCTTTGCTCCAGCACAATTTGTGCTGCCCTGCAGTGACCCACGTTAGCAGCCATCCCACTTCAGCCCACAGCCTAACAGACAGTGATGTCCACACCACGGGGCAATAGGAACGGAGAAACTGGGAGAAATCCACAATGACTGAAGGCTGCCTGAAGGAAACAGCCACAGTCTTGCTTCTGGCAAGGCACAGTTAAAAAAAAACCACAAACAGGAGGACAGGTTTTCGGTTCTTTTAAGACAGAAATCCTTGCTGCATGGTTTGAGCCTGCAGGTTAAACAATTCGTGTCAGCCACCACGCAGAAAGTAAGGGCACAGCTCCTGACATGAAAATTCTAATCAGTATCTAAGGAAAATATTTTTTAAAACTACTGTATATCACTGACATTATTTATCTGAAGCTTTGGTCCAAATTTTTATCAGGAAAATTGCATTCTGCATCCTTAAATTCCTCTCCTCCTTCAGGTCAGATGTGTCACATCCCTTCCCAAGCTGCTGGGCTGCTTGTTCAAACTGCTGCATTTCAGCAGCTGCAAGACATACTGCAACCTAAGCTCACCAAGGCTGCAGGCATGCCTTGGTGTTTGACTGAAACAATCCCAGGGAACCAAGCCCTTAGAAGCAGTAACATGGAAACACTTTTGTTTTAGAGGAACTGAAGAATCACAAGAGAAGTTGCTGCTCATCCTCCCAGCTGGAGCTTCAGGCTTTGAAGTGTAACGAGACCCTCTATGTAGGCAGCAGTTTTTACCCCCTTCAAGAAATTCAGAGAATTAAGGTGTTCCTGATTTATACAAATGAAGACACTTATTCTGAGGCAGAGGCAAGAGGTGAGAAAACAGCTTTTCAAGTGGTCAGTGGATGCTCTCATTTCTTCACCAAACAATTCCGACTGCCGTTGCGATAGGCTTTTTACCCAAAAAAATCTTTGTTACATATCGGTTGAAATTAAGAAAAATCTTTGTTTTTCTCTATATCTGGAAAGCTAAATTTGTTTGGTTGTTTAAGGACAGTCCTTGCTGTAACAGCCCAATGAATGCAAAGAGGCTGATTTTAAGTAACTGTGCTGTCCCACCACGAGTAAACCCTTCTGCCAGTGTGCTCCCAGCCCGGGGTACAGACCTTTCAGCCACAGCAAGGAGACGCTCAGGACGGAAGGTGCCCTCTGTGTCAATGTACATGGCTTTTCCCTCACCTCCTCCTCGGTCAATGGGAAGCTAAAGGAAGAGGAAATAAAGTAACAAGACCAACAAGTTTGGGTGCACAAGGCTAAAGGATCAAACGGAGCCCTAAGCCTCTAATATTTTATCAAACAGCAATCTCTAAGAAGCAGCAAGCGGTATTATTTGTTTAAATTGAGTTTAGGAAAAAAAAAGATTCTTCCAAACTAATCTGTTTGATAGCAAGCCTGGAGGCTGTTCAAGTAAAGTTCAAGAAAAAACAAAAAGCAACTTAGTCAGGGAAACTCAAGGAACCCAACAGTTTCTCCCCTCTTTTCAGTGCTGTGGATGGTGAGAAAGGTTCTGTGCAGCTTCGAGCACCCAAAGAGAGACCCAACACCTCTCTGTGCTTCAGGCCTATGATTACACTACAAGGCCAATGTCTGCTAACGTGGCCAAAATACTAGGGTGGAAAAAAAGCTGCAAAATGTAAGTCAAATCTAGGCAAAAATAGGTGACAAACTTGATTGTTGCTATAGTAATCCTAGCAGGCAGGTTAAGCAAGACCGTGGCAAGCTGCAAGGGTGCTGCAAAGGTTTTGAGGACTCTGTGAACAGGTAAGATTCATTCTTTGCAGCTGTCTACGTGTGTTTATTTTGGTAAGAAAAAGGCATAAATGAGCAAATATCCAAGAGATGTGTTGTCTGAATACTTGATTTTAACAAAGTGGACAACTCACTTGACAGGTTACTGCCAAAGTATGGCAGAGCTGCGTTTTTCCAGTGCGGAACTCCCCAAATAATTCTGTTATGGACCCTGTTTCTATTCCTCCTAGAGGGAAAAAGAAATAAATAAAAAAAAGATTGTCACATATTTCCAACAAAGACTACATGTACAGAGTTTTAATTTTACAGAGACCGAGCTTAACGCTAACTTTAGCTCGAAGTTTGAAAGCTTTAATTGGAAAAAGTGTTCCATACTGAGGTTTGTTCACCTTGCAGACAAGAAGTGTGAGTGAGTTTATTTTTGAAGATGCTGAAGAGCTGAAATGACTTGATTGTGCTTTTTAATTACAAGCAGGAATGGGGAGATGACGAGATACCAAAACATCCTTCAGTCTAGAAGAAACTAGAAGCATCCAAAACGAACAGCTCTGGGTATTGCATCATGACAAAAATCTTTCAAAACTATTGCTGTAGCTTTTAAAGAGTCAGCTGTGACAGCAGACAGCAGCACTTGAGATTTTTGTTCAGCTGTAACTCATGTGTCACCTGTGCTATTATGCAAGGATCACGTCTATGGGGGAAAAAAAATAGAAAATCATGAAAGTTAATCAATAAAAAGAATTAAGATTCTTACCTTGCAGAAGTTTGTCGAGTTCTTTGGAGCCAGTGGTGATCTGGATGATTTCTGACCTCCGCTGGTGGAATTCTGTCGCCGTGGTGAAACCCATGGGGACCAGTTTAGCTGCTTCAGCCTGAAAAAAGCAAACAAGGCAGTGCAAGGAGCAGCCATCCCATTCAGTTACCCCTGCAGTAATTAGTAACCTAATGGGCTGGCTTGTGAAGCAGCTCTGTAATTCGATGCAGACGCTGGTTCATAGGCCACATAGGACGAGATTGGTGAACACAAATGTCATCCTGCTCAGAGGAAGGGCTCCAACGTCCATTCTGCATGTTTAGCAGAAATCACACCTCCCCTACGTTCCTCATCCCTTTAGTTCAGTGTCATGGGGAAACAGGAACTGGAAACACAGGGTGGGCACACAGCCTGCCAGGGGTGCTGCCTTCCTAACAGCGAATAAACACAAAGTTTGGGGAAAAAAAATCAGAGTGGGGTTGAGCATTCTGCAAGGTCAGCTTTCAATGAATAAAAAAAGCTTTGCAAAAACTCCACTTCCTGCGTCAGAGGACACTGTGAGGTGCCAGCTCAGGCTTCGCTCTCGGATCCCAACAGCACAGCTCGGGTGTGACAAAGTGCCCACCCCTCTGAGGGGCACAGAGACCCCTCCACAGAGGCTGGGGTGGAGGAACAGCTGTGCTGGCTCAGCCCATGGGCCATAAGGAAGCATCCCTTGACAACTGCCCCAAGGGGATGCTTAGGGAATAAGTGTTAAAAAAAAAACAAGGAGCAGGGGACTGACCCCTGTCAGGTTGTTCTCTGGGCTCAGGGAGCTCCTTGCTGTGGACATTAGCCCACCAACCCCACGCTCAGCTCTTGGTGCTTACACATTTTTAAACCCCTTTATGCCACCGATGGTCACAGTGTCTTGGGGCAAAGAGTTCCATAATGTGATTGTACGAAAAAAGACTTTGCTTTAGGCAAAGCCTTCTTACCACATTAAATACTGAGCTGGAGATAACGCTCATCTCAGACGTGCTCTCCCTACCCTCCACATGTTTTACAGACCTCCCAGCTGTTCCCCTCCATTTCCTAAAGCTGGCCCTGGCTTTTTTTGTTCTCTTCTCACAAAGAGCCCTATCTGCAAGCACCTCCATCACTCTTCTCAGTGTCACCGACAGAGCCCTTCCAAAGCCAGGGGCATACGTTAACCCAGCACTAACAAAGCCTGAACTCCTCAGCCTGCAGCTCCTGCTTCAGGCCCTCACCAGGATTTTGTCGGCTTTGGCTTCGCTGATGCCCTTGATGTTGAGCAGCTCCTTCTTGGGCGCGTGGGCCACTGCCTCCACGGTGTGGTAGCCAGCCTCCTCCAGCTTCTTCACGTCGTTGGCGTGGATGCCGCATTGCTGGGGGAGGGAAGGAGACACAGTCATGGCACCGAGCGCTGCCTGAGGGAAGGGAAAAGCGAGCTGTGCCGGCACGGTACCTCCAGCCGGGAGATGGGCTCCGGGCCGAAGCTCTCCTCCTCGGCAGACGTGTCCGCCTGGGCCTCGAACTGCGCCTGCATGGCCATGGCAGCGCTGCGACAGGGACGAACCGGAGCGCTGTGAGGCGGTGCCCCGTCCCCCCCCGCCCCGTGTGCCCTGAGGAACGCGCCCCAGGCCGGGAGCGCCGCGCGGGGCCCGCACAGGGCCCGGCTCCCCCTCCCCGCGGCTGAGGGGCCTCACGCAGCTCCCGCAGAACACCCCGGCCCGGCGCGGCCCTCCCCCAGCTCCTCCAGCCGTTAGGTTTCAAATTTCTCCTCACGGCCCCCAGGGCCTCCCCGCAGCGCGAGGCCGTTACCGCTCCGGCCGCCGCTTCGGAGGAGCCCGCCACCGCGTCACGTGACGGGGGAGGGCGCTGGGCCGGCGGCGCCTTAAAGGGGCCGCGCGCCTTTTTTGTGTGCGCGTACATTCCGCGCCATCTTCGTCCCACGACTGCGCGGAGCGTGCACGCAGCTCCCAGCGCCCATCGCTCCCGGTGCAGTTTTTAAGAGCCCATTGCAGAGGTGGGGGGGCATGGCAGGGGGGAAATACAGCCACTCGGTGCCACGAGTATGTGTATGTGTGTATATGTAAATATATGTATATGCATTATATAATAACTAATGTGTATTATAATATGTAATATATATTACATATTAATATATGCATATACGATATGCATGACATATTGTATATATCATATATTTATATAAAATATATACATTATATTATATATACACTATTATATGCAATATTACATGATGTATTATGTAATATATATGTATAGATAATCTATAAAATATAATTTATACATGTAATATGTATCATATACAACATGTAGTAATCTGTAAGCATGACATTGCAATTAGATAAAATATACAATATGTATTATATATGTGGTTTATTTTATACATATTTTATGTATTCTAGCATAGAATAGAATATGGTATTAGGTGCAATATGTATTTATATAATACATATATATAATTTATGTGATACATAAGATATAATCATATTACATATATATCACACATGTAATATATGCTTAATTACATATATGTAACATATATATTACATGTGTTGTATGTATATATTACAGGTGTACATTATATTATACATTATATATGTAATACACACAATGTATATGTGTAAAGATAACAAATGTAATAAAGACAACGAATGTAAAATACACGTTACATATATTATAGGTAATATACACATGTATATTACCTATGTTATATGTGTATATTGCATATATGTATATTTATTTTTGTGTTATATAATATAACAAAACAAAAGTAAAATAAACAGCACAACTAAAAAATAAAAAGCAAAAAAACAAAGGATGAAATAGGTACAAATACATTCGAAAAAGCAAAAAATAAAGGATGAAATAGGCACAAATAAATTTTAGGATTAAGCTAAGCATAAACACACAACAGGAGCAACACAGCACTGCTCTGTTCTGTCCAGATCTCCTCCAGACACTGCCCAGAACTATTCTGGCAGCAGGCAAAGCACCATCAGAACAGCTCCAGGCCAGGCCTGTTAGAAATATCTGCAGTTTTGTGCTTTTCATTAAAATGTTTATTAAATCCACTTCAGTGCTGGCAAGCTATCAGCAAAGAGCAGGTCCCACAGAGATGAAGATGAGATCTTAAAGAGCTATTGGCATGAAATATTGGAGAATATTTGTACAGCTAGCTTCAAAAGAGCCTGTAAAATCCACGAGGCTGCATGGAAGTTGGGAATTCTTGTGCTAAGTGGGTAGTTAAGATTTTTCTTAGCTTGTTTCTGCTGGTAAGATTTGTTTTTACTCACTGCCTTAACAGAGGGGTTGGTACATCCAGAGCTTTTCAGGTTAAGGTAGGAGGTAGCTTGGGATAGCTGAGGGCTTTGAAATCAAATGAGATCATCGTAGCCTCTAAGCAGAGAATTCTGCAGCTCCATCTCCCAGTCTTCCCTTGGATCCACATTTACCAGAGCACGTGGGCTGGAAGCAGAGATTTGTTGACAGGTTGTACAAGGATGAAAAGAAACTCTTGGAGAATCCACAGGCCCAAGCAGAGGGATAACCAAACTTAACACCCAGCCAACGAGAAGCCTGCAGCAACAGCAGAAGTTGAGCCCAGCAGCAAGTGACTGGAGCTGGTAGGTGTGCTCCAGCAGCGGGCAGGCAGAAATCTTGTTACCTGTACCAGCCACTAGGAAGAAAAAGAGGTTGCCTGGCCTTAAGTGATAGGGCACGTGTCTGTAGCATGACTGCAGGTGTCAATTAAGTGTTAAATGTAACTGAACCTTCTGTATGTAACTGCTGCTTGGAGTTTACCTGCAGTAGGCTCAGCATGGAGCATCTGGTACACACAGCTCACTTGGAAAGCCTTCCTGCTCTGAGAATCCCCATGTTTTATGGGAAGGAGGAGATACAAACGCTGTCAGCAGCTTCCATTGCTGCAGCTGAAGTAGCACGAGAGTCACAAGGAGAGATCAGACAGTGCACAGAGTTCAGTTTGAGGAACACTGAACAACTTCAACATGAAACAACGATGCCCTTTGGAGACGCTGGTTTGCAAATGGCAGCTGCCATGACTCGGAGAGACAGGTGTACAACAGGAGTTCCAAAAGATTCAGCACAAGATTCAACACCAACCTTTTACTTCAGTGTGGGAGACATCCAAGCAGCTGCTGTAGTGCTGGATGATGCTGTCCTCTTACTCTAAATCAGAAAATTCACTCACTCACTCACTTTTGGGCACTCCTTAGAGCATTGCTTTGTTCAAACAGACACATTCTCCGCTCGTGTTTCTATCCTCTGTCCAGATTTTGGCCTATTTCCCATGAAAACTACGGTTGGGAACACAAAAGCACAAATTACCAATAATGCATAACTTGCATTTTCATTTTTCAACCTTTTTCCAATTTAATGTGCTTCTAAAATGACAAAAACAGCTCACAAAAGTAGAAAGGCTTTTGCATTTACATCCACAGAAAGCTATCAGTCCTAAGTCTGCAATACTGAGGGACCACAAAAGATGGTTTTCCAGTAACATTCTAGAACTTGAACGTGGTTGAAACTCTCTTAGGATTCACACACATGCCTGGATAATTTTAGATGCTGATGGATGATCTCTGCATTTACAAAAACAAGGGCTTTAAATTAAATGCAATAAAGCAATGGCTACTGCTGCTGTCCAGACATTCATCATGAAAAAGTCAAGGTCAAAACAACATTCCAACTATATTAGCATGAAAACATGATAGTGCACATTCTTTCACAACTTGCATTACTGAATATGAAAAACCATCACCTGTAGATGTGTCTTTTTTCCAGTAAACCAAATTAATTCTTGAAAAGGAATTCATTTCTTCTCCCTTTCCTTTTCCCCCCACTTTAAAAGTGGCACAGCTGTCATTTCGAACCTAATCCCACCTTTGCAGGGAAATAACAGTGGATTAATGAAAGAAATAAATTTGCTAATATTATATATCCAGCTTTATGACCGAGCACCGTGTTTGAAAAGCCTCAATAACCAAACCCTCATCAAAATTTGGCTTGCAAAACTTTTGTAAAGACCCTGTCTCTATGAAGATTTTAACAGTAATGCACAAAGCTCCCAGTGTGTGTCCTCCATAGGACTTGAACTCCAAAAGCCCTGGGAGGAGTTTAAACGAGTGCTAAGCACAAATATAAATTAAATACAGAAACTGGAACTGCTTTGTTTCTTCCTTCTGTTTCCTCCTGTAGATACATAGCTTTGTTTCATCTGGCATTTCATTCAATATCCAGACCAATATAATAAGTTCTATCAGAAATTCACTCTAGATCATTATCTGAGTTTTTTTTTTTTGGCTTAGAAACATGCTGTGGAAAAAAAAACACACAACAAACCCAGTATGACAAAAATAAGCTGGATAATGATCTGACAGTACTACTGCAGCACCCTCTACTGGTTGTTACTGCTGATAAAATGACCCGAGGAAACTGAAACTAATTCCAGGTCTAGTATCCGTGTCATCAAATTAGTCACTATTTTCCAATAAAAATAACTCTGCAAAGACCAGGCCATAACAGTCTAACACTGAAATGCAAGAAAAAAAAGCCAAGTTCATATTGTGAAAAGTTCCCTCAAAGAGCTAATAAATTTTTTCCCATAGTGATAAGCAAACTTTCAGTCAGAAGTTTAAACAGAGCAGCCAATAAACAGCTCGAAGAAGCACCAACAATGATTCAAATGTTTAATGAACCTTTCAAGTAGAAGGAAAAAACTATAAAAAGGATAAATACATAAACTCTTAGAATACATGAAAACAGTTTCAAGTTCCATGTTATTTTACAGAGATACAAAAAAATAGTGTGTGCCTTACAGAATGAGGAGCTCAGAAACAGCAGGCATGTCAACACTGTGAACTCAGTCAGGGCTGTATCAGTTCCAACATCTCAACCTATATCATATGTACAAATTATATACAAAAGTCAATCTGGACTGCACCAATGATGTTACAAGATGCCTCCTAAATTTAAATAGCTCAGTCTCCACATAAAAATTCTCATTATGACCACAATGCACCAAAACCAAGAGAGAGATCGTACTGGAGCAACGAGAGCTGTGCACAGAGTATCTGAAAAAAGTTTTTGTTGAAAAGGCTCACACAGGTCGAGCTGATGGCTTTGAGTCTGTGGCACATGAAAGTCCATGATCTGAAGTCTGTAGACTTCATGACAGCAATCTTTCCAGTTTTGGCCAGCTGTCTAATTACAGGTTATTTGGTTCATCAGAAGCAAGACTTCCATTTCTGCTTGGGAGAGGTTCCAAGAAACTGATGAGGATCACAATTGATGCCATGTGTTAAAATGCTATGCAATGGTGAAGTAATGATAGTGAAAGTAAATTCCAGTCATGTTAATGTAGAAAATCATCATCGTTGTGTCACACAAGAGCTCTGTAAATCAATCTAGAACAAAATTAACAAGTTGTGACATAAGAATATCCATTCCAGGCAAGACTGAAAGGAAGCCAAGATCAGAAAGGCAGACTGGATGAAGAAACTTTTCCTTCTGTTCAGAGAGCTCTGCACTTACAGTTAGGTTCAGAAAAAAAAAAGTTTGTGGTCTACACTGAGCATCTTCACTATCAACCAGCATTCCCAGTCTGGTGAGAGAGACACCTTGCATTCTTATGAGACTGAAGTCAAAGAGCATCCTGTTTGACTTCTCCAGCCCTGCATGTGGATCCAGACAATCATCTGGGATCCTGGAGCAGATTTTGATGAATCGAGCTCACCATTCTTCGGAGATAGTGGTAACCAATGGGTACATTGGAGAGAACAGCAGAAATTTCTTCCTGCCTGGAAAACACAAGATTCCCACGTGTGTTGGAGAGGATACAGAAAACTGAATTCCCTGCCCCTAGCTTTGAAATGTAAGCCACATGGAGTGGTTCTGTTCAACTCACCCAATATTCCCAATTTGTTTTTGGACACTGAAAGGCAGTGAAGCAGCTGGGTAGCTGGGAGATAAAGACAGCGTCAACTCAAACTTTGCAAAAGCAGTGGAAGTGGAGAACAAAAGCTTCAGGCTGTGTGAGAAATAAAAACAAAAACATCAACACAAAATGTTCAGATGTGCTGCTATCTCCTTTGAATTCAGTTCCAGAATGAAAACAAAATGCAGAACGTTTCCAAATTACAGGAGAATAATAGTGAAAAAAGTGTTTTCTAGTTAACATGAAGCATTTCTAACTAGCTAAAGTTTTCTAAGCTTTTCAGCAGGACCATAATTCTAGGTTTGTTTCATGAATCCAACCCTATTTAAATCAGGGTTAAATAAATCCAACCCTATTTAAATTAATTCTCATCTAGAGAACTAGATTTCCACCTATGACAACATCCAGGAAGGACAGAGTTGAATCTTTTTGTCCATAAGGGTAAGATCATCACTAAGAACGCCACGACCAGGAAGCAGATGCTTTGAGGAGGCATAAAATAGAACAAGCATAAGGAAGATCTTTTCAGGGTAATTATCCCACAGTAAATCTTCCTGAGAACAAGCTGCATTTGCATCTGTTTATTGACCTAAATGTAGCTTTTATGGGGCTTCTGGCATGTAGCAGAAGAACATTCTTGCAAAGGGTACTACACAAAATTAAGAGTAATGTATGTAAACAGCACCAAGGCACGCAGACAAAAGTCAACCAGGCACTCCTTAGGTAAGGATATGCATCAATAGTAAGAACTACTTCACCTCTTCCTTTTATCTGTTCCACTGGGACCTGCCACAAAATTGGGAAGTAGTATGAGAAAATGAAAGCTACAGAAAATGCATTTTAATTGAAGTGCATTTATCCTTAAAGGACCACTTCTACTTGGCTGAAGCAAATCAAAGTCTAAGCCTATTATAAAAGAAACAAAGCACTAAGCTATGCAGGTAAGCTCTTGGCTCTGTTACCTTTGCATCGCTACACTTTGGTCTAAAGTTTTAAGTGAGAGTCAAGTCCAACAGGAAGGCAACCAAATAAGAAATTATATGATAGTAAGGAAGCTGGCTGAGTCCAAGAGGAGCTTCATTTCCAGGCCTTTGGATAGTACAGTTCAATTGTATTAAGAAAAGTAGACTGTTAAAAAACAGTTGCATAAAATGACGTTTTCAAGAAAACCAAATTAAAAGAATCTTTGTTTCTGCTTATCTAGAAACACCCTAAGATTTGCATAAATTCCATCTGAAGTTACTCACTTTGTGTCACTGATATCTGTCTTGAGAAGATTATATTTTCCACCCCATCTCTCCAGAAATTCAATCTCCTCTCCTAAGACCCTGCAACGGCTCACCACCAAAGAGACGTCATGGAGCACCTATGCAGGAGATCAGAACAGGATTTACATTAAAAAATTAAAAATATGCAGTTTAACTCCTACCTCAGTTTTGATGTACAATTTCATTTGTATAAGCACAAAAACAGATATACATCCTTTGCCATAAGTTTCTCTGTTTAGCTTTGTCAAGAGGGTTGCAGAGACGTGGGAACAGAGTTCGATTTAGGAATTTATTTCGCTAATTCTTTTGGAAGCAGAATGGCATGCAGCTCAATTCTCTTATTTCTAATAGCAGGACAAACAGAAAACAAGGAAGAAACCACAGCTTTTAGGTCTCTTGACTTAGAAGACAGGTACTTCTCCCTCTCACCTCAGAGTATTTATGAAGCTGATTTTGATTTGAGTTAATCAAGTATTCATCAAATTTGCTTTTGTTCTCAGTATCAGCCCCTATTTTCTGTGACAAAAAAGGTTTCATATTCTTCTAGAGTCCCCTAGGCTTTTCTGGCACGTTACCTGGGGCAAGGATTGCAGCGTGGGACACTTTTCCTGCCAGCATCCCTGACTTTCAATAAACTGAAAGATGAGTCTTTGGACTAAACACGAGGAGAGTGGAGCTTTTTCCTCTGTGACAAAAAAAGAAAACATGGCTTTGAAAAGATTTCTCATGCAGTAATGCACTAGCAGCTAAAACACAAACTTATAGACCTCCTCCCAAAAAGAGATAATGAGGGCAGCTAGTTTCAAGCTACTTGGAATATCTTACCATCCAAGAGGGACTCAAAGCTCAGGCTAACTATCTCTCTGGAAGGATTTTCACCAAAAATGTCACCATCTGAGAAGGAAAGGAAAAGAACTCAAATAGTTACTTCCATACTTAGCTCTCTTCAGAAACAGCCACTTGCTACAAACATCTACAAGTTTTTATAGAAAGCACTGATAAACATATTCAGATCCACTATTCATCACCTCTGTTTGCCTACATACCATCTCTATAGTTTACTTTCTATTTCTTTTTAGCAGATTTTTACTAGAGTAGAACCTTTAGGTTTCTATTGTGTAACTATTTAACCTTTCAAATTCTTAGAACAGAAACCTATCAGTTTTGCAACTTACCTATTGGGGTTCCAAACATGACCGTGAGCTCAATAGAATCATGAAGAAAATTAAAGACTGCCTGTTGCTCACTCCACTCAATGATCTCCCACTCAGTGAAGCTAAAAGGAATAAAACAAACAAACACACCCTAAGTTTCAACCAACCAACCAAAACAGTGTCCCTCACACACTGAAGTTCACAGAAACTTTATTGCTTATGATAGGCTGTGAGGAGATGGGCATTCAAAGATGTGTCACATCAAATAAAAAGGAAAAACGACAAACCCAAACGCATTTATGTGGAAATGTGAGGCTCCAGAACTAGCTGATTTAAAAAAAAAAAAAAAAAAAAAATCAAAGTTCTTCCTTACTTCCATCTCTCCAGGACTTCCTGGCAGCTTTTTTCTTCTTCCTGTAGACTCTTTATCTGAGCAAGCATTTGCTCATCCTCAGTCTGCAGATCCAACAGTTCTCTGCAAAGAGAGAGCAAACCATCTGATGTAGCACGCTGTTGGAAAAATAATAAAAATCTCTAGAACCTGGATGTTTATATTTTTTAAGCTCCTTAGATCCTCTTTGACATCTTACCTTTGAAGTTCCTCTTCTTGAGCTTTGAGGCTTTCCAGTTCTAAGAAAAAAGGGAAGCGAGAAAAAGCTGTGAGCAAAAGCAAAGACAGTCGTAGCTCACCATGCAGGTATGAAAGATCTCAACTTAATGGGGATATAGATACGTGGTCAACAAAAGTTACTTATATTGAACAACGTGTCAGTCACACTATGCCAAGTTCTAAATCCTGTTTTTCCATGAGAAGAACAAATTATTTTCATACTTTGACATCTATGTGATTAGCCATATCCAAGGTGGAAAAGAAAGCAGTAGTATTTGCATTTTTATCAATTAACCAGCAGGGCTTGAGGTTGAGTTTCACTCTCTTCAGAGCTTAAAACAAACAAAAAAAACAGTTCAGCTGGTATCATTACCTTCCTCTAGCTTTTTTGATTCAGAGTCTTCTTCCATTTCATCATCACTGCAGTCTGTTTCACAGTCTGCCCATTCAGAATCTGTAGGAAAGAAGTATCAGAAGGTCTATGCAGAACTCCCAGATACAATATTTAAAATCCATTTTGTCCATCTCTGGGTTCCAGACTTTGTAGTATTTCAAAACTAGCTAATAAAAATGTGCAAGAATCCAGGGATGGAGATATCTACCAAAACCTGAAGAACAAATCTCCTTTTATTGCGCTGTTTCAAAGCTGTTATAATGCACTTTAATTTCTACACAAAGCACTGAAAGACAATTCAGTGGGAATCAAAAAAAAGATACACAGAGCATGGCTACATGACAATGCCAAGTACTGACTGCAGCTTGTGTGAACACAGCTGAACAAGTTTGCAGCCACTGTGAACTGCCAGCAGCTGTACTGTCACTGCTAGCAGCTTTAGCCAGCTCGGTTACACATTCATAGGCTACAGTTATTTCAGTGCAGTTTCAGCGCATTTTGGTCAGTCACTGGTTTGGAAACACATACCTGCTTCCAGATCTGCAAGACAACTTTCTGCCTCCTTGAGCAATTCATCCATGTTTGCTATTCTTGACTGTAGCTTTTCGTATTGTTCCTAAGATGGGAAAATTGTACTCTTTTGCAAAGTATTCTTAGACAAATCAGTGATGTTTTTAAAGAAACAATGTCTTCTGGGACCACCATGTGGATCTTTGCTTGCTAACAGACTGATTAAAGAAGTTGATACAATCTGTCATTAGAATGAAGGGGCAGAATAACAGACATTAAGGCAGTTGTAATGCTTAAGAAACTACCAGATATATAACAACGCATCTTCCTAATCTCTTTTTTTTTTAAATGAAGGGATGAGATGAGACATGTAACTGAAGTTTCTAGGTATCTATCACAGTGCATTACTTCTGCATTGCCTTGTTAGTTACTGACATCACTACAGGATGAAGAACTGATTTCTCATGGCATTTCCTTTCATACTCCTGTTTTTCACTCTCCTGTTACCTTACCTGCCAAAACATTTAGGCAGAAGGTTCCTATAATGTAAGTGCAAGAAACAGTCACTGTCCCAATGCATTTTACAACTGCTTATAAATGAAAACATGTTTAATAAGAAGCAGACTGACATAAGATAGATAGGACTCTACGTTTGATGGTCCCAGTTTATGTTAGTTTAAGCACAGATAAAATATGGTAGAAGCTCCTCTTCTAAACCCAAACCTCTGAAGCCTCGTGCCACATTACCTGCGCGCTCTGCAGCAACTTGCTGTATAATGCCTCTTTCTCATTGTGAGCCAAGATTTTACTTTCCTTGATGAAATAGGATTTCATTTTGTTCAGTTCTGCTCCAAAGCTCTTCAGCTGCAATGAATAGAGAATATGGAACGGAAAGTGAATGAGAACGTGAAACAAAAGATTGTTCAATCAATTCTTTAGACTCTCTCCCGTCTCTGCTCTCCCTCCCCACAACATTCCATTTCTGTAGCAGCAATGTTACATAAGTTTCAATTAAACTGAATTTAAGGCTGGATGATCTCTGTTAATACAAGTACAGTCTACTACTAGACTGATTTTCTTAGTTAAGATCTAACACAATCTATATTCCAAAAGGGAGCAGCATGGAAAGCGGAAGCATCAGATTTTAACAGATTTTAATGTAGGAAAGATTTGCTTTTGCTAAAATAACAGAGCAACTTCATTATGTCAGATGTCTCTCATTGCAATTGTTCAAGACTTACTGAGAACATTTGTCCCTTTACTGGTAGGGAGGACAACTGAGATGCTAACAGAAGTTCAGACAGTGCCCAAACCACAAGAAATCAACTAAAAAAGCCACCTGTTTGAATAGAACATAGCTACAGGTTGTGGAATTCAACGTTTTCTCTGATGGCTGTCAATCTAAAAAATGGAGAGGAATGTATGAATAGCTTTTTTGTACAACGGTTTCATACTATTTCCACTAGGTGGCATCACTGCAATGCCAGCATGTAAGGATCTGCTTAACTTTTCAAATTTGTAATTCTTAGCTAAAGGTCCTAGTGGCTTTTATTGTTTTTAAGTACATAATTCCTGAATGCAGTTCATGTCCTAGCCTCTGTGATATCCTGTAGCACAAATCTAATGATGAACTACGAAAAATGCTTTTTTCTTTTTATTTTCATTGATTAGTCCTTTATTCTTGGCTTTACAAACAAGGAAAACAATCTCTTGATCTACTTTCTTAATTCTGTCTGCAGTACTATTATAATGCTTCTGTTTTTAAATGGAAATGTCTTTGGGGTGCTTTTCGTGCCATTAGCATTAGCATCCTCCTTTAAATACCCTCTGGCCTCACCATCTTTTGCTTTGGCACGTGACACCATTACTGCACTCCAAATGCTGTATGCAGTTATATTTGTGTGTAATGACCTATTTTGTGTTCATTATACATCCCACAATATAGCACAATACCTTTCCAAACTAAATGAGCATTTAGGTTAATGCAAAATTCTGCTCCACCAATGAAACTATAGAGGCTCAATGGTAAGAGTTCATTTCTTCCTTCCAAAATTGCACCATTTGTGTAGGCTCCTCCAAAGTTTCTCTTCTCTACACTGAACTAACTTGAATTATCAAGTTTTTCTGTTTTATAGTAACATTCACTCTAATATATTACAAATTATCTTTGCATTCAACCCTTCTGACATATAAGAAATTCTTTATTCCAGTTCTCACTGTAGTCTTTCATTCAGAAACTATTTTGCCTTGTATCTTCTACATACCTGCTGTTTTCCAGTGACCATTCTGGTTCTTACTTTATTTGAACACAAAGATGGACCTCACTTTTCCATTATGTAAGGAAAAACATTATCTCTTCATGCAATATTACCTCTTCATCCGAGCAGGTTCTCATTACTTCCCACAAACTCTTATTCACATTCACCAGTGGTTGATCCTGGACACTTGCATACTGTTTTAATCTGAAATACAGAAAAAAAAATTTGAAAGAATTGAAAGAAAGCTTTGTTGCAACTGCACCAAGCACGTAAGAAGCTGAAGAACTAGGAAATGGTGCTCATGGGGCTGGGAAAAAAGCTTATTACTGACTTTGAATTTTAAAATAAAATTTAATTTAACACAAGCTGTAAATAGCATAATGTAAAAGGCCAAAAAGTGGCCTTCAGGCAAGGAAATAAATCATGGTAACTGTATTTCAATCTAATAAACACTGGAAAATTGGAACAACAGATCATACATAACCTGTTATGATTCTGCTTCATGTTTGATCATTTTCAGTACAACTCAAAACCTTTCACTTTTCTGATATGTAACCAAAACACTATTAGTAAGAGAGAAACATCAGCCTTTAACAACCTCCATTATCACAGCTCCTCCCCAAGAGACTGCCCTACACCATCTAAACCTGTAATAAACTGTCTACCAGCATTAAATAGGTTAACTATCATTTTTCTATTTTTCCCATACTAATTAGCTTTCTTCAGACAATTCTGCAGGCAAGCAGAGCTGAAAAATAAAATTACTAATTTAACCTCTGACTGAAAAAAAAAAAAGACAGACTTACTCATCTATCATCTGAGAAAGAGCCTGGCAGTCTTCTTCATAAATACGTATCTTGGGACGATAAACATACTCGCTGAGAATCAAGTCTTCTGGAGTAGGTGGAGCACTGACAGCACACTGGGGAAAACAGGGAAAAAATGTGAGGAGAAAAAGAAGACGCGTGGTTTTTAGAAACAGTAGCTTCCTATCAATTCATGTGCAAGGCATGCATTTTCATTTTTGCAGAACAGGAATAAAACTGGATGGAGGTAGCCTGACATACCATTTTATTAGTTTCTATTCTGGACCTGTCCTATCTAGTTCTGAGAAAAGTTCATCCTATAACCTTAGGTAGCTTATCTCACTTTTATGCCCCATGTTTCCTCACTTACAAGCACGGACCTCCTTTGGGACACATGCCTCATCACTAGGGTTCATTAAACTCAACTGGAAGAGTTTAAATTCCTCTTAGAGGGAAGCTTGAAAAATATGAGCGTGTTATCTAGATAACAAGAGTGCTCCAGAGTAAAACAAGAGAACTACGCTTGATTCAGAATCTAAGTTTCTATTTTCAACAAGAATTTAGTCACAACCAAGAAACAAGATGGGGATATTCCAACAAATTACCTATACATTGAAGTACACATACACCAGAGATTAATTTTGTCCCTTCAGAGAAAGCTTCCAGGTTTTTTGCCTTTTTTTGTGTGTTTTTAATCAGAGATCAGTTGCTAAGGAATCATATCAGAGTTTTTTAAGCCTCACGAATATTTTGAGACAGCTCAGTACACATAAATTTACAAACTGGAAGTGTAAACTAAATTGTAACCAAGAATAGAATCAGAGAGACACAGATTTCAGTCAGTCAGCAATAGAGTTCCTTATTTCCAAGGAGCTATCTGAATTTCTAATGTGGCTGTCCTGCTTATTTACACTGTCAATATGACATCCTACAACAGTAAGACTTGGTTACACGAGTCACGTTTCTGAAGAACTAAATCTGAAGAACCAGGATGGATTTCATAAGGCTTTTCACAGACATACCACTTACCACGTAAAGGATATTTTCATGAACATACCTTTTCATCCTGAACTGTTAAAATATCTTCTATCACAAAGACTTACTAAAAATTCCCACCAAAATAGGTGTCACAACACCCATACAAAAGAAGGAAGAACGAACACCACTAGAACTTATTCAACATTGACCAGAAAAAAAGTTTTCTACCAAAAAGTTTTCTAGCACTGTAGAAATTCTCCAGCACTGGCACAAAAAAAACCTGCCAAGCCCATTACTAAATTATTCAGACACTGCAAAGGTTTTCCACCTTCCAATATGGGTTTTCCATTGCCCCAGCACACTATTCACTGTGCCAGTAAAAGCTGCAGTAAGCAGCAGGAAATGCAAGTATTTGAGCTAACTCCCTATATTCTCTGTCAAAAAAAAAATGCTAAGCATTGCCATATTACAAATTTTCTCTATTTATAAAACTTAAAAGTCTTCCGTGTCAGCACAGAAAATTAAGCAGCTCATTGACATGAATTTGTTAGGTCAACTTTTTAAGGAGTGACACTTATTTGTGAGAGCCAAGGAGGTGGCAGAGACCAGCTCCAGCATCCAGCTGGAGAATCAGTTGGCTACACAGAGGTGTACACATCAGCAAGTCTGAAACACCAGTCTTAAGAGAGCTTATTTGAAAAGAAGGTGCCTTGACTGAAACCAAATACTGGCACAATAGCAAAATCAAATGGATGGGAAATGTGTAAGCTATTAAAATGTACTGGGACCAGTTTCCTAGTTTCCTTTTAAATTAGAGGAAAAATAAGGGACCATCTTCCAGTCATTTTTGAAAGTAAAGAGTGAGAAGTCAAATCAGTACAAATATTCATCCTTTGAATACTTTGTGATTTGCAGTACATACATATTGCAGTGCTCATCCAAAACTAAGGAGAGAACATAAATCCACATTGGTGACTTTCTTAGCAATTTGCCTATCAAAGCTGACTGTCCCTGTCAGTTCCTCTATTGTACTGCTGGAAGTGGCCATAAACAGGGAAAGCAGAAACTCGACTATGTAAGAAGGAGAAAGTCTTAGCTGGAGCTGCTAGAAGAAACATTGGAAAGCAGATGCACTGAAATTAAGCACAGTGATTTCCATTTGGATAGCTTTTTCCAGTGTTTTTTTTCTTTTCCCACCAGAGGTAAATGGTAGAACTTAATTCTAGGCATAGAATAAACGTAGATTGAAGACAGGGCCTTGCTGCCACTGCAGGTGACAGAAGCAACCCATATGTTAAATGAACAAAACCATGGTAGAGCTAAAAATAAATCAGGTTTCTCGGAGCATTGTAGCTATAAGGTTTTTTGCAGACCTCTCAATACACTTTCAGACATCACTAGGCAAAAAAAAAAACAAAACAAACCTCACAACAAAACAACCAAGTTAAAAAAAAAAAAAAAAAACCCTAAACAACCTACAAGTCCCCCCAAACCCAAACAATTTTTATTTGGTCATATATGGGAAGAGAAAACCTCAAAGCTAGTGTCTTGACAAGAACAACCTGAATATCAACTTCATGTTCCATTTGCACAACAGGAATGGGATAAGGGTGATGGGTTAAAGGAAGACTGAAGATGGGCTTACAGAAATATATTCCACTTCAATAATTTTGTTGCCAGAAGTGGATTAATAAAGGGAATTCCCTGTCCTAAAACTGCCTCATGAAAAATTGCAATCTGCTCTTAATAATAACACCTTGCCTTGTTTTCAGGGAAACTGAAAAATGAGAAAGATTACTTCCGTGTTCAGCATCAAGTTACTCCAATGCAGAGTTTGTATCTGCATACAAAAAAAGAAATATTTATTCCCATATCTGCAAGGATCCAATAGAAATCTTCCTTCCATTCACGATGAGGATGCTAAAAAAGGCTTCAGGCAGAACCAAAAGCATCAGTTATCAGAGGTGAACAAGAGAACTGGAAGCATGCAGTGTCTAACACTTGTCAAGGTGGAACTGACTTCTGTCTTGAACCATTTGAAGGTCTTAAATACAGAAAACTTAGTTAAAAATAAAGACAATTAAGGCAGAGTCAGTATCATGAATATCAGAGGACAGATACTCACGCTGGCTGGAATATGGCTCTGCCGGGGCTTCTGAATCGGAATATGGACTTGAAGCAGAGTAAAAAATTCCCTAACTGTGATGACACCACTCTGAAATTTCTGCAAAGTTAGGAAAAACATGCAGGTGAGTACCTTCTTCAAGAAAGAATGCTTACCAAATATACAAACACAAGTACTTTTTTTCTGCTACGAAAATAAGTTGACATCTCTCTGCTATATACATACCTCCCATAAATTATCTTCACAAATGCTATCCGTGAGAAGCTGAGACTCCATCTCCATCTGACTGCTTCGCTGAACTAGGCAAAAAAAAAAAAAAAAAAGGGGACGGG
>WBMW01001779.1:99713-116870 GCA_013396635.1 Penelope pileata
AAAAAAAAAAGGGTACGGCTAGGGTTTAAAAATATTCTTACAGAAATATGAATTCTAGTTGATTAGCTCCAGAAGAAAAGCATTACAATATGCAGAGTTTGACCTTTATGTACCTTTCCAGTGCTGAATGAAGTCAGTGAAGAAAAACATTCTTTAGGCAAATAATGAGAAATGGGTGAAAAATCTAATGTAAAATAAAAGTCACGTCAGAGTGGTAATGAAATGAGAGTTCACTTTTCTATGGTTGGAAAGTCACATGCATCGTACTAAAAAGTAATAAATCTGAGAAACAGCCTCCAACCAAGGCACAGAGAGCACCCTAGGTAAGCAGAGACCAAACAGCAATCTGAGCTGCCAGCAACTTTCAAGGGAAAACCATGGCTTTCAAGTGCTGAGCCAGGAAGGTCTAGTTTCTCACTCAAGCTTTCACTGGATAAGACACACACTTTAGTGGTTGCAGGGGGCAAAGTTGGAATTGGTTTTCTAAATAGAGGCAAAATATCACTTACCAGATGACTGGCAGATTTCTGTCACATTGTCAGGTACCAACTAATTAGCAAGAGCTAATAAATCAAGAAGCTGAATCTGCCAAGAGCCAGGTGGATGTCTCTGTAGTGCCCTGAGGAATCTTGTTCCCAGAGTGCAGTTCTGAGACATGCAGGCTCTGCATGGGACCACCTTAAAACCATCTTTGTCCAGCAGAGTGGGAGTTGGGGATTTGCCCTGTGCTAAGGAAAATAAACTGCCTCTTCTTCCCAACCTGGCCACAAAAACAAAGCTGTACTTAAATTCTGCTACTGCTTCTCCTCAGTCTTCCCTGAATGGCTTGGCCTCACAGCCAGAATGGAAAAGCATGTTGACCAGCTGGGAGGGAAGCTGTGACACAGGCATTCAATGCCTTTCTCAAATCAAGTATGTATCAAGGGTAGGGCTTGTCCTTGATTAAGCCAAAAGAATACAAAAGTTTGAGACAATTACTACAAAGGAAGCCTTACTTGTGAATTCTGTGTCAGCCTTAACAGAATCTAGAGAGCTGCTGCTGTTGGCTTGAGTGCAGTCAGGGTTTTTAGCTGATAGATTTGGAAGATCTTCACCTTCATGAACTTCTACTTGGCTTTGAGATAGAGCACCATAAGCAACCTGGTATTACCATGTTAAAAAAAAAGAAAAAAAGGAAATCAGAAAAAGCTTGATGAAATAATACAAGAATAACTCAACCAGTAGTTTGAATAGCTGTTTCTTGACATTTAGAATTGAATTATTTTTCATGTCTGCAATTTTATAATTCATCAGCATCAAAAACCAGCACATGGCTACTTAAGCCATTTCCTACTCTGTGGCACGTGGGAAGTGATGTTCCAAAATTCTCCATTCATTTCTCAATCAAAGCAGTAGCCACCACAGCACACTCTTGCAGCTGTGTTTGTTTTTGAAGCTAAAAAGATGATGTACAAACTAGTTTTTAAGCTCAGATAAGGATCCCATATTTACTCAGATTTTCTCGACCCAGTAGCAATTTGTGCCCTCCATGAGACAGCTAAGTTACACTAAGCATACATGTTTGGATTTTAAGTAATTGCTTTTGGCCTTACTCTCATTATACCCAAGCAACAGCTAGCAAATGGTTTAGTACAGGCGACCAAGTATTTATTTGAGAGAGGCTCAATGGGATACTATGGAGAGAATGATTTTAAATAGACATATCCATAACTCAGTTTGTCATGGATCAGGAAAATTGCACACACCAACCTGACTTTGGCAAAACAATGAGAAATACCAGGGAAGACATAGCACAATGACAGTGAACTGGTGGTAAGGAAAAACAAAAAACCTACTAACAGAGCTATTTGCATGCAAACATAAAAATAAAAGTGCTGTTAGTGTTCTCTACATCCTGATAATGAGTGATCAGGCTTACCTGCAAGCCTTGGGAGGCCCCAGCAACCAAGCTTTCATCCACCTTGAGCTTCTTTAGACTTTGAAGATCCTCCTCGACTTGTTCCAAAGCTCTTTTTGTGTTGTTGCAAGTTGTTGTCTCTTCACATTGAATCTTTTCATTGTGGGAGATTTCTCTTTTGTTTATGTTGTCGCAAGCATCTTCCACAAATACAGAGCTTACAGAATCATTTGAATCCATTTCTTCTGGGCAGACAGGAAGAAATTCTTCTGCTATAAACTGAGAAGGGCTGAAGTTCTGCCTACTAGAATTGTTGTAACCTGGGGCTATAATAGTGTTCAGGATAACTTCTGAAACCAATGCTTCTGCTTTGTCTGAAGAATTTGCATTTACATCTTGCACACTAGAAACAGAAGGATTTCTTCTGCTTGGTAGTTTAGGCTGGAAGATACCCAGAGGGACATTTATTCCTTGGTATTTGTCCTTAAGTGCCGTACCTAAATTTGCATCTACGGGAGAAGCTTGAGATTCAAGACATGTGTTCTCCTGTTCTTCGGCATAAAACAAATTATTTTGTTCATTTATGCTATTTGTTCCTAACCTCAAGGTATCCTCTGGCTGAGTTGGTAACTTCAGCAACTGGTCAGAAGGAGCAGTTTCAGAAACAGAGAAAACCATAGATTTCCTTCTAATACTTTCCAGTTTTGAACAAATGTTTAAAATACCTGATAATTTAGGGGCAAGGGTGGAATCTATTGGATCTCTTGGACTGCCACTCACCAGAAGTTGCTCAGTTTGCTCAGAGTTTATTGGAAAGTCTGTTGCCTCTCTTTCAGCTGACAGCACCTCGTTTTCCTTTGACTCCTTGTTAGAAACTGGAACAACATCTGCTCCATCTGTGGCTAAATCTGTAGCTAGATCTTCACGTCTAGATGCATCCTGGTTTCTCTGAGTACTAAGTGCACCTGGAGGACCCTTCAAAGAATCAGACTGCTGGACAGGAAGAGAAACGTGGGATGCCACAACTCCACCTTCTTCACTGCAATCCAAGGGGCTGTTACCTGGCAGCTTAAAGGACACTCTCTTTGATTTGAGTTTTCCTGAAGGTACAAAATCCTCCTGATTGTTTACAGGAACTGAATTTTCCGTGGGAAGGCCAAGACCCTGTGGTGCCTGGACATCCAAAATATCTTCTGGAAGTGAGACAGAATAAATGGAATCTGGTATCGTGCCACTGTGGACTTTGGTATGTCCTTTCTCAGTAGGCAGTGCTGAGGCTGATGAAGCAGAAGGAATGGAGGGCTTATTATCAGATTTTTTATGATCCTCACCATTCAGGTCTTTCATTTGCAGAGAGTCTACTTCACCTTGGCAAGAAGACGATGATGCACTATGCAAGTCTGGTTGTTGAGAGCTTTTATGTGACACTTCTTGGTTCTCAGATCCTCCAGCACTGTTACTAACGGCAACAGTATGTGATGAAGTTATTTCCATATCATCTTGGCTGTGGCGAAATACAACGGTCTTCTCAGCAGGAACTGCAGAAATGGCTGGAATGAACCTTTCATCCCATACATCAATCTCACCACTTAATACAGCGTGAGTTTTTGTGATCTCCATACTCTCAGCCAAAGGAAAAATGACTGTTTTGTTACCAGAAAGAGCCTCCTGTCCAACTTGCTTAGGTACGTTTAATCTACCCTCACATAAGACTCTTTCAGTGCTTTCATCAACAGGGTGATACTCCGTCATTTCCATGTCAGCCTGGTCACTTGTAAACATAATTGTGGAAGTTAAAGGAACAGACTGACTGCGCTGCCTACCTCGCAGAGAATTTTCTTTTAAAGTTACGTTGTGGGCTGTAGTGATTTCCATATCATCCATGGCAAACATAGTAGCTTCTCTGTTTGAAGGAATTTGCTGTCCAACATCTTTCTCCAAGTTCAATGTGTTGTCACATGGAACTTTTACAGTAATTTTATCAGCAAAACTAGACTTAGCAACGTCCACATTAGCCTGGTTACTTTTGAATGTAACAGATCTAACAGGATGTGCTGAAGATGGAAAATTAAGCCCTACCTCATTTTGTGAGACAATTTCAGGGCCTGTTGCAGCCATATGGCTCTCTGTGATGCTCATGTCATTATTCTCATCGCCCAGCGAAAATAAAACAGTCTTTTCCCCTATTGTTCCCTTCAAGCTTTTCCTTCTAGCTCTGTGAGCTCTGCTAAGCATCCCTAGAGATGCAACCCTTTCCATAGATTTATCGGTTGCAGCAGTCTCAAGCCTACTTATTTCCATGTCATTATCGTGTGTAAAAACAGAAGTTTTGTCTTCAGAAATGAAGGACATGCCAGCGCTCAAACTTTCAGGCTGCAAAATTGTTTTGTTGTCTGCTGAAGCTGTGTGATTTCTTGTAATGTCCATATCAGCATCTTCTGGAAAGATGGTAGTTGTCTCATCTGCAAAAAACAAATGCTTTGTAGCAGTCACAAATAACCTTTTCCTATCAGATTCCAAGGAGTATGTATCGTTGCCAGGCTGCTCCTGACTGTATGCCATCATGACCTCTTTTTTTAAGGATGTTTTATTTTTATCTTCATCAATATGTCCTGGTGCTGTTTTTCTTCCTGGTAAGATGGTACAGATGTTTTGATCAGGAGCCACTACTGCACAGTTTTCAGTCAAGTCCATGTTTTCACCAGAGGGAAACACAACTGACTTTTCTAAAAAAGAATGCAACTGGGAATTTCCCGTATGTTGTTTGGAATTATTGGCTAGCAATGTCTCTTCAACACCCCTCAAGTGCAGGCCACCTCCTGACTGAGGATTTTTAAAATCCGCTTCTGAGAGAGACTTTTTGATCAGTAAAACAGTTTTTTCAGGATCTTCTGGAGTTGGTAACGCATTGTTTACTACCTTCATAGGATGGGTTTTCTCTTGCCTGTCAGAGTTCTGGCAATCTGTGTTTATTCCCAATATTTTTCCAGGCTGTGCATCTCTTTTATATCCACAGGCAGCGAGCTCATTACTGGAAACGAAGAAACCATTTGGAGCTAAACGAGTGACAGTTTGTTTATTTGAGCTCATTGTGAAATCTCCACATTCTGTCGCTGCACTCTGACTGGTAATATCTACGCCATAATTATCAGAAAACTGGGAGGTCTCTTGTTGCAGTTGTTTGGATATTACATTATTTTGAACATGAGCATTCTCATATTCTCGTACTCCATTAATAGGAGCAACATCCAAGGCAGTTGGGTGAGTTTTGGTTAAGTCCATGTTTTCATCATCTGAAAACGCAGCTGTTCTGTCATTTGTGCAGGAAACTGAAGACTCTGCAAGTTTCTTTCCCAAAGGCAGAGTTATATCAACTTGTTCACTTTGTGAAGACATGAATGCATAGTTGTCAGTGGCAGTATTGTCAGGGACTTTTCTCTGTTGCTCCTGAAGTGAACGTGTGCTCATCACACAGGAACTCAGACCCCTTGCCTGAAAGTTTGTTTTTCCAAGCTTCTTATTGACCATTGCCACCTCAATACCTTTAGCACTCATTTCCATAGCCTGGCTTCTTCTAATATTCACATCAACACCAATTGCCTCAAGATTTTCCTTGTCCCTGTCCCAAGAACTTGCCACATCACTAACATTTTTGTTTTGGTTCTTACTTGGAATTATTTTACAATGCATTTGTTTCGCTTCCGCAGTTATCCCAATGCTTTGATCACCACTGACAACAGTCTGGCATTCAGTTATTTCCATTTCCTCCTGCTCCCTTAAATTAGGGGATGTAGACGGGTTATCAAGAAAATGCGGTCTGCAGGTGACAGAGTTGGATGCTCCAGGAGGAAATTCATTTTCAATATTCTTTCTATTACTCCTGCCAACACAAGTTTTAGTCAAGTTCATGTCTGTTCCTGAAAATATTGCTGTCTTCTCACCTGGCAGTGAAACAAGCAGGGAGTTTGCTAGTCTGTGCTGAAGCCTACCCTTAGAGGCACCAGTCGATACCAAAGTTGTACATGAATCAAAATCACTCACTGAAGCAGTCTTCAGATCTTGTGTCACTCTTCCATTTTGTCCATCTGAGCCTGAAGATTGTTCATGTGCACTATTTTTATGTGACACAGAAGCTGGATTGTCTAAAGACAGACTTTTTGGATTGCCATCATTCACTGGATGGCTTCTTTCTACCAGCAAAGAGTTTCTATTAACTGGTTTTTCAAAAGCTTTTTGACACAAATTGTTCATTCCTTCGGTATTTTCACTAAAGATTACGTCTGTGTAATTGCCAGTAATTTCCATGTCATCACATTTAGAAAAAACAACAGTTTTATCATCTCGGAAGACAGTCTCTGAAGAAACTGATCCTGGGATAGAAGACAATGTTTTGGTCTCCTGCTTAAAAGCCCACATTCCTGTAGTATCTACTGTGTCTTCAACATTTATTATTTTTTTGTTTGTACAAAGCTGAGGGTCCTGCTTTACAACTAATTCCTGATGAGATGATCTCATCACAGTAGAGTAATTATCTAGCTCTGAGGATGGAAAATCCTTTTTGAAGTTTAAACTTTGATTCCCGACAATGGCAAAGGGAAAAGGCAATTTTGCAGTGTGATTAGATGTCATATCCATTCCATCATCTGCAAATGCCTGAGTAACATCTGCATATGGTAATTGCTCTGTTGGAGCCTCACAAATACCAGAACGCATGTTTTGAATATCAGATGCTTGGCATTTTGTCATTTCCATTCCATCATCTTGCTCTCTAAAGATTTTTGTCACATTGCAGGTGGCCAGTTGTTCATGGGAATACATATAGTCCATTGATGATCGCACTCTGTCTTCTGGAACTTGTGAAGGGACAAAAAAAACGTTCTCTTTTTCAGGTCCTTCAATAGGATGGAATGCTTCTTCATTTGACTTCAAGTTCATAAAAAATTCATTGGAATTCATTTTTTCTGCTGTAGTAACATCTACTTTCGGTTCAAAAGATGGGCACAGACAGTTTGTAGGATCGAAGGAAAAATGAAATTCTTCGCTTGTTTCTGCATTTCCACTGTTCAACTCAGCCAGAAATGACACAATATCTATTTTCTCAGTTTTGTCAGTTTGATTGTTTTTCAGGTTACGTGTAATCACTGCAGTGTGACTAGCTGTCATATCCATTTCATTTTCTTCTGAAAAGATGAGTGTTGTGTCAGGCCTATCTGTTCTTGGAATAGCGTTGTCCACGTCGTGGCACTGAAAAAAGACAAGAAATGACAGTTACTGGCACTTGCAATAAATGACACAGTGGCTTACTCTATGAAAAAACAACAAATGCTGCCTTAAGATTAGAGCTCTGAGTTCTATCTTCACTGTTTTTCTTTTTTCTTTTTTTTTTTTTTTTAAGAAAAAAAGATTTCAGTCCTTCTCAACGAGTAATAACATACAAAAGGAAAAAAGGACAACTTTATTACAAATTATTACAGCTTATATTTTATATATGTAAAGATATTTAGGTATTTAAGTGGCATTTCTTGAAACAATGGTGTCTTAGGTTTTTTTTGGACAAAACTTCAGATCTAGACATACGAAATCCTTGTAAGCATGGAACAATCACCAAGTTGCAAGGATCAATATTCTCTTTTGCTCTGTGGTGTGGTTTCTGTCTTTTCCACCTGCTCACTCACTGCAAGCAAAAGCCCTGCTCAGCATATCATGTGTGTTCCCTAGAGCAGCAGTGTCAAGATGGAATTTTTAAAAGACTTCCACCCTGACTGAGGAGATTTTAAGTGTCTTTAATAGAAAGGATTTACAGTTTTAAAGCTGTGGACAAAAATTGGCCAGTAGCAAGATTATAATAGTGTGTTTTATCAAACATAATGAATATGTTGACTAAGAATAACTTCATATTTATTTAAAATTACGTTCAATGTTTTATAAATGCAAGAAATACAGTGTATTAGAAAAAGCACAACCATACACTACCTAAATATGACTTTTATAGGCTCATGGTATACATCTTCTAATCCACAGTAGATTTTAACCACTTTTTTTTTTTTAAGCATTCTTTCAGAAGAGCTAAGACATTTCTTTAAACCGTATCTTTAAATTCAGCATAGAAGTCAGAAACCACTGCAGTAAGGGAAATTGTTCAACAGTGCCATGACACCAAAACTGATGAATAACACAGTTCAGGACTTCTGTGCCTCTGAAGGTCCTAACTAAAAATTTTCTGTTTTATCATTCCAGTCAACTGAAGAATTTCAGTTACCTTTTCATGTCACTCATTGCAATTTTTCAAAAGCTTTTTGACAGTAGGAAAAGACAGTATATTTGTGTATACTCACTCTACCCATGGAAGAAAGAGAGTAATATGAGGAAAAAAAATACATAACCAGACCTATCTGAAACATAAGCTTCTTTACATATTCTTAGATAAGAGTTGAAAAGAATGTAAGAATTAGCTCAGCTATTGAAAAATAGCAAGCAATTTTAGAGACAGAAGTTATCAGTTGTGTAGTTACAGAGCCCATCAGATTAGGAAAATACTTCAAAATATAGAAAGTTATGCTTCAGGTGAATTTTATGTGAATACAAGGAATTATTTTTTAGGCAGCAGAGATGCATCTTTCACCTTAGCCACGCAAATTATTGTAATATACTTTGGACACTAATACTTTTCAGTGCTGAAAAAGTAAAATTTACATACCTCAGTCTGCTGCACCAATGACTGGATAGGGGCATGGAGCAAGGTGTTCATCCCTGTTAAAAGTAAAGCAAATACTGCATTTTTGCTGATCTAGTTTATTATTTTAATCAACTGAACTGAACATCTATGTGCTTGTTACACAAGCAGCACTTTCTGAGGGAGCACAATTCAACCCAAATATAACCTGAGAAATATTTTCAGTACTCCTTCGAGCATGTAGGAGGGCAATCCATACACTCACAACTCAATGCTTGTGAACAGCCTTCTGGGACCAAGTCCTCCCAAGCAATAGTGATCTCCAACAAGGAGACTGTTCTAGGCATATCAAAATTATTCTATCAAATTGTTGATAGTGAAAGTCGTAATTTTGTTATTAAATCTATTTTAAAACTCACCAGTGATCTCACATGGAACAGCTTCAGGTTCTTCATTTCTACAAAAGGTGGTTTAGGTAAACAGTATGTTAAAAAATTGTAAAAGAGTTTCAGCAACATACTTAAAAGGCAGAGAATTCTGTTGCATAGCTCGTAAGTGACTGGGCAGCAGATATCTGATGTTACAAATACGTCTTCATTACATTCTACTTTGAGATACAATGCTATTTTTTCCATGAGATTCTCTTTTCCTGGCATGCCACAAGCCACCCTTCAGCATATAGTCAGCATTTTAATTCCTCAGTGACAAGTTAAAAACAAACAAATAAAGATAAAGTTAATACTTGATTTTTAACTCAGACCTTCCACTTTCAGTCATTCCTTTTTCTCTGGGAAATTGAAGCTGTGTCCCTAAAGCCTGAAATCAATTCTCTGTAAAACCAAAAGCCAGGTACACCGATCAACTCGTGTGGCTCTTTTTCTAACATTAATGCCTTCTGCTCTTCAGTGTTCTCTTGACTATTCTTTCAAGTCCAAGAAACCTGAGCTAGAGTGCTGATTTTTATTTATACACACATAGACGTATTTTACTGTATTGCTTTGAGAGATTTAAAAGCATTTAACTAAATCTGTACATAAGCTGTTCCCTTGCTCTACACTTTAAATAGAAATTTTCCTCCATGCACAGTCTAAATCTGTTACTAACTCAATTGAATTTTTGAAATCTCAGTTTTATTTTATCTAGACAAGAACTTTGAGACCAGACTAACGCTTTATCCACCTTCAAGTGAAAAAATTACAGTAATAAATATCTAAGAATATGTCTATTGAATGTGGAATCTCTGGCAGGTCTCTGCTGAAAGACATTCCCAAGCAATTGACTTTAAAAAGAAGCAAGTTCAAGACACAATTCAATTTTTCAGAAATCTCTATCTTTTTGTTAAAAATTAAAACAGATATATCCTTTTTTTCTTCATCCCTTCTTTAACCAGTCAAAAGCACTGAGCAATTTTACAACTAAATAAGCATGCTGCATTTGTTTGCTTCTTTGAGGATTAACATTCTGATGGTTGCATGACATGTGAGAGATGTATTTGCAGGATAGAGCTCTAGAATGACAGGATTTTTCCCCCCCCCCAGACTTACTGATTAAGCAGGACACGATTCTCTGTATCTGCAGCACACTCTAAAAACAAGAAATTTAGACATTACAATGTGAGGAACAGGATCAAAATATTCAGAGACCAAAGTAAACTGCACAGAAAATAATGTTTTTATTTTCAGAAAAGCCAAGTACTGGAAAGTACTAGCTTTTCAGTTTTTCTAGGCAATCTTTGACAGAGTGAATACAACATTCCTTTTGGTCTTCTTTTAATATAAATCCCCAAAGCAGATTTTGTTCTAGCTGCATTTTGTCTCAAAAAAATTATTCCTTCTCTGAGCTACCAGGTCCACAGTACTACAAACCAGATGGTTTTATGGGTTTTCATCCAGTCCATTTGTAAATAGCTGACCATATTGTTCCCTATCTGTGACTGTCAAGTGCAACTTCCTAAATTCTGGCTAAAATTTTGTTGCTAAGCCTGTGAAACCCATGAAAAGGAGTTTTACCTTCATGTTCTCCCTCTGATGTATTATTCTTAAGATCTCGCTGGAAGACTCTGCAGCTAAGAACAAAGAACAGTTTTTGAAAACACAAGACTACCTGTTGTGAAGCAAAGAAAAAAAGTTATTTTAAAAAAAATCAGCCCTGATTTCAGTCTTTCCCCACATGGTATGTTCTGGAATTATATCAAGACAGAAGCTGACTGAACCTAGCTGTAATTTCCAGCAGGAAAACACCACTATCGTATTTCAGATGAAAATCACTAAAAAACATCAATGAGAAGTAAAAATTCCTAATTATAAGAAATGCACTCAACCATTTTTTCTAGCTAGGAATCAAAAATGAATAATGGTTCTCTTAGGGCTCAAAATCATCTCAGTAAAACAACAGTCACTAATTTTCTTCACTGAATGCCCATAAAAGTATGCAAACAGCAATTTTAGGCGATAGCAGATTATTACCTTTAGCCTTATGCTCAAATAAAGGATGTAGATCTGCATCCTTCAGATCCAACTTACTTTATGGTGTTGGCAAAGCTGACACGTCGAGAGTTTTTCCTACGTTTTTCAATAGTGATATCCTGGCAATAAAGAACATGACAGTTTGATATACAGAGAACAGTTCTTATACCATAAGTCACAATAAGTGTAGATTCTCAAGCAGGAAAAGAAAAGCAAACCTAACAGCCTAATAAGTACAATAGATATTTGCCAACATCCTTGAACTGCTCACAGTTCTCTAACTTCCCTCCTCTTTACAATCTCAGAAGCAGCAGATCACTTTGTGCTAACTGCTTGGTTTCAGCCACAAGCAGAATACCAGCTACAAAGCTTTTTGTCTGGAATAATGTTTGGTGCACTATGGAAAAAATACTCCATTGCTTAGCAAGAGAGTTGCAGGATTTCTTTTATTTCGTTTTCTGTGACAAGAACTGAAGAAGTGAAGCACTGCTGGTGGGAGCTCATGAGATCTCACCTCAGTGACTTTACCAGTTGGAAACTGAATGGATCAAACTTCAAGTTAAATGGACTACAGCAGAAGCAAGTTTTACCTACTAATTTCTGGTTGTTGCACCCTGCTTGATAGAAAAAATATTCTGGTGTAAAATAAAAGAAAAACTGAATGGATTTCTTGTCATACCTGAGTGAGTTCATTCCCACTTCCCAAATCATCAAGAGGATTTCGTGGTGCCTTTAAAATCTGTAAGAAAATATAGTAGTTGAGAAAATTACCCCCAGTTACCACAAAAGAAAGGATCAAGCAACAACCAAATGAGTTGTTTAGTCACAGCTGATGTATAAGCAGTTCCAGACATCACTTACACACAAACAAATTACCATGGATTACCCTACATAACCTACAATTTGCTCTTGCACTGAGCATTTGTCCCAGATTCTGACCCTGCTTCTCATCATAGCACACAAATCATAATAGAAAAGCAAGAGAGGTAAAGGCGTGATGTTGGATCTTATGTAGTGGGACTGCAAAAAAAAAAAAAAAAAAAAAGGGAGCATAGGATTAACATCTTCACTAGACAAAACAATGTACATATTTCAGAATACTTGAACTGATTACTTGGATGTAGAGAATTTGTAAGTCACCAGTGTATCATTCAATCACAAAGATAACAGGGTCTTTCTTGGCTTTTGCTATGTTTTTCTTTAAGCTGTGATGGGAAAAGTCTTTTCCCTTCACAGCTTCCCTTTCTTCACTCACTCACGTTAGGAATGCCTCAAGGTACTCACAGAGGACAGTCGTTTTCCTCTGATGTGCTCTGTATTATCACTGGAAGGAAAAAAGAGGAACAGATATTAGTGCATAATCTAGAGCCAAGATCTATTTCTTGAACAGCACTGTCAAGTTTTTAAGGTTAATAATTGAATTTCGCTGTTATTTTTACAAGTGCAATACTACATAAGCAAGCTTGCTTGGAATAGTTCATTTCAGCACTAGGTCACAGAAATAAGCCTTTAAAACTTATTACTTAAAACTTAAAATTCAGCACATTCTGCTTCAATCCCTGTGGTCAGACAAGCCACTGCTATGAAATTTCCTCGAGCTTTCCTACGTACAATCAAATCAACTCCCAGTTCTTCATGATGGATAGCACCTTTCATTCAAGAGAAGCTGAAGTACAGGCAGGGATAAGAAGCATTTTGCATCTAAAAGATGCTAGTTAAACCACAAGATCCTTAGGAGGTTTCAACTTACTTTTCCATGTTAGAGTCTGCATAAATCTTGTCCATTTCTGCAGGAAGCGCTTCTCCTACAAAACACAGCACTGAAATCCAAAAATATTAATGAACCTCAGTAAGAACATGGCATACAACCAGATTCTAGCCTCAGTAAGGTGCTATAACTCTTCTTTAGGGATTCACTGGTGTTTAATAGGCCTCTCAAGTCCATGTTTTCTATTGCATATTGTGTTACAAACCAATTGTGCTAACAGTGTGAGGTTTGAGTCTTACTGGCTAGGCATCCTCCTCTGTTCAAAATTAAGATTCTGGTAACTGATCAAGCCTACAAAGTGGTCTACAATGCAATCTACAACACAAAGTTTGCTCTGACACAACGTTTCATCCACTGCTACCTCTCTCCCAGCCTCTCCAGGAGAATATCTTGTATCTTACCAATGAGAACGCATATTAAAAGTAACAGAAGGAGATCACTCACACCCTGAGGATGCCTGTGCTGACATAGGCTTCGTATTACCTAAGGCACGAAGAGGTTCATATTTACCTTCCTGTAGAGCACTACAGAACTCAAGGCTTTGATCACCAGCTCCTCAGAACCTCAGCCTCCACGGACCTGAGGAAGACCACAAACCATTGTAGCATCAAATCAATACCGAAATATCAACACGTGCCATTTGCTGCGCTGTTTCCTAGGCTTCAGTGGCATTTATCTACGTTTATCCCTGTTCGCTGTGCAAACTATGCCTGGATGACAGCTAGAGGGAAACTGAGGGCATTTCCCACATTACTTCATTTTCCCCTCCCTCAGTGCTTTCAGAGAAACCCAGGGAAGTATTAAGTGAACTGTGAAAATATCACTTTTCACAATTAGAAATGTGATACAGGGCCCCAAAAGGAGAGGCCGTGGCCTCCAGGCCCGCAGCTCTGAGGCCACAAAGCCTCAAAGATGGGCCCCAACATCTCCTCAGATTCTCCTCCCTCCCCCAACAGCCGTCACCTCAGGCAGCCCCGCGCTCCCCCGCCCCATCCCGGCCTCCCCAACCGCTCGGCCGCCCTCGCTCACCGCTCACGGCCGCTCTCCGCCGCTGCCCCCCGGCCCCGCAGCGCCCATCGGGCACAGCCGCCGCCACCTCACGATTCAAACCTAACCGCCGCGCCTGCGCCGCGCGCCAAACCGCCGTCCAGAGGGCGGCGCCGTACAGCATGGCGCCCCCCAGCGCTCCGTACAACATGGCGGCCTCCGCGCGGCCAGCGCGCTGCCTGCCATTTCGCTGTTAGCCCTCACCGGTAGGTACCACAGCCGGAGCGATGAGGCTAGCGGAGCGGTCAGCCGCAGCAAGGTCGCTCTGTCCTTTTGTGGTCGCCTTTCTCTGCGTTCTTCCCCTATAAGGACGAACAGCGGACGCCATTTTACTGAGCGGAGGAAGGCCGGAAACGCCTGTCGTCGCTTCTTATATTTTCTGCGAGAAAGAGGGTTCTCGTGACGAGGTGGCCGAGTGGTTAAGGCGATGGACTGCTAATCCATTGTGCTCTGCACGCGTGGGTTCGAATCCCATCCTCGTCGGAAGAAAGTTTTCCTCCCCTCCAACTTACTTTTTTTAGAAAATTTATTTATTTATTGTCTTTTTTTTCGCCTCGCACGCTGCCGAGGCGAGTCCCGCGCCTCCCTCCAGCCGCCTGGGGCCGCGCCCCGTTGGGCGGGAAGAGCTGTGACGGGCGGTCCCTCAGCGTCCACCTCAGTGAGGAAACGGCCAACAAATCCCTTTTTACAGCCCAAATTGTCCGATTTAGGCTTGCCCAGCCCTCGGTGGGGACTTCGGGTCGATAATATTTGGAAAACCAGGGTGAGGGAGCTCCAGACAAACCAATCCCAGAACCTCGTAGGACAGCGTGCCCAGGTTCGTTTGGGAAAAATGACTGAGATCGGGCTTTTTTCTGTGGAGGCATCAAGATATAAAAAACAAAAATGATTACTAAGGGATGCTCTGAATCGAGAGTTAACTTTTAAAAATCTAAAAGGAGAAGTTAACGAAGCAAAATGCCCTGCGAGACTGCTCTGCTTTGCAGGTTAAGCACCTCATTACCGTAATTAGCGCATATCATTTGCTGGAGCAGCTCGGGGAGCCCTCCAGGATTCACTGCCAGGCTGAACTATGCTTAAATCCTGGTGAAAGCGAGGTAATGCCACATCACCTGGCCCCATTGTGCCTTTTTCTCCTCACACATGGCACTGTAAGGGTGGTTACCACAGCATGGCTGTCACATCTGGGTCGGTTCTCACACAGCATTTACCTCAGAGCTGCCCATAGAAACACCTAGTGATCAATTCCCACCTAACAGTCATATTTTCACCACCAGCAAAACAGCAAATGCTGAATTTTGTGCGTGTTTCCAGCAGGAACCGGTGGAACTCAGCAGAAATCCGCTGTCTGCACAGTGTGAAACCATCAGCTCCGAACTCTGACGTGATGCTGTTGGCGATAAGCTCCCAACTTTACACATTCAACCCTCAAAGTGTCTTGAAAAAGATAAGTCTAGGCACTTCATGACCAGAAAGGTGTAATAATTCAAAGATGTTAATGACAGCCATTAGGGTTAGCCAGAAAAAGTGAAGCATAGCACTGAGCTGAGTTCCACATTAGGGCCTTCAGCCATCCAACTATTGGCACAAGTCAGTAAAATCCCATTTGCTTGCTTGTTTCTTGCAGAAAAGGGAGAAAAAAAAGATAACTTAGGCCATGTTAGAACAACAGTTTTCAAGGATGAAGCCCAGGAAGAATAAAATTCCATCAAAAATCTGACAAACACCTTGAGAACTCAGTAAGAATTGCAACCACTTCCACTGAACCAGACTGATGCACTAGTTTCACAAAAACAAGGTCAAATACCCCACTAGTTTTATGTTCTTGTTGCTCTTTGTTTTAATTAATACATATATAAAGTTTAGTTATACACATTAACTTTGTTATATACTTCGTAAGTGGCCCTGGACAATTCCTCTTCACTCAATGCAGCCCAGCCAAGCCAAACAGTTGGACACCCATGAGTTAAACCTCAGTTATCATAGAATCATTAAGGTTGGAAAAGACCACTAAGATCATCAACTCATCATCTAGTTACCCCTAAACCCACTATTTTCCCCTTGTCTAAAAGCTAGTGGCAGTTGCACATACCTTTATTCTGAAGGCACCTGTTCCATTTACGTAAGTGTATAAAATATATATTTCTGTGTATGAAGACACTACATGTCAGCATCCTTTAGCATCTCTCACACAGGGGAGCTTTTACTTCCTTGGTTTAACAATCTGCCTGCAGCTGAATACTAGACCAGGCCTGAATACATGATGGCAAGGAAAAAAAAAAAGTGGTTGCATTAGAATCACAGGGGACTCTTAGCAGAACGTGGAAGAGCATAGCTTAAGGCTCAGTGAACTCTTATGAAAAGACTCAACAACAGCTGGATGCTATGGGAAAGAAAGAAAACACAGGGCTGCTTTGGGATAGTGGAAGAAATAAGTAGTGTTTTAGTCTATTTTGGTGCACAAGTCCTGATCCTGGTAACACCTATGGGTAAAGTCATTTTAGGAGCCTTGTCTAGGAGGAGAGCGGTTATTCCTGTGAACCTGGCAAACCTTAGCCCTGGAGCATTTGTCCCCAGCACCCTCACTCAAGGACATGTGTGAGATGGGGGTCCCTCCAGTAATCCCCCAGTGTCTCAGTGGGCTGAGAGACAGGTAAGCTCCCTAGAACAGAACATGATGAGGAGAGATCATTATTACTGGATCCCACTCCAATGATGAACCCACATCCACACTTGATGAATTGTACCAGGTCTTCTGGATTCCTCCACTTACCTGTAAAAAAGGTTTAACGCTTTGGAAGCGTAGAACCCTACGCACACAGCCTCTGTGGATGGGTGCAGAGGACCCTGAAATGATACAGCTCATCCCAATAAAGGTTTTGATTGTCTGCAGGAGTTGCTGAAGCTGTTCATTACCACAGAGGACACATAAGATAAAAAGAAAAAGAAAACAGACAATACAATGATTATAACCACCCTCCCAGAAGCCAAAAAGCAACCATACAAACACAGCTGGAAGTAAGAACTGTAATGATAATTTACCAGCCTGGAACCATTACTATAAAATGTATTGAAGAAAGCTGTTTCTAAAACAGCTTTTGTTTTTCTTGAAAGCCAATTGTCACTTTGGAGCACAGACAAAGCAATATTAAAAACAAACAGACACCCTTCCAAAACAATCTCCCTATAGTACAGAAAAAAAGTGAGAATTGACAGAGTGACCTTTGCCTGGGATTTTTGTTCATGTAAGATGTTTTCATTGAGGCTTAAGGGTTAGAGATCAATAGATTTCTCAAAAAAAAAAAAA
>WBMW01001779.1:116909-134706 GCA_013396635.1 Penelope pileata
AAAAGATGCTGGATGTTTTTGAGAAGGCAGGAGATGCATCACAGGGGAGATAGCAGAACACAAATGCAAGATCTACTGCATCAGTCTCCTTAGAAATCTCAGAAGGGTAAAATCTTGGAACTCGTACCTCCAAAAATAGGCCCAATATACACAGATCTGTTCCTGGAGTTACTAATCTTAATTAATTGCGTGAAGGAATTCTGAAAGAGCAATTTCAAAGCAAAGCCCACCTTGCTGACAAGCAGTAAAGAAATCAGCTTCGTGGTGCTCTCTGGTTTGACTTTATGGCATTCTCAGTGTTAATATTCCAGTTTTAAAATCAGTCTGACAGTAAAATCAGAGCACGAGTAGTTTTCTGTATAACGTGACACCCAGGATGTTGAACAACATTCCAGCAGCTCATACTGTACAGTACAAGATACAAGAACATCACAGAGCAGGCTGAAAGAAGAATCAGCAGCTTAATTTAAGTGCATGTATCAAATTATCTGTGTAGATAACGAACAGCAGATCCAGAACAGATTGAGGTGGGAGGCCAAGCTGCCTGTGCCAAGCGTTGCCCAGGTGTTCACTGAAGTGTAATTCTAGTGTTGGAACCTTGTCTTCCTGCTCACCTTTTACAGTGCCTGTCAGCAGCCAGGACAATTCTCCAGCCTCAACAAGCCTTCCCACCCCATCTCAACTCACAGGCAGTTTGTTCACCTCAACCACAACCTCAGCTCTTCCCACGCTAGAACAACGTCCATAGATGTCACGTCCTCCATCACTCCTCCCAGTCCTCCATTGCCCACTCAGGCATCTTGGAGCAATAGTCAAACTCCGCTCCCTTGTAGCGCAAGGCATGGAGGTACATCACCAGCTCCTTGGGAGATGGGTCCCGCCTTGTCATTTTACACTCCACACACAAAGGGTCTGTCTCTTCTGAACTCTTCCCTCCCGTCTGCCCACTCTCGTTCTCAGATGTACCCAGTTCTGTGTTTTTTTCACGTGTTTCCAGGTTGCTATCAGAGTTCAGCAGACAAACTATTTTGTTTCTCTCAGAACCCTTAAGGTCCTCAGCAGGGCAGGAGTTCTCACTGAGAGGATCAGACTGCACAGACTCCGTGCACTCACTTGAATGACCAGAGTCCTTATTTTCTGCGTTAGAGTTCAAGTCCTCTTCTGAAATACCCAAGATATCCAGGCTCTGTTTGGAACGATGCTCCTCCACGAGCGCCTTAAGGAGTTCCTCATCCGTTTTACCAATATTCCCACCTTTGCCCTTTTCAGGGCCCCAGGCTTCCATATTATAGATGGGGTCATTGACAATAGGATACCCCAAGTACTGCAAGTGGACGCGGATCTGGTGCGTCCGGCCGGTACGTGGGAGACACTTGACCACGCTGCTCTTGCCGTTGTAACTGAGTCTCTGGAAGATGGTTTTGCAGAACTTCCCTTTGGGGTCCACACGGCACACTCCCACCTTGTAGGAAACGACCAGAATGGGCTCTTCACAGACCACTTCGTGTTCTGGAAACTCTCCTACCACACGGCAGACATACTCTTTTTCCAGCTGTGGGGAGAAAGAAGTGACTCTTAGAACAGAAAAATTGTCTCCAGTCTGAATACACTTGAGTTTCATCCTAGTGAGTTCTCTCTCCTTCATGAAAAGCTTTTGTAGGTAGTCTACTCCCGAAGTTTTGTTAGAACCAAACAGGAAAAAATAAAATAAGAAATCAGCTATTTAACTAAACTCATCTCAAGCTTTCTCCGACTGGTTGGGAATTCAAAAAACAAAAGGGCCTGGACTATTTTCCTCATATTGAATTTAAGAGCCACTTCTCAGTGCTTTTTGGTATCTTCATTTCACTGCCCTGAAGCAAATCCTGGAAGCTAGCACACTACTGCTACAGTTCTGTTTGGCTTGAGAGCCACTGGAAAATGAAAGCATCTCCTAGGACTTAAAATGGAAAAAACTATTAGATGACTGACACATCTACTAATAAATCAAACTGCTCTCTAACTAGCTGATGGACGAGATGATCTTACAGGTCCCTTTCAGCCCAAACCATTCCACGGATCTATGCACAACCCCAAAGGAATGAGGATCCCTTTCAGTCAATACTGCTTAACATTTGGCTCAGTCTTTCTCTTGATGCCTTCCACACCTAGTGCAATAAGAGGACCACAAGCTGTTCAAGGAACTTGGGCTTGGTGAGACCAAAAAATTTCCCAGACTTCTTGTTTGAAGAACACACCACCAAAGAAAAGCTCTCACCTGCCTCTCCCGAACCTGCTCATCGATCCTCTTGGACACCTCCACGGTCTTGGCAAACATAAGCACCCCCGAGGTCATGCGATCGAGGCGGTGTATCGTGTGCAGCTCCTTCAGGTTATGCTCTTTGCCGAGGATGAAGATGACGGTGTTGTGACGAAACCTGCCGCAGGGATGCACAGGCAGAGAGGAGGGTTTGTCTACAACCACCACCTCCTCGTTCTCCGCCAGGATTTGGATAGGCTGGGCAGTGACCGGAGGCTCATGGCGATGCACTGTGTTCCTGAGGAAGTCATTATTCTGCAAGGAAAATGGACAGCTGTCACAGAACCATGGAATGGTAAGGGTGGAAAGAACCTTAAAGATCACAGAATCACAGAACCACAGAATGGTTGAGTTGGAAGGGACCTCAAAGCCCACCCAGCCTCAACCGCTGCTGTGGGCTGGATGCCTCCCACCAACTCAGGCTGCCCAGGGCCCCAGCCAGCCTGGCCTTGGGCACCTCCAGGGATGGGGCACCCACAGCTCTCTGCCCAGCCTGATCCAGTGCCTCACTGCCCTATCAGAGCAAACCCCACCTGCAGAGCCACCCCAGAGCACGCTGCTGGCTGCTAGACCCCAGCTGTGCTCTCCCATGCTCTGCCAACACCACGCTCGCTCCCAGCCCCCCCGAAATCCCACCACCGGCGGTTCCCAGCCCGCGGCCGGGCCGCCCACCTTCAGCACGATGTCCAGGTCCCGCACGGGCTCCTCGTTGAGGCGGAGGCGGCCGGCACGGGCGGCAGCGCGGTAGTAGGAGAGGGGCTGAGCTCGGAACTCGGTGCTGAAGACGTGCAGGAGGCTGCGGCCCACCCAGCGCCCCTTGCAGTAGGTGCGGAAGTCGTAGTAGTAAGGCCGCACTTTGCGCAGCCCTCCCTCGAAGTAGTACGAGGTCTCGGCGAAGTGAGCCGCGCTGAAGCTCACCCCCGTGCTCAGCTTCCGCGGCGGCGGCACGTAGCGCTCCCCGGCCGCCAGGCGCCGCTTTTTCCGGGCTGGAGCCGCCGCTTCCTTCTCCTCCTTCACCTCCTCGGAGCCGGCTTTGGGGCCGGGTCCCGGCTCGGCCATGCCGCCGCGAAAACGCCGCTTGCACGGACCTCGGCCCCAGCTCCGCGCCGCCCAGCGCAGCCACGTTGCCCACAGCGCGCCGGCGCGCCCGGGGACGTAGTGCGTGACGCCGCTCAGCCAATCGCTACGCGCCACCGCCGTGAGGCCACGCCCCCTCCCCCAGCTTGGCGCCACCGCGGGCTTCGCGCGGGAACGAAGCGACCCGGGCGAGAGCGGCACGGACGGCAGCTCCTCCCCGCAGCGGCTCCTGCCGAGCCCCTTCCCACCGCTCCTCACCCACCCCAAAGAAGGGCACACTCAGGAAAGGCCCAGAGATACCCAAAAATGAGGATTTTTTTTCAACCCAAAATTTGCAGTGTTGCTACCGCAGCGTAAAATAGGTGGTGCAGGACAGGAAGAAAACACACACACGTGCTCTTGTAATTAAACTCTGACACATCAGGGTAGATTGTTGCTCTGAAACAGTAATTGCATCTTATTTTTCTCCAAGCATTAGGCAGAGTAGTCAATATTAAAGTGTATTTTTAGTGAAGTTTTAAAGCATGCCTGCCTGCTTTTGGAATTCTCTGTGAATAGATGTTATCTGTAGCTTATCATAGAGCATATCTGGATCAAATCACTGGAAGCAGAGGTGACCTCCAGCAGCCTCTGCTGGAGAAACATCCTCTTTCTCCATCCCTCCATAACGAGCTCGTTAAGGCAGCACTTGCCTTTGCAAGAGCCTCCACTGATACAGCTTCCACTCAAAAAGCAAAACCATACAGACCATCTACAGCCATAAGTCCCACTCATGAGCTTTGAGATGACTTTAGAGATATCCATCCATCCAGCTGTCAGAATTCATCCCTGAGGCAAGGAGAAACCAACAGTTACTGCCATGCATTCGCCTTCTGTTCAGTGACAGAATTCAACGGGGTCGGAGTCCTCACTCTGCAATCCCTATCTAACAGAAAATGCATCCTACTCTCCTGCTGTGCCTTACTAGCCAAGCCTCTTGCTTCTGACTTTTACAACAGCATCTGCCAGGAATCCAGAAATCTCTCAGAAAAGCCAGCAGTCAAGGAGAACAAGCCCATAGGGAGAGCTGGGAGGAGAAACGTTGCTCGAGGGAGAGCAAATGTTTACCGAGGCCACTGCTTCTCCTTATCTGTCAGAGGAACGTAGATCACACCCATCAGCTGGGTTTCGACGATCTGCCCGTCGCTGGTTTTGTCGTATTGCATCAGAACTTGGTTTGCACCTTCAGGACCAATGGGCAGTATCAGCCGGCCTCCTGGCTTCAGTTCATTCAGCAGCTGGTGAGCAGAGAAATCACAATGAGCAGAGCTAAGAAAAGACAACAGAAATCAGCCAAGCTGCAAGGTTGTGACACCGTGAAAAGCGCAAGCTTGTCGGCTCTGTGGAAAACAAAGGTTCCAGTGGTTCCTTAATTATTAGTTTTATCAGAGCTACTGGTGAAGGCAGGCAGCAGTATCCTCACCCTTACCTCCTTTGGGACTGTTGGTGCTGCTGCTCCAACGTGGATGGCATCGTAAGGAGCCTCTTCGGGGTACCCCTGCCTGCCATCTCCAACTGCAGGAGAAAAAAAAGCACGCAGAAATGACTTCTGGTCAGATCACTCCACTCAAAAATAATTCTATGTCCTTTCAGTTGAAATCTAGAAGAGGAAAATCGTTGTAGCACGATTGCAATGGCAATCTGAATTCCCAAATCAGAACACTGACCTGTCTGCTAGGAACGTAGCACTGGTTGACATTTTAAAAATGGGAAGAGGTTTCTGGAACTGAACCATGCTGGAACTGTCAAAGCCAGGAGGGCCTTTAAGTACCACAGTGGCTTTGTGAAGTTGTGAGATTCCAGATATGGAATGACCTGACTCAACTCAAAACAAAGGAAAAAGGAAACAAATAAAACTGTGTGTGTAGACCTGTTCAAATAAACTAAATCCTAGATGTGGTGCAACCACTCTCCTCTGAAGAGCATCTCTTTCTGAATTAAGATAGGCACTACACTTTTCAAAGCAAGGCAGATGATAGACTGCCCGCAGCACTAGCTCAGAGCTAGTGCATGTTCACAGGAGGGGACAAGCATCCCAAGAGCTCACCCACAAGTTTTACACGGCCAGAGCTGAGCAAAGTTGGGTCGTCTTCTTGGACGTTTCTGATGGACTCGTTTACCAGCTCTCTAATGTGCTCCACGCCCACAGCTTTCCCTGTAGGGCCTGTCTGAAAAGGAAACAGCAGACAAACACCTCTATACCTCCTACATGCACAGAAATACAGATATACTCTGTATATCCTGTACATACAGAGATGCGTTTTATATGGCAAGTTACTATTGGGGACTGGAGAATTTCCAGAGGGAAACTTAAAAGCAGTTTCTGAACAAGGAGGTGCAAACACTCTCGTTTGTTTTAAGGCTGAGTAGTCCCAGTTACAGTAGCTACTCAAAGGATACACACATTCCTAGCAATCCTTCATTTCCAAAGAAATAATTACAAAGTAGAATTAGCAGCTTACCATCCTGGCAAAGCAAGCTGTGAGATATCCACTTCCAGATCCAACATCCAGTGCTTTTGCACCTTCCACAAGCTGATCCTTCAGCAGTTCCAGTGCATGGGCATGCTGTGTGGGTACAAGAGTGGAAAAACCCCGTTTTACTTTCTCCTTCCTACAAGTTTTCCTTGTTCTAAGCATTTGGTGCTCTGATGTAAACACAGCAGACAGAGCATTTTGTCTGACAAATTCAGAGCGAGTAAAGTGTTTGATCTGGAACATCTTTTGGCAGAACAGCATTTAGGAAGAGGTTATTTGTAGCAGCAGGAGGAGCAATCTCATGCAACAATTGGACAACATTAATGATTAGCCTCAGTTACACAGAATTTCTACCTGAACATGCTTTTAAATCAATTTAAAAAAAGAAGTGACATATACAGTACCTAAAGAAACAACCCTGATAACCACATCGATGGGAATTGTTTCACTTTTCTGCTTTAGCAATTAAGTGAAATTTAAAAAAAAGGAAAGGGGAAACAATTTTTTTTCATTTCTATTGAAAGAGGAAAGTTTCATCTCACCATATGTGGTGCACTGATTGTAGCCTTGTATCCTAAAAGGAAGCCAGTGACAAAAATTATGCAACAGAGAAATGGTGGTGATAGAGTTCAAATAACTATAAAAAACTCCAGTGTGAACAGTTCATTAACCTCTCTCCCCATTCTCTAAAAATATAAAATCACTCATTTTGGCTTGTTAAAACACTTCATTGACTTATAATCTCCTCTTGGAGAATGACTAACGAGACAAGGGCAGCTTTACAGTGCTTCAATTCCCAACTACTCCAGCTTCCAGCCCCCACCTCATTCACCAAAATGCTCTGCAGCTACCACAGGACGTGCTTGTTTCCATGCCACGAGCAGCATTCAGAGCAACCAATGCACATTTTGAACGTGAACAATCTGTGTTGTTCTTTCCTCTGGATCTCACTGAATTTGAAACGTTGAAAAAAGGATGAGCATTGCCCTCCTTGACCTGTCTTAAAACTCAACCATTGTTTTGTTGAGAATGCTTCCATCACTGGGAACTCAGAGCTGCTGAGCCACCTCACGTCACCCTGGCTAGCACAGTCAATGAGAACACCATAAAAATGGCGACACGTTCAGTTCCTCACCGATAGACTGAGGAGAATCCATGTATGGGAAATATTTGATGTAGTGTCCTCTGTCAGTAGCCAGTAACACATCGAAGACTCGCTGGGACTTAATAATTCCTTTCTCTGGGAGAGGGAGGAAAACAGACAGAGAAAGGACTTAAACCCACAGTACTGAATTGACAAAAAACAAAAATTGTTTTTGTTGCTCTGGATGCAATCATGATACCATAGAATCATAGAATCACTGAGGTTGGAAAAGACCTCTAAGGTCACCAGAAGTCCAACCATCGATCCATCCCCACCGTACCCAATCAGTCACGTCCCTCAGTGCCACACCTCCATGCTTCTTGAACACCTCCGGGGATGGTGACTCCACCACCTCTCCGGGCAGCCTGCTCTAAGTGGTTCCAGCCACTCTTTTAGAGAAGAGATCTCCCCAAATATCCAACCCAAACCTCCCCTGGTGCAACTTAAGGCCATCACCTCTTGTCCTAGGGTCCCACCAGCAGCCCAGCCTCTCTCAGAGGATGGTTAATTAGAACCACAGCGTTCCTGGGTCTGTTAAATGTCATAAACAGAGTCACACTTTCACTGCTGGTAAGCGGGGATTCCACTGCACGCTGAAGTGACCCCAGTTAGGTGACCTAACGCTATGAGCAACACCCACAGAAACATTGACCATTCCTCACACCTTGGGTGAAAATCAACATAAAATCAGCCAAATTTAGAGCTATTTCCACGCAGGTCCCAGACTCATGCAGCACCCAGCATGGCTCCAACCCCAGGACATCGCCATGGAGGCAGCAAGGAGCGGAGCAGCGCAGCTCAGTGTGACATCACTGTAAGAGGTGTTCAGTGCTCACTGGGAGGGGATGGAAGGCTGAGGGTTGCCTCTCCTGCTGCTCCTGGCACAGCAGCTCACTCCCAATTATAAATAGAACAAGTTCAGGCTGGGACAGACAACGGAATCTGGGCGATACCAACGTGACTGCTTCAGAACCAACAGCATAGCCACGCGTTGCCCCAAAACTCCAAGAACCTTAGCAACGAATCAACAAAAAACCGCAACGCACGGCTCCAGGAGCAGGCTCAGAGCCCATACTCACTGTAGAGGTTGTTGACGAGCTCGGGGTGCGTCTTCCCGCTGGAGGTCCATGCCATGCTCCTGGAGAACAGCAGGCCCATCAGTGCCAGCGTCGCGCAGAGCAGCGGGTGGCTCATCCCACGGCCGGCCTGCCGAGAGGGGCACCCCAAAGCTTAACTCTTTCTCATTTAAAATCGGTTCCCTCCCCGCCCCAAGTCCCGACAGCAGGCCCGGCACTCACCGCGCAGCCGCACTGGGCCCCTGCCGCCCGTTGCCAGGTGTAACCTCTCGCTCAGGAAAACTTCCGCCCTTTGCCAAGATGGTGCCGAGGCGGGGTCACTCTCCCCTCACGCCTCCGGCACACTCCCCGCCCTCCGCCGGGCGGTGGGCTAATAGGCGCCCCCACACCGCCCGGCGGAGCGCGGTGACTGGCTAAGATCAGACACTCGAGCGCAGTGATTGGCTAAGCTCGGGTGTCAATCAGCACTCAGCGAGAAGCCGTTGCGGCTTCCTGTGTTGACGGTGCGGGCAGCTGCGGCCGAGGCGCAGAGCGACGACTGGAGGGGCCCCGCCGCGACCCGGCCAACCGAACCCCGCGGAGCGGCGGTGACAGGGGCCGAGGGTGCGGGGACGGGGCTGTAGGGTGCCGGGGCCGCGGCCTGCAGCTGTGCGAGGCCCCTCGGGCTGGGCCTAGGGGTAAACATCCTGCTCTGAGGGGAGGCCGCACTCCCTCAGTGCTGTGAAACGTCCCCTAAAGGCTCCATGGGGGTGGCAGGGGCACAGGGACACGCTGCGTTGTGCTCACCGTGCACCACTTCCCCCCTCAGGCCTTCGTGATGAGAATGATCGAGAGCATCGACTCGGTGGTCACCAGGCCCAGTGAGGACCTCTGGGCTGAGATCTGCTCCTGTCTGCCACGTCCTGAGCAGAAGGACGCCTGCGAGGCCTTCACAGACTCCTTCGTGGATTCCTACGCCGACGGGGGAAGCCAGGGCCGTGGTGGCCCTTCCCACACAAATCCGAAGCCCTGGGCACCGCTGAGCGACTCGGAGGTGTATCTGGCATCTCTCGGTGAGTGTCTGGTGAGGCTCTGGCTTCTCTGTCTGCCTCAATGCCTGCTGACAGCTGTGGCACCCGAGGGGATGGTGCTCCCACCCCTGGTTGGAAGAACTCCTTGGAAATACTCAGTGGAGTAGGGATACTGCTGTATCTTCCTCCAAACAGCGTGTAGTTCTGCTGTCGTTGGCTTAGAATTATAGTGTCATTAAGGCTGGAAAAGACCTCTAAGGTCACCAAGTCCAACCATTGACCCATCACCACTACTAAACCACATCCCTCAGTGCCACATCTCCACGTTTCTTGGACACCTCTAGGGACAGTGACTCCACCACCTCTCTGGGCAGCCTGTTTCAATGCCTAACCACTTCTATAGAGAATAAATTTTTCCTAATCCCCAACCTGGACCTTCCCTGGCACAGCGTGAGGCCATTCCCTCTCATCCTATCACTGTTACCCAGGAGAAGAGGCCGTCCCCTTTGAGCTCATTATAAGCCTTTGTGTTGCTGTGTTACCAGCATTTCTCTCATTATTTCTTGGACGCTTCTGGATGGAAAGAAAAAAGTTAAATTTTTCTGTGACCTGTTTTCTGGTTGGGGAGGCAGAGGGACACACACAGGAAAGATGCTTTCCCAAACAGTGCTTGCTAGAATCTCTATTTTAATAAAGTGGGAGATTGCACAGATGCTCTTAGTGCCGTTGCTTAATTAGTGCACGATCTATAAAACCATAAATTGATCATTAGCAGTTTAAAAGCTGATAGAAACAGGTGACACGGGAGAAGGTAAGGTTACCATTATTGGAGCCAAAATCCCAGCACAGCTAAAAGCCTTTAGCTCTAAGGCCATGGATTTAGCCACCCTATTTTAAATATTCCCTGATCCTTTCACGTAGTACAACAGCATCCAGCTCCAGGAAGGATGTTCCTGTTGCAAGTTTCCCCTGCACTCCCACAGTTGGACTGCTACTTGTCTGGTTATAGTGAAATATTCAATCTTGTGGCTCTTCTCCCCTTTCTTCCCTTCTGTGGAGTTATTTTTATCTTGGGTCAGTTTGTAATCTGGTTTGCAGTGCAGCCACACACACTTGTCTCGGCTTATGTAGGAGGCTGCAGGCAGAAACAGGCCAGGAAGAATGGGGACAGGGTGGCAGAACTGTTTTTTTGAGCTTTTATTTCTGCCAGAGCCTTCATTTTGACTTTGTTACTGTTCTAGACTTGTTTCAGGGCAAGTAGAGCTCTTGGTATCTGATCAAAGGTGCCATAGCAACAAGAGAGAATTTGCTCTTCTGGTATTAATTGCTGCTGCAGTTCTAATGTGCTTAGAAAATGCTAATGGATTAATTTTTACAAGCAGACTTCAGATCTGTTCTCATACAATCAGGATGAAAGCATAAAGCTAGCACAAAGTTTCTTTTTGTATATTCTGGCTTAGTCAACAGAAGTATAAACTTGTTCAGGGTTTAATAATTGTGAAATCAGAGCATCATCCTGGCAGCGTGTTTGGGCAGATACAATATTTCAAGGCTTAAGAATTGTTGGGGCCAGATACTTTTAGTGACAGCTCAAATCTAGTGCACAAGGCAAACTCCAGCGAGAGTCACAGGTGAGCCACTGTGTTGTCAAGTACTGCAATTCAACTAACAATTATACACATTTTGGTAAAAAGCTGACCCAATTTAAGAAGAAATCTGTTATAAAGGGATTTTGTGGCTGGAGAAACTCATAAAATTTGCTTCCTTGCTGCTTTGTGTATTGTAGTTGCATTACCCCGCGTCTGGTAAGAACACTGTTTTCATTGTAGCCTGTGGCTGAGAAACTCACAATATCACATTCTGTTCTGAGAGATCCAGCTGATAATACTGCTGCACTCACTGCACTTTTTTCCCTTTCAGTTTAGGCATTATTTGGCTTTCATACTACAGTTAGTGTGATTTATATTCCACGCCGATCTGCGTGGAAATTGTGGGAACACAATGCCTTTGAGCTCTGTGCCCTTGTGTGATTTCATTAAAACTGAGCCTGAAGTGGAAAAGCTCAAGCTCAAAAGTGGGCAGAATCAACAGATTGCATACACCTTATTTCCTTCTGAAGTGTCACCTAAAATCACATAAATGAAATACTTTCATGCAGACTCCAAATACAAGAAAAAAGTTACTTGTAAGGCACTAAGTACTGAGATGTTAATTTGACCTTTTTGATATCAAAGTGCAGACGCTTCTCTTTTTTTCTTCCCCTCTGAAAACTGTAATAAAGACCCCTCCCGTGCCTCTTCACAGAGAGAAGACTGATGAGAATTAAAGGTCTGTCTCAAGAGGTGACCTCCAAGGACATGCTGCGTACTCTGTCACAAGCTAAGAAGGAATGCTGGGACAGGTTTCTGCAGGAGAAGTTCGAGTCTGAATTTTATATAGAGGGGCATGAATCCGATGAGAGGTAATAAGGAGATCACAGGGATGGATTAGCACTTCAGGGACAGCCATCTGGGTTGGCAAATAGAACAGACTTTAAAAAGTAAAATAAATGTCACAAGTTGGGGTAGGGCATTACAACAAAGTTTCACTGCGAGTTGTTAAGACTCTCACAGGCTTTCTGAACAACTTTGATAACGACCATTTGCTTCATACTAGAGGGAAACACAGGGCATGTATGGGTTGAGTTTTCAAAGCTTATTCACCAATTTTTGCACCCCTCAGACTTTGACAACTCTCCTTGTCACATCTGGAGGAGGGAGGGAACATCTTAAGCCTTAAAAAAAACAATTTGAGACTCATTAACAGTGAGCTCCAGACCATTCCCTGCATCTTTGTCAGAGCTTAGTTAAGCACTGCTTCAGAAACAAGTGGGATTTGAAGTTCTTTCCAGGGTTGGCACCAGTCCTGAGATTAGATTTCTTGAGTGGTTCTCAGTTCAGTGCCTCTCTTACAGTGCTTCTGCTCTCTCATCTGTTACTCTTTTATGGGTGATGTATGAATTAAGCTGAGAGTCCTTTTCTTTAGCAATCTCACGTTCCCAATCACTTATAATGCTCTCTGTATTTCTCTTCTCTGAGCTGACGGTTTTCATGATTGCTTCTATCTGAAAAGAAGATTATCTTTCTCCCTTGAAGAAAATCTACTTAAGCTAGTTTTGGAATTTAAGTATGAAAAATAATCTGTGTTTAGAAGTAGGTCTTTCATTCTTTCTTTGACAGTTAATTCGAACATGATTTATATTTAAAAACAAGTTGTAGGCATGCGTGGCCTTCCTGCTCTGTTTTTAAAGGCTGGGGATATTGTCCACGAAAATTTTCCTCCCTAGAATTTGACTAAATGAATTTAGAGGTCACCCTTCAGTGATGCTGAACTATTTGATGCTCATCCAGCAGTGTAATTAAACAGGCCTCAACTTTCACGCACACAAATCATCTCAAGGACACCACCAAGCAAAGTTCTGCTCCTGCAAAAGGGCAAGAGCAAGTTTTTGCTGTGCAAGGATTGGATGACTTGTATCACACGTCCTGCAAGATGAGCATACACTCACATTTCAGAATTATGGTAAGCTTTAGTCAGCATTTAAATAAAGACAGGGTAGATTTTTTCCATGAGACCAGCTACTGGAAAGTAGGCTGTAAGGGAGGAAGTATGGATGTATATACATCTATAGTATCTGTGGTATTGTCAGAATTCTAGGATGTAGATGTACTGCCTATTTTTTTCCTCATGTTCATCTGACTAAAAGATTTTTCCATTCCTCACTGTGGAGCTTTATCACTCTCTTACGTTTCACTGTGTCTTTGCTTTCCCTCAGCACGCTGGAGCATCTGAAGCGATGGCTGCAACCTGACAAAGCGGCAGTCAGTACTGAAGAGGTACAGTACCTCATCCCTCCAGAATCACAGCTGGAGAAACAGGAGACTGAGGACGATCCTCCAGCTGCTGAGCAGTGAGACACACACCAGCCATGGCACAGAGCCGCCTCTTGTCCAAACCTTCATGAAGCTGCGTGCAGCAACGGTAATAACAGGAAGGGGAGGAGGGCATAAGTGCCAACTGCCAGTCATTTAGAGATAATGAAATAAAAACCAACAACAGAACAGTTCTGGACATCCAGGGATATTGACTGGCATTTGTTGTGGACAAGAGTGAAACAGAATACGCTGAACTGAAACTCTGTTTTGATCCAGTCCCAACCCGTAGCACTCTAATTGTTCTGGTATGAATGTGAATTGTTTGCAGCTCATCAGGAGGCATATTGAACTAAAGAAAAAAGCAGTTGTTCAGAAGCATCAGAAAACATAATGGTGTAGAACAGAGCAGATAAAACAAGCCCCTGAATCAATTTTTCCTCCTGTCATGTACCTTCTTTATTACTAACTTGTTTTTTTTTGTTCTTGCAAAGTTCATTGTGTTATTTTCTATGAAACTTCACTATGAGCTGTCCCTAAGCTGTACTCAAAGGAGGATAGAGATTGTTCACTGACCTGAATTAGGAATCCTAAAAGAAGCTGTCCCTGCAGTCATTAAATTGATCATAATTTCGAGATTGTAGCAACAGAAGACTTCTCAGCGTTCCTCTCCTTGTGATGTTCCCTTTAGGATATTCCACTTTATTGGCCATCTAAACTCTGTGGTACAGAGTGGACTGGAGGAGCATTTTGGTTAGTCACTTTGTACCTGTTCCTCTCACCTCCTTCAGCCTCTCCCAGAGAGGGTCAGATGAGATCCTATATCAGGAAAACAGGAGTGATAACCTGAGAGGCTACAGATGGCTTGTTTCCATCACAAACTGGCACAGGATTATCTGAATTAAAGTATGTTCTAGCATATAATTTTTTTTCCCTCCTCTTTAATTCTACAGAGGGTTGTTTCCCATTATTAATCAATCAAGGAATCATGTACTTCTTTAAGCTGGGCTTTGTCTTGGTGTTGACGCTGAAGGTCGATAGAGGGAAGCAGTGTACATCTTCTGTCAGATAAAGCTCGAGACAGAAATTGTAGGGGTAGTTCCAGCAGCTTATGCACACTAGATGGTTCATTGCCTATCTGTATGAAATTTCATTTTTAGAAGGAGCTTATTACCCTCATTGTCTCCTGCCTCTGCACGGTTATAAATGGTGCTGTTGTTTCATTCACTGCCAGCTGTTATTCTGTTGCTGCTTCTTCAGTGTCGTGACTCTGTGTTTGCCCACACAATTAGCTTCACCCGTGTAACCACCCACTGCAGCCTCACCAGTCACTCAAGTCACACAATTCTCCCTCAGAACAAACACTGAGATTTCAGAAATACGGTGAATCACCTGAGCGCCAACAACACAAGGACCACGCAGCTTTGCTGTTGTTGAAGAGGGTTTCTTTGCCATCTTTTAAATGGCCCTGTTAATTCATCTCTAAAAATAAGTCTGCTTCCCTGCATTCAGATACAAGGCTGTAAATATCTCTCACCCATGCAGTCAAGCCATAATGAAGGTGCTTCTGAGTATTTATCAGGAATGGTACGTACAAAGAAGAAAGATGCGATTTCTTTTTCTGTACCCAGGCTATTTTGCAGTCAATACGTTTCCTTCTCGTGATTAGCAGTGACTGAGGATGCTTTATATTACATCATCAATTGCCATTAAAGCTATTTGGGCAAGAAATATATTCCTGGTAACTATACTGAAACATTTAAAGTCCCAGGTCCACATCATCTGCTCTCCTTTTAGAGAAGGGGGATTAGAGAAAGCAGTTCTCTCCATTTCATCTAAAAATAGCTTAGAAGCCCAAGGAGAGGGCCTGGGGAAGAATTGTCCAGACACAATTAACTGAGTGCTTGAGATCTGCATTGGTCCTGTGGCAAGACATGCACAGACCCTTTGCTGCCTAGTTACATTTATCTGTTCTTCACATACAGAAGAATGCTTCGATTTGTCCAAAACACCGACTACACCGAGTAGCATCTGAGTACCTCCAGGATGGCAGAGAGTGAGATGGAGAACAGTAGCTTTCATCAGATCAGGGACTTCCAGTAAAAAAAAAAAAAANAGTCAATATTGAGCAGGATGGATGCCAGAAAGTCAAACAAATGCTTTGTGATGGAGGAGACAAGAACTAGTGCTGGTGGTTTTGACGGTAATTGAAGAGGAATGGTTTTGCTGTGTTGTCATGCTGGATGTCAGCACCAGATAGAAAATTAGGTCCTGGAGCAGCGCAGCATTGCCTTTTCAGCAGAGAATTCGACCTGCCGAAACCTAAACACTTACAGATTGGCATTTAAGTGGAGACCACATCTGGACCAAGCAGTGGATGCAGCCCTGTCAGTTTGCAGGCTTGCTCCAAAGGCTGACTTGGTCTAACTCAACAGAGATGTAAACAGTAGGACTGAAAAAAAAAAAACATGTATCAGCCTAAGGACAAACAAAGGGTTTAAAAATTCTGTATGTACACAAACTACCTAAACTTTTATTACATATAAATATTTACACTTGAGTAATCCTGTCTTGCTGGAGGAAAGAGACAACATCCCCTGAAGGCACTACGCTACAGGTATTTGGAACTGTTGCATAGACCACTCTTGGGACGTATTGCCCTAGAGGAAATCAGATTTAGGATTGGTCTGTACTTAAAAATCACAAGAAAAGTAGCAGGAACTCATATTTTAAGACTTTTTTATAAGATAGCTTAAACAGAGTGTATGGCGGAGGCATGATGTGTACAGGCAGTGTTGCACTCTGATTCTAGACATGGTTTAACTATCAAGGACATTTCTTGGAGCTGTTACGGTTTATAATAGGAAAGGAAAGCTGTTCGGCTCCCAGTCAAACAAACTCTTGCTGTTACGAGCAAGATTTCTGCTAGGGATTTTTTAATTTTTTTCCTCATACAGCAACGCCAGCCTTCCTATCAGTGGCAACAATTCACGTGCTGGGAGATGTGCCAATCTAAACAACAACAGCAACAAAAGAAGAGCTCTGATGACAGTGCAGCGATAGAGGAAAACAAACCATCCTTAGGCACAGGTCCACAGCAGCACAGTCTGAAAGCGATGTGTTCTGACTGTTACATGCAAGCAGGACCAGAAAGAAGTGTTAGCCCCTCTGGTCTGTGCCTTTTAATGACAATTCTCCCTTTTCTCAGCATGAAACAGCATTTTCCTAATCTCCAAAACGTACCTGAGAGCTCTCACCCACCAAGACAGGGAAAAAAAGAGGTGGTTCACGATGTGCTTAGAGAGATGAAATCAATCCAAAGCGTGAGTTGGCAGTGCTGGGTAACGATGCTGAGGACATCCTGCTCTTCTTTAATTGACAGGCTGTCTAGGATTTGGAGTTAAGAGAACTTGCAGCCTGCTACAGGAGCTAAGTCCACTCTGGGATTGCTATGTTGCAAAAAAAGGTGGCCAAGATGGGCATTTCCAGAAGCAGCTTTGGGTGGTCCCTGCAGAGGGATGCTGAGCACCACCAGCTCCTGGAAATGGCAGCTACTCCTGAAAGATGACCCCAGCATCAAAAAATGGGAATGAAAACCACAGCAAACTCAGGTTCCTGTTCATCAGCTGTGCAGGGTAGGATGGGCGCTGAGATGTCGTTGCAGCTGCCCCAAAATTGATGCTTCAAGAATCATCACTTGACAGATTGGAACAGATTGGTTGACAGATGAGGATCGAGCTGCAGCTCCTGAATTCATCTCCGAGCCCACATCTTGTGTGGGGCAACACGAGCTCTGGGATAAGGGATTTCTCCTACAGCTCTATGGAAATCATAGACTCATTCAGGATGAAAAAGAGCTCAAAGGTCACCAAGTCCAACCGTCAACCCAGCCCCACCATGACCACTAAATCACGTCCCCATGGGCCACGTCTCCACATTTACTGAACGCTTCCAGGGATGGTGACTCCACCACTTCCCAGGGTGATGCCTGACCACTGTTTCTGAGAAGAAATTTCTCCTGATCTCCAACCTGAACCTCCCCGGTGCAATTTAAGGCCGTTACCTCTTGTCCCTAATGATAAGAATTACATCAGAAGAGGCTCTTTCAGGGTAAGGACGTGCAGGGCAAAGGCTCAGCCAGCTTGAGGTGGACACGTCCATCCCATCCAGCAGCAATTCATTATTTTGCTGTCACATTCAAGCTGCATCTCTCATCTAAAATGATATTTTAAGGGCCTTCTGCTTTCCTTATCAGATTGTTCTGCGCTTTAAAATTAACAGCAGCTCCCAGCCAGGCTGTGCTACAGCAGCAGAGATGATTTTCTCCGTGCTGGTGATTTGGTGGGGATGAGTGCCCTCCTTTAAAGCCAGCTCTCAGCAGTTCTAATAGCACCGACCCACATTCATCAGATGGAAGCAAATTAACAGCCGTCTTCTGCCACAAATCATCATTTTGCTGAAGTTCTTCCAGGACTGCTCTGAGAATTTCCGTTCCTCTGTGAAAAAGAGATTTCCAGCTGCTAATGATGATTATTTTTCATTTTCTCCTTAAATAAGCCACGGAGATGAAAATATTTTACATGAGAGATCAGAGACTTCTGTAGAGGGAGCTGATGGGCAGTAACCTGCTTTGGGTCCGGCACCCAGACACCCGACCACGTTAAAACAAGCAGTCCTGAAACTCTACAGTGCCTTTTGTGGACTGTACAGGGATTGGTTTGTCTGACCCCAACGATAAAAATCTGCTTTTCCTTTTTTTTTTTT
>WBMW01001779.1:134750-160821 GCA_013396635.1 Penelope pileata
GCCAGGATGGTTTATCACTCTCTACAACTCCCTGAAAGGAGATTGGAGCGAGGTGGGGTCGGTCTCTGCTCCCAGGTAACAGCGATAGGATGAGAGGGAATGGCCTCACCTTGCACCAGAGGAGGGTCAGGTTGGGTATTAGGAAAATTTCCTTCTCCAAGAGTGGTCAGGCACTGGAACGGGCTGCCCAGGGAGGTGGTGGAGACACTGGCCCTGGAGGTGTTCAAGAAACGTAGAGATGTGGCACTGAGGGACACGGCGGGGATGGGTTGGTGGTTGGACTTGGAAGTCTTCTGCACCCTCAGTGACTCTGTGATCATTATGGGATCCTCGTGCTGCAAGAAACCACAGCTCACGGCCGTCAATCGGCCCCATCCAAGCATCAGCCAGCCCTTGGGGTCAACAGCTCGATTATCACCAAGCTTAGTTTCATCTCATTACCACCAAGCTTGTCATAACACTATTGCATCAGGGAAAGGAAACGAAGTAATTACCGTGGCCAGCAGACATTGATACTGTTGTTGGCCACTCAGCAGCCACCCAGATCTCGTTAGATGTCTTCATTATGAACTTGATCTCCCAACTGAAATTGATATTGAAGCAGCACCTGGTTCCTCTCCTTTTAACCACGTGGCATAACTACGATGCAGTAATCAACACCCACTAAGGTCAATTTCTCCCCTAGGATCTGTCTAAACGTTTCTAAAATCTTTATCCACGCTTCATCAGGATGAAATGATTTGGGAATCACGAAGTCCAAGTGGAAAACCCCTCTCTGGCCTGGATGAGCTGCAACAAGATGGGACCAGAAGGATGGGAAGAAGGAGGTGATATTATAAAAGAAGAGATGTTGCTCACAATGTTCTTGCACACGTTTCAGCCTTCAACAAATTAACAAAGTTTTGTGGATGCTGTGCAGCATTTCATGAACACTGGTGTATTTCAGTGGCACTGCTGCAAGGCTCAGCAAAATGAGGGCACCGAGCAGGACCAAAGGGATTCCCAGAGACCTCATTTGTGCCGTGATATCAACCCCATAAACATGTGACCTGGGGGGAAAACAGGCAGTTTTCAAGGCACTACCAATGCAAATCCAGGAAAAAAGAAAGCAGAAAAATGGGCTGGGAAAGATTTAAACCTTGCTCTTTGCTCTGCTAGGACTGCTCCCCTACTTGCTCAGTCACAAAGTGACTGCAAATAGCTCCCAGGTAGGAAAAAAACATTTTCAATTGTTCATTTTTCCCCTTGTAAGCCCCCAAAGCTCCTGGCTGGCAGCCCCAGCACTCACGCTCACATTTTTTGCTCTAATTTTTCCTTGCTCCCGTGTTCCAGACGTGGTGCTCCATTGACCTCTTCCATCAGCATGAAAACTCCTTTGCACCACAACTTCAACGCTGTGAGAACCCTCTCACCAACTACAGCTCGTTCATCACTCAAAAAACCCAGAAAAACTCAAAGTTTTTTTTTTTTAACTATAAATTTCTTTCTAAAAAGCCCTTTAATTGCCATTTCTAACTTCAGCACACCACTCCACCAAGACTCACCAATAACAGAGCAACAAGAAATTGGTGGCTTGGCTAATCCTTTCCTAAAAAAGCTCTGCTGTGACCTTTTGCATCAAAGTGGGGAATTGGCTCCACCTGCCCCAGCTCCTCTGCCTGATTTCAGCACAGCTGGAGCCACAGCCCCCTGTGGCTCCCCGACTTTAATCCCAAAATGTTTATTTTGTTTTAAAGTATTCCTGTTATTTGTAAACACAAACAGGAGGGCCAAGAAATCCAGGTCCAGTCCAGCCTCTCACGTGGCTCAAAGCACTTTGCAGAAGCTTTTTCAGGTGTTTGTGCAAAGGGCGTTTTAGTGTTGAGGCTTTTTCTCCAGGTTCTTAAAAACGTCCCTGTTGGAGTTAACATGGCCCACGGATAGAGCACGTCACCACTTCTGGTGTGTCACCACGCCAGTCCTCCTGCAGCCACTCATCTGTGATGAAAGGTGACTCAGAGCGTGCCTGGAGAAAGCTTTACTGGAAAGAAAAACCATCACATGATGGCTGACCTCGGCTCCCATTTGCACCAATATGATCCAAACTCAGAGCTCTGCTGCTCGATGTTATTTTATCTGCACGCTTTGTCAGCATGGGTGACAGCAGGGCAGCACTCTGGTGGCTGGAGCCATCTGGTTCTGGGGACAGGCTGGTGCTGTTGGGCACTGGGGTTCAGCCCCATGGGGTACATGCTGTACCCCATACCTCTGCCCCATATTTGTCTGGATGGTGGCTCTCATTGGCCGGGCTGCCTCACCCCATGGCTGGGCCACCCTTGCCCCCTTGGCTGGGTCATGCTTACCCCATGGTTGAGGGCCCATTGACCCATGGCTTCGCTGCTCTCATCCCGTGGCTGTCCTTGGCCCATGGCTGTGCTATCCTTGTCTCCACAGCTGGGCTGTCCCTGCCCAGTGTTTCTGCCATCACCCAATAGCCACCCTCAACCCATGGCTGCATCACCCCAAGACTGGGATATGCTCACCCCATGACTAGGCAACACTCATCCCACAGTTGAGTGTCTCTTGTCCCATGTCTGGACCACCCTCACCCCATGTTTGGGTGATCATTGACCCATGGTTGGGCCACCCTCATCCCATGGCTGCCCTCACCTAATGACCGAGCCATCCTTACCCCATGGTTGGCTGTTGGGTGTCCATCACCCGATATTTGGGTGTCTGTTGACCCAAGGTTGGGCTTCCACTGACCCATGGCTGGGTCACCCCAGGTTTGGGTGTCCATCCTCCCATTGATGGGCCACTCTCACCCCAGGTTTGGGTGTCCATCCTCCCACTGATGGGCCACTCTCACCCCAGGTTTGGGTGTCCATTACCCCACAGCTGGGCATCCATCACCCCTGCCCTACAGCCACCCTCATTTCCCTCCCACCCTCTCCCCCAAGGAAGGGGTCCCATCAGGGTGATCGAGGAGCTCCGCATGGTCCCTGTGCCCACCCTCCCTGTTCCCCCTGTCCTGGTGAAGTGACCCCCCCGTAGCACAGCGGGACAAGCACGACCCTCCCCATACATACCAGGAATGCCCACCCCGCGGGTGGGATCGCCATGCTCCTCCCCAGCTTTTAACCGCGCTGCTCGGGCATCACTGCAAAAATAAGGAGCGAGAGGGAGGATCGCAGCGAGTGGAGGACTTGCAGTGAGCAACAGGCGGTGAATGAGAGGCTTCTCCCCATCCCGGCTGGAACAACTGGTGAGCGGAGGGCTCTTGGAGATCCTGGTGCCAGGAAAGCTCCGGTCCCTGCCCTGGAGAATTTTGGGCGGTGAGTGTGCTCTGGAGTGGGATAGAGTCCTACATCCTTAAGGGAACAAAAAGAATATTTGTTCTTTCCATCAGCGATCAGATTTGCTCCTAGTTTCCATCCAGATTTTGCTTTCCAGGGCAGGGCACGGGGATGTGGAGCCACGTTAATTACAGCACGGAGTAGAAAATTACAATATCTCTCAGTAAACTCTGGGGGTTAGTTAATTAATGCTGTTTGGGCTGTCTGCTGGGGCAAGGAGGATGCTCAGCAAGGGCAAGACAGAAAGGGAAATGTGACAGCGTGGGATCCTGGGGGTAATTCTGCATTTTTCTGCACTTTCTGCTAAAATAGATCTGCCCTACCTCGTGCTGCTGCCAGGAGTTCTGTGGAGGCATTGGGGTCATTTTTCCACACCCGGGGAGGACAAAGTGCTGTGGGTAATTAACCAAAGTGGTGGGGAAAGGGGAGAGGGAGGAGGGGGCCGGGGCGAGCGGGGGCTGTGAGTGGGCTCAGCCAGTGCAGCGATGGGACGGCAGTGCCTGGGTTTTCCTCTGGAAAGCATCACAGAGAAATAAATACCCGGGGGATGAAATAAGGGGATGGGGAGAGGTGGGGTGGGGTGGGCTGAAGCCTCCCACATGGCTGTGGGCTGGAGGCTGGGAGCAGGGCTAGGAGTGAAAGCAAGGAGGAATGCGGGAGCGCCTTCATTTTGCTCTGTTTCAGCACAGGTTACTTTCCACCAGGCATCCCCACTCCCTGCAGCGGCTGGCTGCTCAGTTAACCGCTTCCTAGCCACTCTCCCTGGCCTTTCCACACCCGAACTCAGATGTGTCTGCCTCAGTGTGCAACCACGGGGCTGCAAACAAGGACCTAGACCTCGGGGGTGGGTCCTTCTGCCTACAATCACCGCACATTTCTCCCCTCTTTAGGGCCGAGCCTTGTTGGGCCCCGCGGGAGAGGTGGTGTCGGTGAGGCCTTGTCATGGCGCAGCTCCCCAACGACTCCTGGCAGAACGCCTCAGCCCCTCTCTTCACCGGCCTCGACCTCCTGCTGGAGCTAAAACCTCTCTTCATCCCTCTCTATGCCACCCTGGTGGCCGTGGCGTGCACGGGGAACCTCTTCCTCATCCTCCTCATCGCTCTCACCAAGAAGCTGCACTGCACCACCAATTTCCTCATCGGCAACCTGGCGGCAGCTGACTTCATCATGTGCCTGGCCTGCGTCCCGCTGACCGTCTCCTACGCCTTCGAGGCGCGGGGTTGGCTCTTCGGGATGTTCATGTGCTACTTCGTCACCTTGATGCAGGCCGCCACCGTGTTTGTCTCAGTGCTGTCCCTCACCGCCATCGCCGTTGACCGCTATGTCGTCGTGGCCTACCCCATCCGCCGGAGGATAAGCCGCAAGGCCTGCGTCTGCATCGTGGCCTGCATCTGGCTGCTCTCCATCACGGCCTCTGTTCCCACCTCGCTGCACACCCAGTACTTGGATCTCAACGCCATCGGCCACGACATGATCATCTGCGAAGAGTTCTGGAAGCATGAAGAGAGGGAGCGGCTGCTGTACTCGTGCTTGATGCTCCTCTTGTCCTACATGCTCCCGCTCCTGGCGGTGTCGGTCTCCTTCTGTGCCATCTCTTACCACCTGCGGAGGAGGAACATCCCGGGAGCTGCCTACCCCTGCCAAGACAAATGGAGCAAAACGAAGCAGAAGACCTTCCGGGTGCTCACCATCTCGGTGGTTTGCTTCGCGATCTGCTGGCTGCCCCTCCAGGTGGTCAACTTCATCCGAGACATCGACGAGGAGTTCACCATCCTGGACAAGAGGTATGTGAACGTCATCCAGGTTTCGTGTCACCTCATAGCCATGAGCTCCGCCTGCTACAACCCCTTCATCTACGCCTCCCTCCACGACAAGTTCCGCTTCCACCTCAGCAGCTACTTGGACCGCAAGAAGAAGAGCTCCAGCATCGTGTCCTACAAGGCTTCTCGCTTCAACACCTGCTCCACCCTGGCAGATGCCCCAACCGGGCTCTCGGATAAGATAGCCTTGCAAACCAGGTTCTGTTAGCTGAACTTCCCCTAAAGACTTGCTCTTGGGCCTGGATGTGGATGTTCGTTGCGTGTTGCAGGTCCTAGAAGGTCTCATGCAGGGCAAGAAGAGCAAGCACCAAGTGATGAGATTTCTGTCCTCGTGTAGCAGCTCGTCAGAGCAGCTCAAGGACACTTTGTTCCTTGCCACAATGCACACCAGTGCAACAGCAAGAACCCCAGCCATGTGGAAGTGGAACAACCCTGAGCAGGATTTCCCTGCTAGCCCCCTATAGACACGCTGGGCACTGGTGGTGTTTCCACCTGGCCCAACTCAAGAGGCAGCTGGAGAGAAGCGAGTGCCAATGAAACAGCTTTAATACTTGCCTTGTTGGAACAGAACAACGTACATATATCTGGATTCATGACTGGATGCATAACTACTGTGATACAGTGCTCTACAAGCCTCAGTTTTCAGAAATGCCTACACTGACGTGGTCAAAATCTGCCTCAATACGTGTGTTTGCTCCATTTGCAAGGAAAAACATTCGTGCTGTGCCCCTGGGCCGTGCAGCAAGGCTGGGCACAGGGTGCATACCCTACATCTCCAGTCACAGCTGGCTGCAGCACGTGGCTGGTGCTGTATTTGCAGGACAAAGACGTCTCCTTGTGTTGTATTTAGGGGTGGGCAAGATGTTGGGTGCATTTAGCACACGTTGGGTGCATTTTAAAAAAAATCTTTGGAGTGCACATCATCATTTTGTAGGGTAAAGATTGTTCCTAAGCAACAGATAGCATTTTCTGCCTCTGGAGGAACATCAGCTCTCCCAGGTAGCTGTTAAATAGCTGTGCATTTTTTCCTTTAAATTGCAGCCCAGAAAGGTCAATATACATTCAGAAATGTGTGTTCTTTTGTCGGCGAATGGGTGGGGGCACGAGGTCACCACCAGCAGACAGCTTGTTTTGAATGCGGGGAGACTTTCATCATCTCCTTGTCTTTTTGAAGATGCCATCTGTGTAACCTCACTGGGTGTGTAACCAACGGCTCCAGCCAGAAGCGTGCAGCCAACCAAGGCTGATGTAGAGGGGCAGCTCTTCGTGGACAGGTAGGGCTCAAGGGAATGGGCGATAAGAATCATAGAATGGTTCAGGTTGGAAGGGACCTTAGAGATCATCTTGTTCCAACCCCCCTGCCATGGGCAAGGACACGTCCCACCAGACCAGGTTGCCCAAAGCCCCATCCAGCCTGGCTTTGAATACTGCTGGCGAGTGTGTGTCAAGAGAGAAGGGAGACTGGTGTCAAGCTGTGTGCTTGCTGGGGAGGAAGCCCCGTTCTTCACTCAGAGTGGTTTAAGATGGTGTATGTTCTCCTCGGGTGGAGGTGGGAATCTTGGTCATGGGCTGCTCTTACCCCAGGACTGGGGTTGGGCTCTGCTTGGTGTCTCCAGAGGCAAATGGTGTTGGTTGGACCCCAGCAGCGTTGGGGGATGACCTACTGTTGGCTCAGCTTCCTGCTGAGACCTTCACGGGTCCTGATGGCACGTCAACGTGTGAGATGGAGACCCACCAAACACAACACCGCCCACCCCGTTTGCTTCTCGCAGCTCTCCTGGGGCTCTGTAGGGCTGTGCTTGGGACAGAGGCTGAACCACTGTGTGCTGGAGGAGCAGAGCAAGCCCGCAGCACTGCTCGTCCCTTCTGCTAATAAAGGCTTTAAAAGCTCAGGCTGTGTGTTTGTATTGATTCAAACCCAAAAAATAAGGCCTGCAGTCACTCTCCTTCAGTGCAACTTGAACCCATCCTGGGAAAACAATCACTCTGGGGACGTTCATCTGTCGCTGCCATGGGCAGCTGCTCAGGTTCAGCTGGCGACTGGGGCTGGAGCACTGAGGTTTCAGGGGAGCTTTGCTAAGGCATACCTCTGCAGCAGAGTTTACTTCTTTATTTTTATTTACTCACAGTGCGCTTTCGTTCACTTTGATTTCTCACTACAGCCCCACGAATGCCCTGAACCCACCCGAAACGTTGCAGTAGCAAATAACTGGCCTCAGCAGCTGCTGAGCCTCTGCCTTCTGCTCAGGCTCACAACAAGCCCCAGCATTAGAACTGGGGGCACCACCCCCCAATTCTCTGGGCATATTCCCCTGTAACAGACTCACCCATTAGGGACTTAAAGAGCCAAACCAACGCCAGGATGGGAAAGTGAGCAGGCAACACAAAATCCTGCCAAAGGAATGGGTGATGACGTCTGAAAGCTATTCTTTATGTTGGTATACGTAACCTGGATGTTTTCAGGGCTGAACGATGGGGTTTCCTACCCAAGAGCTCCAATCCCAGGCAGATTCCCTGCAGCCAGCTCTGCTCTGAAGTCTTGGTGCTCTGTGGCACTAAGAAGGGACCTCTGAGCCCCTAAGGGTGGTGCGATGGGTACGGAGCTTTCTCCCCATTTGGCATTCTTTGGGAAGGCACTAAAACATCCCCAAATTCCTAAAAGCATTTTGGAAAGTTACAGTTCCCGTGGGAAAAGGGATGTGCTGGGAACTCTGCGCTCATCTGAGCTCGTGAGCTGAATCCCATCCGCCTGCGCGCTGCCAAGGAGCACGCTTGATGTGATTATTTCTACCTTTAATTAGCTTGGGGGAAAAAAAAGGGAGATTGAAAAGTGATTAAGTCGCGTGGCGCTCGCGTTTCCCAGCCCAATCGTGCTGCTGAGCACAGGCACAGAGGAAGCTCCGACGGGGATGACTCAGGCGGGACACAGCAAAGAGCTGATGATCATCTTTGTAAATTAATGCTTTTTCAAAATAATCACATTTCTTCCCTGGGATTCGGGATTGCACGAGCTGCTCAGCTGCTGTGCTTCCAGACGTGTGGGTTGCATCTCATAGCATCGCAGAATCATAGAACCATTAAGGTTGGGAAAGACCTCTAAGGTCATCTGGTCCAACCACTGACCCACCACCGCCATGCCCACTAAATCATGTCCCAAAATAGAATCGTAGAATCATTAAGGTTGGAAAAGACTCTAAGATCATTGAGTCCAACCGTTGACCCATCCCACCATGCCCCTCAGTGCCACATCTCCACGTTTCTTGAACACCTCCAGGGACAGTGACCCCACCACCTCCCTGGGCAGCCTGTGCCAGTGCCTGGCCAGTCTTTCAGAGAAGTTTTTCCAAATATCCAACCTGAACTTCCCATGGTGCAACTTGAGGCCATCACCTCTCATCCTATTGCAAGGCAGAGAAGCACAGAGGTGGGAGGAAGACGTACAGATGGACAGATGGATGGATGGCTGGATGGACAGTGCCTGCTGGGCTTATGTTCTCTGGGCAGTGAGCGTTGCTTTCTTCATCTGAGCTTTGAGTGCTGCTGCAACCATGGTTGCTCTGCTCAGTGCAGTGCTGTGAGCACTGCCCATGTGCCAACATCAAAAGCCAAGTCCAACCATACGAGTGCTCAGGATGCTGGATAGTTTTTTCAGTGCTGAAGTGCTGCTTGTTCCAGTTGCACTTGGTAGCCAACATCAGACAGCAGAAGCAGAAATGCAAATGGGCCTTTTCATCTCGGATTTTCGGACTCCTTTGCAGCAGAGCCCATTGCAAGCAGACACATGTTCTGCATCGCACGGATCGCTTCATTTTGCAGCATGGCTTGAGAGCTTTCTGCTCTACCCAAGGGAAACGGGCTCAAAGCCTAGGAGGAAAACCACACAAATCCTTAAAAATGTGAAAAATCAAATAAGAATTTTTAAAAAACCCACAGCGTTGCTACAAAGGAGAACTAAAAGCCAGGGAGCTCCCGCCTTGTAACAGATACCCAGACTAGTGTGTCATGGGGCTCATGTGTGGTTTGGGACTGAAACGAGCCAAGCATCCCAAACAATACAGACCTGTCCTCATTAGGAGCGATGCTCTGTGCCAGCTGCATGTCCCCAGGAGTGAGGAAGGGAAAATGGGCTCCACCTGCCTTGGCTTGCAGAGCTTCCTCGCACTAAATGCTGTGCGGAAATCCCCAAATCCCCGTTTCGCTCACAAGCAGAGTTAAACCTTTCGGCGACCTTTCCGCCTCATTTTGTGCCGTGAGAACTGGGGAGAGGGAGGATTTTATCCCCCGTGCCCAGCCTGGGCTCTGCACATCCCTGTTGTCCGGATGCCAAAACCCCCCTAGCGAGGCCCAGGCACGTGTGCTGCCAGGGCAAGTTTATTTTTCTCCTACCAAGATGAGCGCATGAAGAAGGGAACATTTCATCATGCCAGGGTCAAGTTTTGGGTCCCACTGGAGCTGTACCCCGAAATCACAGCAAGTCCTCCATTCCTTCAGCACCTCGGGGTGAAGAGGGCTGGACCACCCCTTGCAAAGTGGATGCCAACTGGCCTTGCTGTTGCACGTGTTCTGAGGCAGGAGGAAGCTTCTCTGGACTTTATACAGATTTCTTTCCCCTGTGGGATGAAGGGATCTGGAGAACATTATTGGTGCATGGTGTTGAAAAGCGCCCAGGGCTTTGCAAGCAAGGCTCTCCTCCTGCTTAGTCTCACAGCAAACAAGAGCCGCAAGCAAAATCTTTTTGACCTTTGGCTAAAGATTCAGGGAAGACAAAGCAAAGAATCCGAGCACATGCGATGTAAAGTCTTAAATAAGCAATTCACTCCGGCATCAGCCCGTATTTCCTTATCCTATTGCCCTGGAAAGCTGTAGGGACTTCTCCCTCTTTAACTCTCAGCCAGCTGGAAGGAGAGATGCAGTCAGGACACACTGTAGCTGCTGCTGGCCCGGTGGTTTCAATTATTTTTTCCTTGAACACAACACAAAAGAAGCACAAAAAGGAAAAAGAGCAGCAACGACAGCAGATGTAGGTTCTGGTTTTGCAGTGGGGAAAGAGCCAGGAGGAAGGGGCTAAAGGGATTTCCTGCAGAGATGGGGTTGTGGGAATGGGTGGGAACGATGCCTTTTTGGCCATCTGCAGGTCTATGGCACCGGTTTGGTCTGCTCAAGGCCCTGGTGAAGATGTGGGGGTTAACAAAACCATGGTTCGTGGGATTCTGTGATGTGAAGCTCGTTCCTGATCTAGTGGGTGGCAACCCTGATCATGGCAGGGGGCTGGAACTGGATGATCTTTAAGGACTCTCCCAACCCAGCCATTCCAAGATTCTCTGATCCTCACATCCATGGTGTCCCCAAAGGTCCTCGCATGCTCTTGTCCCCATTGAGCGTGAAGGATTCAGCCACTGTGGGAAAGGAGAAGAATGGGAGCACAGCTTGACCGTGTTCTTTCCCCCAGAAACAAGCTCAGGTGACAGAGATGGCCACGCTGGTAAATCTCAAGAGTACTGAAGGGTCCTTTTTTTTGTGGTTTTTGGAGACCATACGGGGTTTGCCACTCACTGTCACTTACAGGGGAGGAGGACGTGGCCCAAGATGCGACTCTGTTCCCAAAGGGTGCTGAGAAATGTAGGATAACTACTTTCAAGTTCTTACAGAAAAAAAACAAAGAATCAAACAAATCCACTCTTTTCTCAACATGAGACAAATAAAAAATGAAAAGGCCCCTCTCCTGCAGAATCTTTGGCTTTTTTTTTTTTTTTTTTTTGCTTCTTTTCACCCACTGATGAAAATCCCAGCAGTTTCAAAGCCAAACCAAACCTCTCCTAAAACCCAGGTTGCGTTACAGGCATTTCCTGAACGGGCAGAGTTGGCAGATTCTGTGTTACAGCGGTGAACAGCCAAAACTTAGGCTTGTGTCTCTGAGCCTCGAAAATGGAAGGAGCCAGGGCAGTGTCCCAGCCCTTTCTTCCCGCAGAGTTCTTCTGCACTTCCTGCTGTTTTGCCCACTTAGCTCCAATGGACCTAAAAGGATGGCATTTTTACTGCTCGCCTCGGGCTACCAGTCCTCCCTCCAACCAACGGCACCATAGGAAACCACAGGCTGTTACCCAGTGTCAATCCTTCCTTTCTTGCTTAATTTCCTCCCATCACAAGCTCTATTACCTCACCCTTAATTAAAACCCCTTGAATCGTCCTAATGAGCTCCTCCTGTCACTTTTTTTATCCCCTCAGCTGGGGATCAGGAGTTTTAAGGGGATGAGGAGGGCAGTTTTGAAAGAGGAGCCCTACCTCCCATGGGGTGGGCAGGTTTGGCTCTGCATTTTCTCATTCTCTCTCCCTTTCAACCTCTTTTATATATTCACACAATCTGAAACAGCTTACGTCTCCAGGACCATCAAAAACCAAAAAATCCCAGAGAACTGCTCTACAAAGAGTACGAGGTTTCCTCTTCCACATCTCCACGCTCAACTAGGATTTGCGATTCTGAAACACCCGGAGAACAAATCCCCACCCACGTTCCCCCCTCCTGCTGAGATGGTTTGTTCATCTCCCAAAATTATGCCCAGGAAATGGGAAAACACTGTTTTGCAAGGCTGAGCTAAAACCAGAGTGTCTTCTGAGGATAAATGCAGAACCACTCCACAAATCCAGCAACCACAGCCTCTGATTCAGATAAATTGGTACATGCAAAGAGGAACACAATTCGCCCACTTAATGGCAAATTAATGAAAGCAAATTAGATGAAATTGATGTGATTGAAGGACGATTCTGCACAGCTTTCCTCAGCGAGATCCCCTTAGCTTGTTCTGCCAGGAGCTGGCAGATATAAAAGGGGGAACTTTGTTGAATATCATCCATTATTAAGGCTTTGTAGTATGAGAATCTTGAGTGTAGGGTGTGACCTTTGGGACAAAGACCCAACAGCAGCCATTACATGCTTGATCAGCTGATTTGGCTGAACCCATAAAGACGCCCAAGCTGGGGTCTACGCACACTGCCAACAGATCCTTGATTGCACGGATCTGAGCAACAATCAGTTTCCAATTCTGGGATGAATGCCTTTTTAACTGTCTAGATGAGATACCAGGTGATCCTCTTTTCGGCCCAGGAAAGTATCTTGGATTCATGGAATCCTTCTCTGTGATCCCCAAGACATCTCAATGCTGGCAGCATGGGGCCTCCAACAGACGCCCCTTGGGCAGAACCTCTCAGTCTTTCCCAACATATGGCAGGTATAGGTACTTAAAGACCTGATTATCCTCTCTGTTGAGATGTGGTGCTCTGCATCTCTCCAGTCTGCTGGGATATGGCCCAGGAGCACTCAAGACCGCTTGTTTTGAGTTGACTCGCAAACTGGTAATGCCTCGGTTACATGGATTGCCACGTTCCTTTGCTTATATGATGCTCTTTACATCAATTACAGACACTGATTTTGATAGCTTAGGCTCTTCTGAGCTTTTCTCGTCCTCCTTGCCCATCCCCAACCTCCTCTCCATCTCTAGTGATGTGGTGGATTCCTCCTTGCTGTCGGGTGTCCAGGATGCTGTTGCATCCCATATCCGGATGTTTAAACCCCACCTCTTTTCCTCCAGCACAACCTCCTTTGGCCAAGGGCCCTTTCATGTCCAGCAGGGAAAAGCAACCGCGTCCTCTGCAGCCTCCACCCACATCTCACCTCTCTCTGCCTTGAGCTGCTGTGAAACTTCCTTAACTCGAAGGGTTCTGCCACCAAGTTCTTCCCATCAGAGCTCACCAAAGGGAAAATATTAGGGACAAAGCTACCGAGGGACTTAACAACAAGGGCCCAGGTCGCTTAGCCTCAGCCTGTTGAGACGTCTGCAGCTCTAAGAGGAAGTTAATAGTTATTTGTTACAGTGAAAACACCTGAAATATTACCATTTGAAAGAGCTTACATACACGCAAGGTATTACTGCCATTATTTGATGACCATCCAGTTTTCTCCCACAGCAGCAAACGATGAAATCCTTTGTCCTTCCTTTCAAAATAAATTGAGATGTAGCATTAGTTATAAATGCACATCAAAGACCGCTGATTTATTATTATTTTTTTTTCTGTACTGAATTGCCCCTTGGAAATTTCCTCCTTTGTCTTCCGATCAGGCAAAGCAAACAAAATCAGCCAGGTAATTTTCCATCAGTTTTTACCTTGCTGCGTTTGCTCTGTCTTGATGTCATCAGTTGGCATCCACCGAGGGAGAATCCCCTCCTCTGAACCGCAGCCAGCGGGTGAATTTTGGGCATGGAGGAACTCAGCTGAAAAAGGCACAGGAGATATTGATCTGTTTTCTTCTTCTTGCTTCCTGGTTAAGAATAACATCTGACACAGGCAGCCAGGGATCCCTTCATTTCTCATTTCCTTGGCAGGTCTTGCAAAATAGCTTTCACCTTCCAGACTGCTTCGCTGGACGTGGAGATTTCATCAGCTGTGCAAACTGTGCCCATCTCTTTCTTTTGGGTCTTGATTCCAGCTAGAGACGGGCTTGCAAAACATCCACGAGTAACCTGGGCTGATTGTCATGTCTCCTGGGTAATAAACCGCCTGCCTGAGGGCTCTCTTTCTTCACAAATTCAAATAGAAATGGAAAACGATTGCTAAGACAAGCAGCAGCAGAAGGGAAATTCAAGTAGACCCTTAAGGAGAGAAGGAGAAAGCTGCTGGCTACAGCTGGAGGTAATAAATAATGCAGGAATTAAGAAACGTAATACTGAGCCTGGAGGGCGGAAGGGGGAATTTGAACATTTTGGGGCCCAGGCTGAAATATCACCGTTCTCTTTTGTTCAAAACCAGTGTCTGCACGAGAGTGTTAGCAGCCAGACTGAGATAAAGGCATGCTGATCCCTCTCCTTCCTGCCCAAGCTTCCTTCTCTGCTGTGTTTGTTTAGCTGTTGTCTTACACTAAAGACTTATTGTGGTTCTGAGCTCCAGCTTGGCTTTCTTATTGATGCTGAGTGATGGGTTTTGCAGAAATTACTCCTGCAAGAAGGTCTGGGGCCCATGGGCAGGCTTCCCCAGTAGGCGCCAGGCAGCAGTTCGACACACTCCTTTCATGCCACGCTTTTTGGAAATGCTCTTCCTGGTGGCCGCTACCTACCTCCGTTGTGGCAATGGGAGAACAGCCTGGCGGCCAATGAGGAGAAGGCCAGAAGACACCAAAGCAGCGAGGTGATGGGCTGGGTGCAGCAGGGTGTGCGTGTTTTGGGGTGATGGGGATGCACGAGCAGGGCAGCAGCATGGACACCTCCTTCTTCCCCGTCTCTTCAGCCTGGGCTGAAGGTCAAAGCCCCAGAAGCGAATGCCGTACATTTCCCAGTGATGCTCAAGTCCCCAGGGCTCAACAGAAGGAAGCAGAGAAGCCAAAACCCCTCGGGGACAAGATTCAGCTTGAGTGAGAAGCAATTAAGGATGAGGAAAAGGTGGGAGGACTAATGAGCTCCTGCAGCGCTGGGAATAGCTGAGGTGAGAAACTTCTGCAGAAATCATGAGTAATGGCTTCTCCCTAACGATGAATCACCTTCTGTGCTCTGCTGGTTAGGCGAGGATGCACACGGTTGACCAGTCTGGTCATGGTGGTCTGGTCCTAGCCACTGCAATCAACACCTTGATTTTGCCATATTATTTCCCCAGTACATTCTGGGACAGCAGCAGGGCCATGGAGAACCCCAGGGAGCCCACAGATGGCACAGGTCCAGCAAAGGGCCCATCTTAGAATCACGGAATCATTAAGGTTGGAAGAGACCTCCAAGATCATCCAGTCCAACCGTCAACCCATCACCACCGTGCCCACTAAACCATGTCCCCAGGTGCCACATCTCCGTGTTTCTTGGCAATGATGACATCTTGCTGGGGCTCCACCAGATGAGAAGGGCTGTTCCCTCATCATCTGTGCTTGGAAAGGTCATTTCGACCAGCTAGAAATGAACTGTTGGGGCCTGGCATGTCTCCATCCCAATCCAGGGAGGTCACAGCCTCAGGTCCTGCCTTTGCTCCAGGATGCTCATTCCTTGGCCATGGGCGTGCGCTTCTTGAGTCCTTTTTCCCCATCTGTACCAGGTAAAGAGGGCAGAGTCTTCTATAAATAACTCTTTGCTTCTCTTTGCAGTCCTTTGCATTCTTTAGGGGTTCCTAAGCAAAAAGCTCAGGCAGTAAAAGGGCTGGAGCCTCCAAGAGATCACCCCGAAAGAAGCCAGCTGGCCCCATCTCTGCTCAGCTAACACCATCGGCCAAATTGGCGTTGAGCTGTTCCAGGCTGTCAAGCTCCTCTTTAGCAATTTGCTCCCTGCCGGAGCCCATGGGACTTGGCAGACCTGAGTGCTCCTGCTTCTGCAGGAACAAGAAGTCATTTAGCCTGTGGAAAAAAAGAAAAAAAGAGTAATTTGTTTTGGTGCAGGATGCAGAAGAGGGATGAGCCTGCTCAATGGTTGCTACATCTGTGGTTTGCCTGTTAGCTGCCACGTACGTGCCCGGGGTCACAACTTTCCCTCTGGGAACCACTGATTTAGGTGTTAATGTGTGTTAAATACCAACAGAGCTGCCACAGCATGATCCAGCTCCCCATTGCCTTGGTTGCTGCAGGATGGTGAGAAACACCTTGCAGACCGAGCCATGCACTCAGCAAATTGATGCTAACACAACTCTCAGACCTCATTTTTTCCTCCATCAATGTTATCAGTGCTGTCTTTTCAGCACCTTGCACTGACAGGGTGAGCTATGAAAATGCTGCTTCTGAAATCAGAGAAGCATTAAGGCTGGAGAAGACCTCCAAGACCATCAGGTCCAACCGTTGACCCATCACCACCATGCCCACCAAACCCGATGAACTAAACCATAACAGAATCCCCCAGTGGCACCCAATGCCCCAGCAAAGCAACTGTGAGGTAACAACTGGAGAGGAAAGGGGACCTCGAAAAACTGGGACAGGTAACACAAGGGATGACCAACCAACCACAACCACATACAAACCTTACTGACCTTAATTCCTGCTTTTCTCACCCAAGAGATGCTCAGAAATCAGGCTGACCAAACCAGCATCACCCATGGTGGTCCGTAAGCGATGAATTCGGTCTTGGTTAAGAAGTAGGGAGGAACCGGATTTATTAATCTCATGTCAAAAACAGCAGAAGTATGGTTCTCAGCTTTTGTGTTTCCATGTAGTTCATGATGTTCAACACACAAAAAGGCTTCGTGCTGAAATTACATTTTTGGGAGCAGAGAAAAGAGGGCTGCTGGGGCTGTTGGAGGGATCTGAGCTTTCCCAGGAGCTCGGGAAGAGAAAGTCCAACTGCCTCCAGAACAAGTTAAATACGGATGGGTCAAAGAGAGGGGAGATTGGACTAAATCACCGCTCAGCTCCAAAACATGGAGGTCTGCATGAAGGCTGGCTCCAGGACAGCAACAAGCTATAGCAGAAAGGCCAAGACTAAAAATCTTGCACTGCAAGAGGTGTTTTCCCTCCTGGTTTGCCCCAGTTCACGGGTCTGAAGCCAACCTGCTAAGAAATCTCTCATTTCTCCTCATTCGGAAGCTGAACAGACAACGGGGCCGAGCAGGAGGGAAGCATTTTCCCATTTAACCACACCACCTCTTGCTGCCTTCTGTCCAGAGGACCCAATGGAAACCATTGGCAAGTCCTTCTGGCAGGAGGTAACAGCCCTGAGAGCACAGGCAGCAACGAGAGGCAGGAAAGCAGTGCTCTGCTCATTAAGCTCCGCTATTTCCATTTAGCCCTGAGAGCTTTTCATTGTTCTCTAAGGGCTGAGAAAAACAAACAGTTATTAGGTGCTTCTTATTTAATTATTCAGTGACTGTCGCAGCTGAATCGCTGCTGCTACCGCATTCGCGACGGGCCCTTGGAGCCAGGGGTTGGAGGCAGCAGCTTGCTGGAGTTGGTGAAACTGCTTGGGCATCCCCAGAGCTTAGTGAGTATCTATTAAAACAAACAAACAAACAACAGCAAGAACAACAACAACACAAAAAAAAACCCAAAGATTTCACAGTTAAAGAAAGAATAGCTTTTTGATAAGCAGTATCGTAGAATCATAGAGACACAGAATCATAGAACGGCTTAGGTTGGAAGAGACGTTAAAGGCCATCCAGTTCCAACCCATGCCATGGGCTGGGTGCCACCCACCAGATCAGGCTGCCCTGGAACCCAGCCAGCCTGGCCTTGAACGCCTCCAGGGATGGGGCAGCCACCACTTCTTTGGACAACCTGTTCCAGAATACGCACATAGGGCACGTTGAGTCCACCAAGGGCAGCCTGGCTTGGTGAACCCTTAACATTGAGCTCAGCCCATGGAAGTCGCTGCCCTAAGAGCATGGAGATCACCCTACTGCATCCCGTAATGCTGACCTGCTGGAACAATATTATCAGCACCCAGGCCACTGCAATGAAATATTTTATTAATATTCTTTTTTTTTTTTTCTTTTCCTATAAACAACTCATCCTGTTTACGCAGTGCTTGAGCTCGACATCCCACCATTTTGGGAAGCACCTCGTGTCCCATCACAGGAGCCCCTCACACAGTTGTGGGTACCCATCTATCATTTCCAGGCAAAGCACCTAGCATCAGAGCATCCAAATATTCACCTTAGTTCTACAACATATAAAGTGATACATAAAACAGCCCGCCTTTATTCCTTGAACTTTTTCTGCTGCCTTTCTACGTGGATTTCCTCCAGCCCACCCCTGCGGCTTCAGCCAGGGATTAGAAACCTGATTTTGGAAGAGCTAAGATAATTATTTTGCTGAACTCAAATTTACATTCATTTAACTCACAGCTATGAGCTGGTGATGACAAACCCTCCAGGGGCTGAATGCCCCACTGGTGGCTCGGTAGGTGACAATTTCCAATGGGCACGTGGTCCCTGTGTGCCATCAGACATCACCACTTCTCTGATTGCTGAATCCTATTTCCCCTCCACGACACCAAGAGGGAGATGGGGCAATGCCCTGGATCCCATCGGATCAGGCAAACTCACCGTCTCCACGTGGATGTTAGAACTCCACGATGTGCTAAATCCTTCAGCAGCACTGAATCACTGGGAGTGATTTATGAGCGGACCCATTTCCATCCCATTACGCATTCCCCTGATACCTCCACCCCCAGAGCTCATCGTGGGATGAATTTGGGTGCCCACATTTTAGTTTCTCTAAGCACAGCAAGGTCTTGCTGTGGCAAATTGAATGAAAGGCAAACTGGGGCTTAAGAAATCTTCATTAGTTAGTTTACCCTCCACTCAGCTCCCATAGCAGATGGCGAGAAGCTCCTTAATTATCCTCCATGGTTACCAAATCCTCTCCCAGAGTAAAATCTGGCATTTACCATACTTAGTTCTTCATTTTCCCCTGAGCTGGTGATGAGGTCCTGTTCCCAAAATCCTGCCTCCCCATCACCCAGCACACTGTGGGTACCACTGTGTACCCAAGGATGAAGCACAGCTGGGATCTCCCTCTAAAACCCACAACCCACATCACTTCCATTGCATTTTTTAAATTTTGGGGGATGAGAAGGAAGCCCCAGGCATTTATCACAGCAGGGATGGGGTCATCCTGCACCCCTGTTTTATTGTATACGGCAGCTACATTTGAGGGGCATGGATCCCCCTCCATGCATCCCCCAACCGCGGACCCAGGCAGGGGGGATGGTTTCAGACCCTGTTTTGCCTCAGCCTGTGTACTCGCTGCTAATTAGGATAACCATGTTGACAACACGCAGTGTGCAGGGTGACTGGCACTAATTTCAGGAAATGAGTGCGAGCGCTCGTTTATTGCCACTAAGGTAAGAGCTGCCACGAGCTCTGTTACTATAGGAACACCTAAACCCTGGGGAAATGTCAACTGCTGGGCTGACGTGGCTTCCTCTGACAAAGTTGGGGTCCCTTCTGGGTGACAATGCTCCTTGTCCAAGAAGGGCATCAGGGCAACTCCAGGATGCCAAAATGCAGTGGTGCAGATGTTTTCCAGACATGTTCCGAGCACTGAGGACCCCACTATGGTACCATCCTGCAATTTCTCTCCCCAAAATTTTGTAAAATCATAGAATGGTTGGGTTGGAAGGGATCTTAAAGCCCATCCAGCCCCGATCCCTGCTGTGGGCTGAGTGCCCCCCACCTGCCCAGGCTGCCCAGGGCCCATCCACGGCCTTGGGCACTTCCAGGGATGGGGCACCCACAGCTCTGGGCAGCACTGCCAGGGCCTCACCACCCTCTGAGTAAAGAATTTCCTCCAAACTTTGACCTCTCTGGCATAGGTGTTTAGCTCTGAGCTTTCATATACACAGCTGGAAGTGGCCTCTGCTCAGCAGTGGTTGCCAAAACCTGTCCAGATGTGCACCAGAAGACTCCATTCTGTCTCCTGTAACATTTTAGTGACATCCACTCTGGCCTCCACCATCAAAATCTATTCCCAGCCCTGACCCCAGCCATCTCACCAACTTGCTGCACCTTGTCAGCCCCATTCCCCCCATGTAAAGCAGCAGCACGGAATCACAGAACACCCCGAGTTGGAAGGGACCCATAAGGATCATCGAGTCCAACTCCTGGCTCCACACAGGACCTCCCAAAAATCAGACCACAAGGAAGTCAACATGAGGAACATCATGAAGAAGTCAATACAAAGAAGACCACAAGGAAGTCATCAAGAAGACCACAAGGAAGTCAACATGAAGAAGGCCACAAAGAATTCAACACAAAGAAGACCATGAAGAAGTCAACGTGGTTTCTTTTAGGAGATGGATAACAAAATGCTTATCTACAGATCACATGTAGGTCCAGGGGTGAGTTTTAGCTGCTGGGTGGTGATTTCTCACTAAATGCTTTGTAAGCAGCAACATGCCAGCCTTGTTCCGTGCGCTCCAATGCCAGAATAAAGGGAAATGGCATAAGGAGATAAGGGGAGTTTGTGGGAAGAGAGGTCAAAGCTTAACGAGGCAGATAAAGGATGAAGAGCCCAACGGAGGAAAAAGTCTAAATTCAGTGAGCACATAGCAGCTTTAAAGGAAAATGGCAAAAGAAAACCTGTTGTGCCAGGAAAATAATGCTTAAGAATGCCCAAAGTTTGAGGTTGAGATCCTTTCAGCTCTTCCTCCCAAGAGACATGGTAAAAGAGGGAACTGGGATAATCCTGATGGAATGCAAAAAGAGTGTGGACAAAGCTTGGTGTGGCCAAAATTCATCCAAAAAGGATGAACTTTTAGGATTTGTCCCCATAAATTCAGCCAAGGGCACAACCTCACCCTTCACACCCCAGTAGGGCCGTGGGTATGGGAGGGAGCAGCTGGCAGAGCCTGCAAACGCTGGGAGAAAATAAGCGGGTGGCACAGTCCCACGCTCAGCAATTCAGGGCCCACAAAGGGATTTGGGGTTGTTTCAGGTAGATTTGTGGATCAGAGCACCAGGGGGTTGACATGAAGGTAGGGATGGTGTGTGTGGCACCCATGGGAAATGGCTCAGGGGAAAGAGTATTTTGGCAAAACGTACAGTGGTGTGGGGAAAAAATGCAGCGATCCTGGAAATGTCTGCGGATAAAACACACAGCAATGCTGGCAAAGTATGCAGGGGGCTGGTGGAAGGTAAAATGTGCAACAACCCTAGGAAAACGCGCAAAAGACAGGAGGAAGTTGGTGAGATAAATGGTGATGCTAGCAAAATAAGCAGCAATCCCAGGAAAATTGCAGCAATCCCATTAAAACTTGTTAAATCCCAGTTAAACCTGCAGCAATCCCAGTAAAATCACAACAATCCCATTAAAACTTTTATCATCCCAGCAAAACTTGCAGCAATCCCAGTAAAACTTTCCCTAGCCCAGGTAAAACACGAAGCAGTTCAGGTAAGCATGCAACAACCCTGGTAAAAACAGCACGAACCCTTAGCTACAGGTCCATTAAGCCTGGAAAAACATGCAGGAGCTCCAGGAAAACATGCAGGGACCGTGGTGAATCATGCAGTGAGCTGATGGAAGACAAGATCCTAAAGGAAATGAGTTTTATTTTGGGGGATGTCCCCACTCCTCCCTTAGCCATCATCCTATTAATCTCCCTGCAGAGGGGAAGGAGAGATGGGAGAGAGATTTGGAGTGGGAAACTCCAGTGGGCAGCTGAAATATTGCGGAGATGTGGGGAGGGAGATACGCTGCTGTTCTTAGCATATTCCTATTTCCCATATTTTCCCCCTCAGCCGATGCTCCCCAGCAGAGACACAGCAATAAGCAGCACTCTGCCATTCTGTAAATGTTTCCAAGTCCCATGTGCTTGGCTGGGGCAAGCACAGCCCTAAAACTCGCAGTGATCCAGCCCAAAGCCTGCCCCGTTATTTCCCATCTCAGAGATTTTTCACACCGTGCAGGAAGGGGAACCCCCTGCTGCTGTTCTTGAGGTCACCCCAGCAGCACAGCAAGGTCTCAGGGCTCAGCCTGTGGCATTTTGGGGCATACAAAGTGAATTCCCCATTCTTGGCTCAGGTGAAAATCGTGTCACGCTGGGCTAAAAGCAAAGGGAAAATGCAGGCTGTAATTCCGTGCTTTGGGCCAGCAGGAAAGGGCGATGTGGATGTTTTAGAATACAAAGGTGCTATTTTCTTTTCCCTTTTCTTTTTCTTTTTTTTTTCCATTTTTTTTCCAGGAGAAAAGCAAGCCAACTCACTTATCTCTATAGGTAAATGCAGAAAATTCCATAGGACAGAGGAGATTGGGTATGATGATGCCACATAAAACATGGGATTTCCTTTTGGCTGTCACCAGGGCTTGTTCACGTGAGAGGTTCAACTGCTGCAGACACAACACAAAAATTGCTCCAAACTGAGCTTTCAGCTGCGAAAGTGCAATTTTCCCCCTGGTTTCTCTGGGTAAAACCCCACAGGGAGAAGCACTTGGGGGTAAAAAGACTCAGAACCACACACTGATAGCAGTTCTGTTAGGACAAGAGGTAACAGCCTCAAGTTGCACCAGGGAAGGTCCAGGTTGGGTAGTAGGAAAGATTTATTCACTGGAAGAGTGGTCAGGTACTGGCACAGGCTGCCCAGGGAGATGGTGGAGTCACCATCCCTGGAGGTGTGCAAGGAATGTGTCGATGGCACTCGGGGACATGGCTCAGTGGGGATGGGTCGATGACTTGGTGATCTTGGAGGTCTTCTCCAACCTTGACAGTTCCATGATTCTACTTAGGGACACGGTTTAGTGGGCGTGGTGGGGATGGCTGATGGTCTTAGAGGCCTTCCCCAACCTCAGTGATTCTACGATTCTGTGTTGGTGCTACTCTGAGAGATCCCAGCTACAAACACAGATCGAAGGTTTTTTCTTATCCAGGTCTGGCCTGGAGAGCTGGGCTTCTTCAGGTCCTGACCGAGATGCAGAAGATCCCAATGGAAAATGATTTTAAGGGTTTGCACACCCAAGGTGCAAAGGAGCCCTGGTCCATCCATGTGGCTTTTATCATCCCGACCTGTTAAGGACAGGAACTGCCTGGTTTTTCCCCAAAACCCCTCATCACCACGCGACTCCTGAGCCCAACGGTTGGCTTCAAACCATGCCCAGCAGAGAAGCAAAAGGTTCATATTGCACAGAAAGTCATCCCAACCTTTTTGCTGGTTTGTTTTTCCTCATTTTTGCACCCTGCAGTTTCTAACAGGACATGCAGCTGCCTCTCCTGCACGGGCAGACTTTGCCCTTTTGTGCACAAACCTCTTGTTTATCCTAACAGCTGCCAAGCACGGGGGCTGCTGGTGTGTGTTTGAAGCCCACGCTTAGTCAGACGCAAATAGCTCCAAGCACTGTTTCACTTCAGCTGCCAAATATTTTTCCTGCTATCTGCGTTGATTCACTTTTTTTTTCCTTTCCCCATCACCCTGCAGTCAAAACACATGCACAAACGCTGGGTGTCATCACCCCCTGCTTTCCTGCAGCCTCATAGGAACGGAGCTGATTTATTGCTACAACAACCCGGGCTGCCTTAAATTTCTCCTCGTGCTCCAGAAAAATTCTTTGTGAAACCTTTGGGTGCTGCTCCAGCTTTCCAGAGCTCCCATCAGGTCCAGCCATCCTGTAAGTTCTGCAGAGCCAGTGTAAGGGTGAATGGAGATTTTGGACTCTGTGCATCACCAAAGTAGCCGGTGGCAAAGCACAAAAATCCAGCAGCAGTGGGTGGATGTGCTGGGATTGAGACACAGTGATTTACGGGCTTGGATTTGGCGAGAAAAGCAGCATTTGGGAGCTGGGGGCAGGAGTTATACGGCACTGAGCATCCATTCATACCAGCAGTGGAGATCTCTGGGTTGCAATCCACACAAGTTCCAAGGAAAAGGAGCAAAACACCCCAGGATTCAGCCATAAAAACCAGCCTGCAGACAGGGATGTGTTGGTACAACAAGAAAAAAGAGCAAGGGCGGCACTGAGGGCTCACTGCAGCGTGGCTCAGCGCTCATCCTGGCTGCGATCTCACCGGGAGAGCTGAAAACATGACGGCCCTTTTCCCACGGTCGCTGCCCTATTATTCTTTCTAACAGGCTGTGACACCACGGCAGCATGCTGAAGCCATTTGCTGAATGGGGCTCTAACAGAAATCATGTGCTGCCAGCTCCAGGGAAGCTGGAAGGCATGGAAAACAACCCCATCCCGTCTGATTTTCTGACATAAGGAGATGAGAAAAGCCAGGAGTTAAGGAGCTCAGCAGAGAGCCCTCGCATGGGGATCGCCCCTACAAAATGCTTCCTGGGGAAGCACCCCTCTCCCTGTGTTTTCTTCTTCAACTCCTTTTTGTCTGCTTCTGAGAGGAGGCTGCAACAACACATCCTACTGCGCTCATGGTTCCTGTTGGGAGGTGGAAGGGATGGGTCATTCCCACTGAGACCCATGCTGACTTCACGTTGGAGCTGAGCCTGGGGACCTGCTCGCTCCATTCTGCAAAACCAGAGCTCCATGCAGGAGAGCAAAGCCATCAAAATGACATCTTAGCTCCCAAATCCCTTCCATGTGTGCACGCCAGGGTTGTAGCTGCTGGAGCTGCTCTTGTTTCCCAACAAAACAGCTCATCCATCAGCAGAGCTCATAGCTAAAATCCGCCCTGAAGCTGTTTTATCTGAAGGATTGGAAGGAAATCCAAAGAGCTTTTTCTGAGGAGCTGACTCAGACCCAGTCCCTGGGCTGCCCCAAGCCTGACCTGCCCGACGCCGCTTTTCCAAATCCCTTCCCAGTGCTGATTAAAAGCCCTTCACGAAGAGACTCCATGCAATTCTAATGGAGCCCCTCGCAGGGGGCTGCGCTGAGCTCTCCTGCTGGGAGCACGAAGCTCATTAAGGGCTGGGAAGCCAGGCGCTCCTCCAGCATCCGGCCGGGATTGCTCATGGCTGATTGCAGCCAGGAGCCGGCCCTCCCCGTGCACGGATCCATCCACCCATCCCCATTAAACGCTCTGCTTCTGCCACTCAGCTGGGAGAAACACAGAGCTTTCCCGCTCCTGCTCTTTCCTAATTGCCTCGTTTGTCCATCGATACCCAAAGGCTGATCAATGATGCTCAGCAGGCCATCCAAACTAGCTGCGAAGGAACGGCAGGTGTGATTTTAACCAGTGAGATTTTTATTTTTTTATTTTTTTTAAAAAACAAAAATGCCCTCGCGTTCTTGCTGTGAGCTTGCTATTTCGCTGGCAGGTGGCCAAAATAATAATAATGAAAAAAAAAAAGCAGTTTAATGCAGCTACCTTGGAGTGTAGAGCAAGTCTGCATGCAATGCGAATCCCCTCTCCTGTCCATGACATTACTGCGGGATGTTTCTCTCCCCCAAACCTCAGCACCTTTCCTCTCCCTTAGCATCTTCATGGGGAATTCCTTAGTGTCTTCCTCCTGGCATCATGGCTTTGTGCCACCCCACGTCTTCCAGCATGACCACAGTCCCAATTCCTGTTCCCTCTTCCACCTTCAGGAACATCACAGGGGCCAAAAGAGCTTTTCCCCATCTTTCCCCCTCATGAGGCCACGAGATGGCTGCATTTCACTTGAAACCAAGATGCTCATTCCTCATCCAACGCCAACCTGGGGAAGACCAAGCTCCCTCTAACAAACACAAATCCCGAAATCCAGAATGTCTGATGGTTTCTCTTGGAAGTCCTACCACTCCCACTGATTTCAGCACACAGGATTTTCTTGGATAGTCACTCCCAAAGACTTCTTTGGAGCTCATTGCCTGATTTTAAGGATTGCACTGACTCAATGAGAAAGCAAGGGCAACACCTCCTGGTTTGGGCTACCACCAAACTCAATGGATAGGACAGACAACAAGGAAGAGTTTTAGCCATGAGTTGGTCATTTCACAACTGCTTTGTATAATTTCTCAAAGAACGAGAGCACTGTTGGGCAGATTTTTTGTTATAAGGCTGCTTTTGAATGAATCAACCTATCCAAGCCCCATACAGAGGAATAAATCTGCACAAAGGGCAACGCTGAGCACTTGGTGCAGCGAAAACACAGCCCGAGGGGACAAGGCTCATTGCTTCTGCCTAGCACAAGCTGTCCTTGCTGATAAATATTTTGTGCAGTTTTGCCATCCTGCCTTCCCCAGCTCCTTGATGGGATATGAGGACACCAGCTCACACCTGACTTGTTCGCTAATGGAAATCCTGTAAGCCCCACAAAAACCTCAGCCTAGAGGATCCCAGTGGCCTCAGTCCTTATTTTTACCCCCAAGATCTCACCCGAAGCAGCTTTGCCTACACTAAGATGGGCATTTCTTCTCCCAAAGGATGACAAGATCCAAGCCAACCTCCCAAAAAATTCAGCTCCCGGCGTTAGCTCCAGCGCGGTGGGCTCAGGTCCATGCTGCTCAAATCGGTGAAGAATCTTTAAGCTGTAATCTTGCAAAGAGGAAAAAAAGATCCAGGAAAGGCACACTGGCAAAAGGCAATAAGACAAAAAAAA
>WBMW01001779.1:160862-207376 GCA_013396635.1 Penelope pileata
AAAAGATGCCTGGTGTCCGAGACAGCAGCAGTCTGAAGTCTGAGCACCGGGTCGGCAATTCTGAAGTCATTACTTTCACCTGCAGCTGCTTTGCTAACCTTTGGCTCTGCGTTGCAAAAGGGAAAGGCAGGAAGAAATTACCAGAAATTAGCACTCTTTCTGAGAAGGAGGAGTAATGCACTGGCACAGGCTGCCCAGGGAAGTGGTGAAGTCACCGTCCCTGGAGGTGTCCAAGAAATGTGGAGGTGTGGCACTGAGGGACACGGCTCAGTGGGCATGGTGGGGTGGGCTGATGGTTGGACTCAATGATCTTGCAGGTCTTTTCCAACCTCAATGATGGTCTTTGGCCATGAGGTTTTGGCTAGATTTTGATGCCAGTATGCTCAGAAGCACCCCCAGATGCAAAAAAATCTCGTTAGAACCCATTTCATGAGGCTTCCCCCACCTGGAGCCAAAATTATAGAATCACAGAACATCCTGAGGTGGAAGGGACCCATAAGGATCATCGAGCCCAACTCCTGGCTCCACACAGGTCCACCAGTCTGACCTGAGACCCAATCTCTGCTACCAAAACGTGTGTGACTGAACAGGCACCTCCAAAACTCCCCCATGGGATCATAGGCGCGAGCCTCAACATCAACACGGGAACTCTGATTGCAAGGAGCTCTTTTGATGGAGCTCAGACCCCCAGAAATAAGAGACACAACTACAGGCACTACTGATGAGCTCCAAGGGGGTAAGTATAGCGCTGACTCCACCAGAATATCTCAGCCTCATAATAATAATTAAAATAAATTAAAGAACAAAGAGCAGATTTGATGCCTTGTGCAAACGCTGAAGCAAAAATCCACAGCTTTATTCCTGCTAGACACAGGGCTATGGCCAGCAGCCAGCAAGGCGACTGGCAGCGTTAAGGCACTTCCTTCAGCACCACTGCCTGGCAAGGAAGTTATTTATCTCTGCAAAAGCAATAGGAAAAAACCCACAGGAAAATATCTGACCCATGCACCGGAGCTCAGCTGCGGAGACCAGAGGGAATGTGCATAAAACCCTTTTCTTCCTGCGAGTGGTCGGCTGCACTGAAGCTGGTTTAGAAATCTGGAGAGCCCAAATGTTGGCTCAGCGAGTGCTCCTTGTCACCAGCGCTGGTGACAAGCATCAGCAGTGCTGATGCTCCCTCCCCAAGTCTTCGGGGTTAAAGTCATTCCTTCTGCGTGGTGTGGGATCACTGAGCTCGAACAATCAGCTTTAGGTATGCTGAAAGGAGGCTTTCCAGACCCCGTACCACTGGAATCAGTAAGCAAGACAAGATGTGAAATGGGATTTTGCAACCATAGGGGATTGTCACCCGTCCTTCTCCAAAGAGGAAGCCAAACCAGCAGCTCTGAACGCTAAAATCAAACGGCTCGCTTCTTCCTCATTGCTGCAGTCCTTGTGCAATGTGGAAAGTATTTAAAACATTGGCTCAATGACACGCTGTTATTAAACACAGGGCAGGGATGGATTCCCATAGCCCTCAGCTGGTTTAGCACTGGGAAGCAGGGCCCTTTCCTCTCCCATCACCCCAGACACCAAGCTCTTCTTCCATGAAGCAATGGGATGTGCAAGTCCTGTGTCACAGGGGGATCACCCAAATCAGGCTTTTCTATGAGCAAGCGAATCAACATCAAGCATAACAGGTGAACGATGAGAAACAACCCAGCAGATTAATACAAAACACCACAGCGACAGGTTGCGATTGCCTGGTTTTAGCTCTGTGTGCAGGGGAACGTGATGCTGGCGTGTAGACACATGAGCTTGTGTGTGCAAGTCTTGGCTTGCAATGAACTCCTGAAGAAATACAGAAATTAGCACAGCATAAATCCTTGCCTGGATGAACAGAGGTTTCTCTGTGATTTCGTGCTGAGCAACACCATCCACACACACTTACCTTACGGTGTTAAAAACAGATGAGTTACAGCCCCAGTCTTTCTCTTCTTTCAACCCATCCCTAACAGCATGGACCATATTCTTCCACGAAATACCCAGGGACCGCAGGTGCTTCCGGTCCAGGAGAGCAATGGGAAAGATGAGACCTGGCAATGGGTGAGTTACAACAGTTCAGGAAGCTGGTAATTAGCTTTGGAACATGTCACTGTTGGGTCTTTTTACCTTCCAGTATTCTTTCAAATTTGGTAGAAACGGATCGGCAAGTCCAAGAGTCACCAAAGTGAAAGGGATAAACCACAGGTGAATGGCAAAATCTGGGAGCATGGAAAACGCTTCTTAGGGCCTAAGAAGGGACTGATGGCAAATTGGAATAAAATATCATCATGATACTTCAGAGGGACGTTTTCATAAGTTCTCCATATAAGAAGGAATTATGCTACTGGGGGGTCTCCATGTATCCTTGCATGCTTCTACAGGGAAAACATGAGAGCGGTGTGGTCGGACCTCTGAGTTTGATAGGAAATGAGGAAAAGCAACCGAGAGAACTGTAGAGCCAAAACCACAATGACAGAACCTACAGCTGTTTTTCTGGGGAAGGCTGGGGCATTCCATACAACAATAACAACTCAGAAGAGAAGGCCATCGTCTTTTCTGCTGGGTGACTGCAAGCACGGAAGTGGCAAAGTGGAAAAAGGAGCTGCCCAACTGCAACAGATCAGGAAGGAGAAATCTTAAACACATTTAATCAAACCGATACAGCTTCTAGGTTTATAATTACCTCCTCCCAGTGTGTACCTTCTCCTTCCTCCATTCTCCAGGTCCTTCTGGAATTTGCTCAGGACTTATTCCACGCCAGAGAAACACTTGATAAAAAGAAATGACACAGCTGCTGAAATTACTTTTTTTTTTTTTTAAATTCTACTCAGCTGAAAGATTTCTCAGGAAATTGCATTTTTGACCAAGGACAAAATGAATTATCGTTCACGGGAACCCAATTGATTTCTCATCCTTGCATTCAGCCTTCAAGTGGCCGAACTGCAACAAAGAGATGAGAAAATCAGAGACAGCCATGACCCTGACCAAGGAACAGGAACAGGGGACAGGGGCACAGCATAAAACCTCCCTGACACAGCTTTTGGAAGACTCTTCCACACTTTGCCAGGCATGGGACAAATCTCTAGCTGTGAGGTTCTGCAGGTTTTGCCCTCTTAAAGTCTTTCAGATGGGAAGGTACAAGGAGCTGCTGCCTGCTCTTATTGAAAAAGGCAATCAGTGACATAAATGCACGAGGAGAGTCCATGAAAAGCTGAATCCTCCTGAATGCAATAAAGGAACATGAGACTAAAAAAGTGAATATGGAGAACAGAAGGTGCAGCAGATAAACAAACAAGCAGCCTGACCCTAACCCTCTAACATCACTGATAAATAAGCTTTTAATTAAAAATCCAATTGTTGAGCAAGGAGGAAATGTTCCCTCAGCCTCACAGGCACAAAGGCAGTGAAGTCTAACCAGCTTATTCCTACTTAGAGAGACCTGGAGGGCAGATTTAATTAAAACCCAGACTGTCCCATCGCTGACAACCATTTTACAAACTAAAATAAAATCCAATTCCCAGCTGACCTGGGCTGGAGAAGAACAAGCAATTATCTGTTTCCAGCACCAGGCCCCAAACATTCCTGCACCATCACCAGAACCACCAGGGACGGACACAGGTTTCAGCAGACAAAAGACAGCAAAGTCAATTCCTAACCCATTTTTTTTTGGTAAGGTGCAGGTGGATGCAGATAGAGTGAATCTGTTAAGTGACTCAGGCCGTGCCCTGGGCAGGATTTTCCATCCCTCCACCTTGAGTTCACGTGGATGTGGCCCCATGCCCTCCTTCCAGGCAATTCCAGCAATCCTAAAAAAAGAAAAAAGACAAGAAACAAAGAACCACTTCACTTTCCTTCCCTCTTTTTGAGAGATTAAGCCACTGAGTCCCCGCTGTATCCATCACCCACCCGTGCTGCTTTGTACCAACTCCACAGCACTCGAGGGCCCGTTTTGCTGCTGCCTTCCATCCCATTGCCTGTGCTGTGGAATTGTTTTGTTGTTTGGCTCCCATGCATTTCTTTCTTCCCCTGTTACTGTGACTTAAAACACAAATTAATCAAGGCAAGAACTGTCTATTCATGGTACTTCCGCGCTGAGAATGCAAACAAGCGTTAACGTGGAAGGAAAAGCACAAAGCAACAGACTGCTTCATACAAAATTTTATTAAAAAGGAGGACGCAGCCCCCCAGAACAACACTGTGCATTACCCCCCAACCTTCTACGGTGTAACAGAAATACAAAAGAGCCAGGAAAACCACATGCACAGCCAGGAAGAAGGAGAACTAAGCCTCACATCGCCATGGTTTCCATCATGGCTGGAGATTTTCCATGGTGGTTCCCAATGCAGGCGGGCACGCAGGCACCCACTGAGCTGGCACAGTTTGGGTGGGTTTTTATTGTTTTCTACCATCAGTGCCACAATGGGTTGTGATCTTATCAGAACCCTGTATTGCTTTGTTGCAAAGAGGAAAACAAGTTGTTAGGGCTTGATATTGCATCTGATAGGGCTATGCTGGGTGAATAACCTGCATTTTCATCTCTTCAGTCTCACAAAATGAGGTGTTGGGTTTTTTTTTGTTTTGTTTTTTGTTTTCTTATCACTGGTTTTATTTCAATGGTAAACAACTAAAAACAAAAAAAAAACAGAAGTACTATTGCTGCCACTAGGAAAACGAAACAAACAGCCCCACTTAATCGCCGTCTATGGATGAGAAAACAAAGGATAAATAGGCCTAAATGTTAAAAACCTTTTCTCCTACTCATCCCTGAAAAAATTGTCTAGGACCAGTTTTAACAGCACTAACTTCCAGCGCACCAGCCACTGTATTGCATGTGATAGAGCTGTGCACTGTGTAGTACTAAACACACAAAAAAGGGAAGAGGAATACTTAAAATACTTCTTGATCTCCTTACAGGAGTTTTCTGCCTCGTGCCATAAAAAGAATTTGAAGCAAAAATAGATTTACAAAAGCTGTTGTGCTCAAGTCAGCGGCGTATGTACACGTTTAAATTGGAATCCTAGTACCCTAGTAGAAAAGGCAGTATATAAAATTATACAAAGAGTGCTTTAAAAGTATAAAATTAGGAAATTATGCATAGAAGAGCGTTCTGCAGGCCCTGCAGCAACGCTTTATGGCTGTCTTAGCAAATCCTTGCAGGATTTACGCCAGGTCCCGAAACAAAAAAAACCTCATTGCCTGCAGAATTCGCTGGTTACGTTCGGAAGAGGATAGGCAAAAAGGGAGAAATCCAGGATGTACTTTGGCAGCAGCTCTTTGATCAGCCTGCGCTGGGTGTTGCACAGGTAGTAGTGCAGCGTTTCTGCCGTCACGGGTTTGTACCACGACTGTCTCTCTGGGAAGCGGATGAAGGACGGGGCCTGGACGTGCTCCAGGACGTGGTTGGCGTCCTCGTTCAGCCGCTCATAGGAGCCGATGAAGTCGTAGCGGACAGCGCAGGGCTGGCACAGGTTGTAGATGGGCATCCAGTGCTCGTTCATCCTCTCCACCTCCTCATCCAGCAGGTAGCGGAGGAACTCGGAGAAGGTCACGTCGTCGCCCGCCGACTTCCCCGGGTTCTTCCGATAGCGCTTGACTATCTCCACTCCGTACTTCTGCTGGTACTCCTTGATCTCCCCAAACTTGTTCCTGTAGGCCGACAGCAGCCTCTCGGCCGGGTTCCTCACGAAGATGAACTTGTAGTAGTTCTTCAGGCGGTAGTTGATCTCATCCGGCTTCATGTCCCCCAGGAACACCAAGTCGCTCTTATGGTCCATCTTCAGCTTGACGTCGACGCTCTCCAACGCCCCGTCCAGCACCTTGAGGATGCGCTTCCAGTTGGAGCAGGCCACCTTGGGGACGTAGCAGTAGAGGAAGCGGTACTTATCGCTAACCAGGAGGTGACGGAGGACCGTCCGCCGCTGACCAGCTGGCAGCTCCCAGACGCTGCGGGGCATGGCGCGCTGCCCGCAGACAGAGCGGATGGTGCGGTTGCGGATGTCCCTCAGCACCTCGTGCTCCAAATCCGCGGGGCCCTCCCTGCTGCCCACCCTCCGGGAGAGCTCCCCGGCTGCCGGGTGCAGCGGGGGAGGCTTCACCTCGGCCAAGATGCCCTTCTCGATCATCAAGAGCAGCCCGCTGGAGGCCAGGATGACGCCGAACATCAGCATGGAGGGCAGCAGCACCGTGCTGCCGCCCCGCAGGCGGGAGCGGCTGCAGGCCGAGGCGGACGCCCGCCTCACCTCCCCATGGAAGGGGAACATGGCCTCGGAGCTGCCGGGCCTCAGCCGCCGCTCCGCATGCCGGGGATGCACGGCTGGATGCTGGCTGCCGGCTCCCGGCCGCCGGAGCCGGGGAAGGAGGGCGAGGCGGGGCAGCGGCCGGCAGTGACGGCCGCGGGGGCGGGACGGAGGCCGGCGGCCATTTCGCTGCGGCCCCGCCCCGCCACCGCCCACCCGGCTCCTCCCTGCCTCCCTCCTTCCAGCTTTCCAGTCAGCCCATAGAGCCCTGCAGAGTGGCAGCGATGCGTTTTCTACCCCCAAACCCACCTTTAGGCCCCACACTTTGGTCTCCCCCAACAAATCCTGAGGTATCACAGAATATCGCGAGTTGGAAGGAACCCACAGAGATCATCAAGACCAGCTCCTGGCTCACACAGGACCACCCAAAATCCAAACCCTAATTCCTCCTGAACCCAAACGTTTCTTGAACGCCCTCAGGCTTGGTGCTGTGACTGGTGCCCCAAGCGTGCTGCTAGCTCACGTTCAACTTGCCATCAACCAGAGCCCAAAATGCTGGGTTTTAACCCAACCTCGTTTGAGGCTGCACAGGTTGAAGCCCAGCCCTTCCCCACATGGATTTGGTCCTTCTGTGGAGTAATACAGGCTTCCTTTAGGCAGCTGCAGCCTGTATCTTCCACAGTACTTCATTGGGCCGAGCTACTGTTAATTAGTAGTTATGCCACGCTTTGTTTAACCCTTTAATGCTTTATTATTTGCACAGTTTCGGCAGCCGAAGGGGAACAGAAAGCAGTTTAATACCTTGTGATCTCAATTTAACACCCTGTGATCTGTCTGCAGCACTCCTTGGGCACCAAGCACAGAGACCTGGACTGAAGACAGCTGTGCCACCACCTGAAAGCCAAAGGAAAGCAATTCTAAATCTCTGTATTGCCCCTGCGTCTTCCACATTGGGTGAACTGACATTCTCCTAACATAACCTCTGCCCAAGGCAAACCTTGAAAGCAGGGACAGGCTGTAACCAGAGTCGTGTAATTGCAGCCAGGCGGGCAGCCCCAACAGCAGGTAGTGTTCAACCAGCTGCAAGGATGCAGTTCTTAAACACAGCCCTTTCCAGAGGAGGAATCATGTCATGCTTGCATTGTTCAGCACATTTTCCTTCCACGCGCTTTCAGAGCATAGCACAGGGCTTGTGCTTCTTAACGAGTCTTCCAGGGACTCTCTCTGTCAAAAGCTTTCTTAACATCACGAGAAAACAGCTTACACTTAGTTTTCTTTGATCAGAAGCCAAGAGCGTTTTGTCAGCCAAGGCAGACAAAGCACTTGGAGTGCAGCGTGAGAGCCTGAAGCTAGATTATTTTACATTTTACAGTTTTATTTGGATGTAAATACAGCATGAGCTCCAGGAAGATACTGTATATTCTGCACAGTAGCAGCACAGCAGTGAACGTGCACAATCTGTAGCGTTATCAGATTCCTGATAGGATTTCAGAGGGCAGGTCCAAGTATCCAATCCCAACAGCAGCGTAACCTGAAGCTGTGCCAACACACTATCTGTGGCACTGAGACGAGAATCAGACCAACCTGGAAAGCATCCATCTCAGATGACTGATGGCAGTAATCTCTGGTTGAGGCACTAATGCTATTTCCAAAGCAGCCAAGGGAAATTTTTATTTCTTAGAAGGCAGACTAGTCCGGTACTGCTTGTCCTCCCTTGTTTCTATTCACTTATGTTTATAGATCTGGAGTAATTATAGATGATTACCAAGGGGTTCTGAATATATATTCCAAACTGCTAGAACAAGGAGCTTGCCCAAGGTGTCCATCACTTCATTTTTCTCCTAGGTATGCAAGGAAACTTTGAGTTAAGGGCTGGTCTTAACAGGAGAGGTCCCTGCTAGGATGCAAAGTCTCTATAGAAACAGCACAGCCAAGAATATAGAGAGTTTGGGGTGCTGTGTTGTTCATTTGCAAGGCTAAAGCTCATGTCACTGAAAAAAATTAACTGTGGTTACACTGGATGTGCCTAATGCTCACTCCGGATGTTAATAAATTCAATCTTCAAAACAGTTAAAAGCAGCCTCATGTTCAGAAGTGTGCAGAACCACCGGGAGATGTTTCAGAGATCTATTTTTTCACAAAAGATGCATTTAGAACATCAAGTGGCACCGAGCAACCCCAAGTTTAGGCTACTGTGAGTTGCCTGTAAGCTTATACTGCAAAGCACGAGCGATGGAATTTAGTTCTTGCTTACAGATGTATAGAGGATTTTGAATAATTCACAGCCCTTTTCAAGATGCTTTCACACCTCACCCATTCACTTTTGTTACTTTATTCCTAAGGACTAAAGCAAAGCCCCTCCTTTTGGCTGAGTAAATGTGTCTTCTGGCTCTGCCGCTATTACAGGAGCCATGCACAAGATGCATATGGAAACAGAAGACCTGGTGATGGCTTCACCTGAGAGCTTTTCACCAATCCTAATTATAAACCAGGAGCTGGGAAGGAAGATGCTTGCAGATGTGCTGCTTCACCCCACTGCTCTGCTGGTGCACTCAGACAAGACTGATGCTCATTTCTCCATTGCAGGTAGCTCTTTCTGCAGCAGCCATCACCTGCCTGCCTAGCCCAGGTGCACAATGACAAGCCTCAGCAAACTGATGGTACCAGCAGAGCTTGCTGCAGCACGCAGAGCATTGTGTTAAGAAACCACTGCCTGAAATAAAGCGTACTTAAACCAAATTGGAGTGTTCCTTTGCTTTTTCACTTTTAAAAAGAGACATCCAGACACCGTAACAATCCATGTCTCCTGTAACTCAGACAGCACAGTGCTGTTTGCCCCCTGCACCAGCAGCACTTAACTGCACAGAGCAACCTTCTCAACCCACTGCGAGTGCCTGGGAAAACAGGCAGGCTTTACAGCATGCCCAATGCATTAACCCAACCCAGCTGTCATTACTATATATGGGTAAATCGTGGCCTGCTCTTAAAACTGTGCCTTTCATCCACTGGAATCCTAAAGTCCCTGTAAATGGTGCAGAAGAGAGACCCATTCACCAACCTCAAGCCACAGTAAATTGTTTGGAGCCCATGGCATTAAGCTGAGCTGCTCTCCCAGCATCACTTGTGATGGGCATGCACAGGTTTAAAGCAGACCGTAGAATTCAGCCCTGGCTACCAGAAGTGATGATCTCATAAGGAAAGTGCTAATTCCTATAGGGGATGGAGAGAAAAACTGAAGGACATCCGGGTAAGGTCCGATATTCCTTTCGGTCTGAGAAAGCGCAAAAAGCAAGAATGCATGAGGCCCCGTGAAAAGCTTAGCAAAAGAAAAAATCTTATTCGAAGAAAAACTGCTTGAGCTGATGCCAGCTTCCCAACCAAGCACAGCTGTGCCATGTGACAGGACAGTGACAAGTAAACGTGGGCAAAATGGGACCCTGTAATGCCAAAGAAGCAGCTCCAGGCCAAAAAGTAAAACGAGCAAAGCTTGGAGAAGAAGAGATCTGATGTTGTGGCTGCGTGTCCAGAGATCATCTGGTAATTTAGTGTAATAAAGCCTCTTAACCAAGTGGATAAGTGTAGTGAGCTGATGATGAAATGGTTTCTGTGTAAAGCAGAGTTTCTTATCTCTAGGAAAAAAAGTTGTCTTAAAACAAGTCAAACATGCTGGATGAATGTGCTAAGTAATTCAGAGAAGATGGTTATGATAGACTAGGTCTATCTTGCTCAGAAGAGAAATCGCTATTTTCCAGGAAAGCGTAGTGCTGGAGGATCTGCTTATCTTGCAGCTGCAAATTAATTGATAAGCAGCTGGCTGAACTTGCAAAGACCTTACGCTGGGTTTAACGCCTTCTCTGCTCTGCGTAGCTATGCAGTTGCCTCTGAACTGAGGCTTTTCAGGAGTGTTGGTTCCCCTGTGCAAGGAAACCACCACCACACACGGTCAGTAAACCCCATGCTCAATTTGAAAAATCAGCAGAACCCCCAACTCTCTTTTTCAACCCTTGATCCTTCACCGGTCCATCTCCAATCCCTCTCAGCCCTTCCAGACCACAGCTCTGCCTCCCAGTTCCGCCCTCATCACTCACATCAGCAGATAGATGTGGCTTTATCATGAGATTTCAGTATTGCACATTCAACCCTACACAGCTTTGAAGCTTTTGTTTCAAGCCCAGAGCCACTGCAGTGATCTGCACGAGCCAAAGCAGTGAGGAACTTCCCATGGACCAGGCCTGATCAGTGGAAATTACTGCAGGACTTATGCTTTGCCTTGTTTTCTTTTTTTGGGTTAGAAATCCCATATGAATGTGCTGGACAGGACATTATTTCTAGTGGGAAAACAACATCGGGAGGGTTGGCCATCTTGTGAAAATACCTTGTTCTCACTGATGCTTCTCACTGATGCAGGGCTGATAGATGGTTAGGAATCCTCCTCCTTCATTACACGTTTTCCTCCCAAGCCTTGGCTGAAAGGCAGAAATATCTGTTAAGGAAAAGCAGTACTACACAGCAGCTAATAATGATTTTCTGGGTCTGACATCTCGGAGAAGAAAGAAATTGCTTATGTTCCTTCATAAAACAAAAATTCAACCCAAATGTCAGGGGAAGAAATAGCAATTCCTTTCCTGGATGAAAAAGCAAAATGAATGTAGTCAAAGCTGTCCAGATGGCTGCAGTGAGCGATCCCCAAGCACAATGGGATGCATGCTGCCCTGTTCAGCTGCTCTGAAAGAAAATTGAAAAGAAATGAGTCCCCAAGCCCACTTATTTCACTAAGACTTATTTTCATTAAACATAGGGTGCTGTTCACACCCAATGGGAATCACCTGGGTCAGCTCTGGGTGAGCAGGGGATGGTGCAGGCTGGGTTCAGCTTGATGGGTACATCCCAAATGGCCCCCAAACAGTTGGGTGGCTCTCGCTGGAGGGATGAGGGCTTGGTAAGAGCATCGGTTGGGTCTCTGGGTGCTTGAGTTGCTCCTTGCAAATCTATCAACATAAAGGTGGTTTGGGAAAGGAGCATTGAAGAAAAATTAAGGAGGTAACTCAGGATCTGGAGAGCAGGAACCAGAAAAGAGGAAGTTTCAAGTCCCAAAAAATGAGTTGTTATAGAACACGTGCTGTTTTAGTTCAGCAAAGTGACTTAACAAGAATGCCAGGCTCCATCTGTCCCAACCAGATCGATTTAAAAGAAATCTTAAGTGTAATAAATACATAAATCTGCCTCCTCTTGCTTCCTTGCCATGGGGGAAATGAGTCTTTTTGCAGAAAAGCACTGGAAGGTGACTTCCCCATCTATCTGCTTTCCTAGATTTGTGTTTCCCGACCCACAGCTTGCTGGCAGTGGGCAACTCCAGCAGCTTTCAGTGTTCCCAATCCCTTTGGGAAATCCGCTCCCAGCGGGTGTTTGGCTTTCATCTCGCAGGGAGGCGAGACAAAACCCAGCCATGCTCATTTGTGTGCATGACAGCAGCTAATACAGTAAAATAAATGGCACTAACGTGCCATATAATTCCCTTTTTATAGGCTGTAATTATACAGCGTGGTATTAACTCAGCCCTACTTATTTGCTGCGCTCCGTCTCTGATACAGAAAGGGAAGATTTTGGAGTTGTGGTTGGAAGAGGAGAAACACTCCCACCACCCCACATCTCAGCCTGGGATCAGGTTGCTTCCCCTGTTGGGTCAACACAAACCTACAAGCTCAAGGCAAAACTCCCTCCCTGCTTCCCTTGTGCAAACGGAGGAGAAAGTTTGCAGAAACCAGGCTCTCCCAACCCTGCTCTGCCAAGCTTTTGCTCGATGTCCTTTTAAAAATACTTTTTTTTCTCCGTTAAAACAGCTTGTCTGCTTTCTAATACCATATTCCAGTGTCCTGAGAAGCGACGGAGAGCGGAAAATATTCCTCAGCTGCTGGCTCGGTTCAGCATCGCTAAATAGATTTGCTTTTAAGAATTATTGGGCAGCCGAACCCCCTCCGACTGCAGCTTGTTTCTGCAGAACGCTCCAGAGAGGTTCATGGGGATAGAAAAATTAACTATGAAGCTGCAGAATAAATGGTGCTTCCACGCAGCAGATTGTGTAAATCCAGTTTAAATTGCTTCCTTTATTAAATAGCCTTTCCTCTTACAAATGGATTAGCTGCTCTCGCTGGAGGCTCCGACGGAAAAGCCATCTCATCCCTATAGCAACGTGGGACACAAACGCCACGCTCGCTTCCACGACAGTTCCTCAGCTCCGTGTTATCCAGCACGGGAAATCTCAGGGGTATTTCCCCTTATTAATTACCTCCATCAGCACAGAGCAGCAATCAGAGCAGGCACAGCGAGCTGCTGCAGGTTTGCTTGCCCAGGAGCTGGGGGCCACCGCGTCGCTGATGCTTTGGAGTTTCAGCACCAGCCACCTACTTGCATTTAACACAACTTCAAAGTTTCAAAGCAGTTCTTCAGCAAAAATCCAGGGTCAGGAGTATTGTGCCCACTCACCCCGTGCTGGCTTGCAAATGTGTATGTCACAGAACGAGCTCCTCACTCCCTCTAGGAGCATAATTCACAGCTTACTGCACTTCATCCTCAAGGTTTCCTTTTCCAACCCAAATTCTCTCATTAAATGTGATGGGCATAAAATCCAGGAATCCTCTGGCCAAAAAGACCCTAATTCCACAAATAAGTCATGCCAGGAACTTAATGAAAATGGGCCACCGTTGCAGCCACCTCAAGATCTCCTGTTGGAAACAACTCAAGGGCAAAAGGTGCTGCAAAGCCTGGGCCTGTGCTGCCCCACTCCCTGGGTTTTCGGGATGCTGCAACCATGCCCAGCCCATCTGCATTCATGCCACAAACCACACTTATCACTCACTTCTCTCTGTAATTAGGAGCTAATTCAGCATCGGTAACAACCGCTGCTTTTTCATCCTGCTTGTTTTGTTCCCAGAACTTACTTTCCCCCCTCCCTTAGCGTGCAAGGGTCCAGCTCTAATTAATACATGGTGTTATTTATAGAAATAACCCATGCCAAGGGCCAGCTGCCCAGCCAAGAACTAAATCACATCTGCCCACTGCTCTGTACTCAGATCTCAGCACAGTCCCCTTGCAGAGGACACCAAACCCTTGACAGTCACCACAGTTTTGGGGTTGAGCAGCTTTGGCAGCAGCTGTTTGCTCACAAATCTGCTTCCCGGTGGTGTGAGCACCTCAAGCTTAGCTCCTTCAGACTGCACTCACCTGCATTCAGATGCACGGGTGTCACCAGCAGATCCCATTCCTCGCAGAGGTGCTGATTCTGTTGTGTGATTTCAGGCAGGCTGTTTTATTCCCTTCAGCTTTTGCTCCCAGCTGGGTTCATCCTCACCTTCTGGGGACATCCACGGAGACCACGTGGCTGTCACTCTCGCTCTTGATGTGCAGATGGATGGAGCTTAGAGCCATGAGGCTGGGGTTCCTGCGCTGACAAAACCTGATGATGATGCCATCCAGTGCAGTGATGCTCCTTAGAAGATGCTTTTCCCAAAAGAACATCTCAGAACGCTCCTTTGCAGTGCTTCTAAAGCATAGATACACCAAGCTCTGTGGAGACAACCTTTGCCACTAATACCTTCCCTCTCTGAAAGGCAGACACTTAACTATTCCTATGACAGCAACTGTTGAGAACAGATTGGAAAAAAAAAAAAAAAAAACAACAAATAAAATACGTATCCCCAGCTGATCATCCCTTCCTTCATTCATCTTTGTTCATTCATCTTTGTTCCTCTCAGGGCTGCATCCTCCCAAGAATGGGGATGGGACAGCACTGAGATCGCTCGCCCCAACTACCCAAGCCCCAAAATTTGCTCCCACAGTGGCACCCTCCAGGCACTTTAACTCCTGTACCAACAGCTCAGGCAAGGAAGAGAAGGACAGCGTTGCACTGATTTGTTTTCTAAATCAATACCATTTTTCAAATTTATTTTTTTAAGAATTACTTCTAATATATCTTTCTCACAGAAGGAGGGTATAGGGAATGTTCTCATTCCATCTGTAAACACTGAAATACAGATCTGGGAAACCAGGGAAGAGACACAAAAAAAGTGCATTTTACAAAATTATCAACTAAAATATATTTTACATGTATTACGTTTCAATTTAAATTCTACCGACTGCATTTTCAGTTTCAAAAAATATTTCCATATCTAGATTAGAAAAGCATGAAATATTTTCATTATGGATAAGACATTTCGATTCATTTACATGCTGTTTGCACAACAGCATAAGCAACCACGTGAATCTCAAACAATGTTCTTGGCCTGAAACAAATTCTAACATGAGAAGTTGGGATTTTGTCCTCTCTCGACACAGAGCAGAGCCCGTTCCGGACCCAGGGCGAGCACAATTTCTCTTCCACCTGGAGAGGAGCCAGGACAAAGGTGGGAGCAGTGGGGGAGAGGGATCAGGAGGAGGAATTCCAACGTGTTACTGTGGTTTCCAAGGCTGGGTTTCTGTTACTGTGGTTTCCAAGGTTGGGTTTCAAACCCTTCCCTGACTTTGCTCAGGGATGTCTGGCTGGTGGGTCTTGGAGCATCCTGCATCTGATGGCACTTGTGCTAGAGGAAGGTGGCTGCAGGCAGCTTGCCTGCTTCAGGTTGAGTGTCAGAGGAGTCCCTACTGAGTCAAGCATGTGCATTCATGGCTGCCCATCACCATGTGCCCATGGCCCCAGGGTGCAGCCGCTCTGTTCCTTCCTGATCCCCTCTATCGTGATGGGCAGGAGCAGCTCTGCTTCTCCAGCACCCTCCCTCCCAGCAGCATCAAGGACCCCTTTCTCCAACACCTCTTTTCCCCCACTGTGGCATTTTCATCCACCCAAAAGCACTCTTGACTCCCATCCTGATACTGCACTGTGCAGCCCAACGGTTCCAAGAGACCACCAGTGCCCAAGCTAATTGTTAAGGAGAAATCTGAGCAACTACTTTGACACTAACAGTATCTTGAGGTATAAATGAGATAAGATGCTTTGCCCACAAATTCTTGCCCACGCACCTAGGGTTGAGCCTCCTAGAGCTAGGTGTTTTCCCCTGGGCAAGGACAACAGGGCTTTTCCAGCATCTTCTGCAACACTGAGCAGGAATCGTCCCCCGACAGCAGGGAGATGCATCCCTGCTGTCCCCCTGTGGTGGATGCCAGTTCTCATCCTCTCGTTTTACATCCTCTTCTAGACACGTTCCCCTCTTTGGTACGTAGAGCAAATCTGGAGATCTCCCAGGTTAACAAGCTATTTCCACATAACGGATCTGATGCCATGGGGTTTTCTTTCCAGGCCAGGCATGCAGCCATCAGAGCAAGCCAACGCTGTTCCCCCCATGCCAGCAGGCAGCGCAGGTGGTGCCACTTCCACTGGCAGGACAACATTAAAGCAGTTTCAATACTTCCACTGTTTCAAATGAGTTGAGAAGCCCCCAGAAAGCAGAAAAATGCAGATCCCTCGGTTCACACGAGCGGCTCCAGCCAGCAGGCAGGCAGGCTGACGCGGCGTTGCTTCTCGTTCTTTACATTAGTGCAATCTAGACGTGGATTCCCAGCTTGGTGTGGCTGACTCAACGGACTCTGCTACACTGTCCTTTGGTTTGCTTTAGAATCAACTCCAACAGTTTGCATTGAGATAAGCTAAAGTCTATCTAGGATCTATACACGTAAGGCAAGAGGCAAAAAAAAAAATATCTGCGAGGCGCAGGCTGCATTTGGCAATGCAAACCCTTCCCAATACTCAGTTCCTTTCAGGAGCCACAAAGCCACTTTGGTGAGCTTGCTCGGATGATAGGATGAGTTTGGAGATGGGGTGTGAAGCTGCAAAGCAGCGCTGAGACAGCTCTGCTGGTGGCTTCAATGGGACAACCCAGGTCAGAACAGTGACACAAAGGGGGGGACCAAATTTTAAAAAGCCAAAACCACACTTAAAGTGTTTGCCATCTAGCTTCTTCACAGTGAGGACATGGTGCTGAAAGACATTACAGATGAATGAACCAGAAGAAAGAGTGAAACCCACTTCTATCGCTAAAGCCCTCTATGCTGTAAGAGCAGGAGGAGTGCTCAGAAGAGAAGAGAAAACCTGGTTTCCACCAACGGAGCCCACTTGGTGTGCTCCCAGCTTTAGAGCAGTGCACGCCTGCTGCAGTCCTTTGGGTGAGGGCACCTAAGAGCCCCAAGGCTCTCCGCAATGCTACGCCGGGACGTAAAGCCGATGATCCTGCTGACTCCCTCTCTGCCTCTGAGCTGGAGAGGATTTCCAAGCCTGGCTGCCAAGCCCCAGTCCAGGCAGTGAATTGCAGAACAGCTCTTAAGAAGGTGAGGGGAAGAGAAAGATGAGGAGGGAAAAAAAGGTGCTAGCTTTTCTCCCCCAACAGAGCAAGACCTATTCAAGCAGGACACAAGGCCGCTCTGCATCCAGATAGCTTCAAAAGCAACTGTTGTATTTGGAAGGAGCTCTCGCTCACCAGGAATCCTCCCTCTTTCCTGTGGGACAGAGGAGACTCCTGCGCTCTGCGAAGGAACCGGTCTCAGTCCTCTCACTTCACACCAGGGCACGAGAACCACAGAACTATCACAGCTTGACTCACACAATGCACCAAAGCATCCCTCCTGTGTCTTCCCACCACTCCCACCAACGATGGCTCTGGATTCAGCTTACTGGCTTTAATCCCCTAGAAACCCCTCCCAATATATGCATCTCTAGATACATATATAGATATAGATTTACATATGCGAGTACCTATATCTATATACATATATTTATTTTATACGTATATATTTTCATTTATGCTTTTAACGAAGTGCTGTGCTTTCAACCCCGTTGCCTTCCTCCACAGGGCTCTGCTCCTGTGCACGCTGGTCAGTCCGAGGGAAGAGCGCTGGGCGCTCTCGGCTGCGAGCAGCACAAGGTAAGTGGTTGGGAGCACAGGGATGTCCCAGCCCGCCGGCCTGCCATCAGCTCCCTGCTGCCGCTCGCCCTCACCACGGTCCCGCTGCAGAGCCGCGCTACTGCGGGTTCTTCAGGATGCGCCCGTGTCTGAAATCGTAGACGTGACGACAGAGGAAAACCAGCTCGGGGTCAGTGTCCTCGGGCACCTTGCGGTGCAGAGGCGTGGAGTACTCTTCTGAGGGAGGAACCATGATGGTCTTCCTGCCAGGAATCCCTTCGACTCGACGCTTTGCCAAGGCACAAAATCTGCAATGCAATCACACTGGAAGAGTTAGCCTGGATTCACACCACACGACTTGCACTGTTTGTGTCAGTCTCCCCCACAAATGTTAAGGGGCAGAAGGGAAGGGAACGTGTAGGAGAATGAACCTTTGCTCAATAGCAGAACGTGGCTATGGCTCTTGGTCCCACACTGAACCACAGGAAGCAGCACAATGGTCGTGCTTTCTATCCTGGCAGATTCCATCCAATAGGAAAGATGGCTCCAATAATCCACCTTGCCTTTATTACTTTGGCCTTGGTTCTGTTAATTATTCTTACACAACAGGCTGTTACTTAGATGGATGCAATGGGTACAATGACGGCAGGGTTGGACTCTACACTTCAAGCCAGCTGTATCACAGCAGTAGGATGAACATGGTGGGAGTGGAGTGCTCTGCACCAATACCTTCTCTTTGACAGCGAGGCATCTGTTACAGGCAAGCACACCACCACTGCAGAACAACCCATACCTCCCTGAATAACTGATAAAAGGCATTCATACCAAAAAGAAAACATTTGTTTAGCTGAATGCACTCCAGCATTTTGCCTTGTAGGCATCCCAGGCAGCAGGCATCCAGAACATCAGCATTTCAGGTGAAAAAGCACAGAAACCAAAGTCAGGGGCTGACCTAAGACAGCAAAGAGCAAGCCCCTGCCACATTACACTTAGATGTTACACTTGCAGCTGTGCTTTTTTCAGCAAAAAAGCAACCTTCTTGCAATACTGTGTCAAAGCAATGCAGCTTAAGGGTCAAACCCAAAAGTCTTCCCACTCAAGGCTCAGGGTAAAGGCCACTCCTTGCTGTTGAAACAAGACCTTGCAGTACAAATTGGCTTCAGGTCCCAGTGACCAAATGTCACGTACCTAGAGGGGTGATCCTGGAGGAGCTGGAGTCAAAGTCAGGTTTCAGGCAACCTCCTGAGACAACCTCTAACTAAAAAGAGCACTCAAGTCTGTGCATTCAGGCTAAAAAAGCTGGTTGCAACACAGCATGTCAAGTAGCTTCTCTCTGGTTGGGAATAAACCTGTTGAGTCTTCCACACCAAGCTAAGAGCAAGAGGAAAGCAGCTTCATGCTATCAACTGTACTAGCACTCTAAGATTAATAAACCAGAGAGGGAAAAAAAAAAAAAAATCCCTACTCTAGGTTCTCAGCTTTTTCCATTCAGGACATTTTAACAACCCCATTGCAGGAGCCTATGTACAGACAAGTTTTGTTGGCTGCAAACTAGAAAACCTTTGGAAAAACTGACCAAGGTCAAAAAGCCATCTCTGATGTTGATCAGAGCTAGCTCAAGCAGTCCACAACTCCTAAATCACACAGAGCAGCTTCTAAAAACCTTTATCCTTTGCCTACATTGGAAGTCTGACAAGGAAATAAATTCAAGATGCCTTCAGGAAACTTTTCTCAAAGGTGACCTTATCCACAACAGCACAAAAAATTTCCTGCCAACAGCTACTCCTGAGGACCAGACTGTTAGAAAGGAAATGAGCTGCTTGAATCCAAAGCTTAGGTTGTTTTTGAGAATTTTCAATAAGAAAGAAGAAAATTCACTTTAAAATGAGCTGGAAAAGAATTTGTTTTTCGAAAGTCAAATAGTGGGGCCTTAGGCTAGAGGCAGGAGGACAAAGCAGAGAGCAGCAAGACTTAAACATTCCCTCTACAGTAAGACTCTACAGTCAACCAGATATGCCCAGCAAAGCATTCAAGCACTATTTTGTGTTATGGACTTGTGTGCCCATTCAATCCCAGTTCCCATTCTACCCTGCACATCCATACATCCAAGAGTAGGAGTCTCAAATTTGGATGCTCTAAATTTCTTACTGACCAAGTTTCAATTTCATCAGCAAAAGGTTATCTGTAAGTGCTTTAGTCGCTGCTCTGAGTGACCCTGTTGCCAAAACCACTCAGATTTGTAAGCACACATTCTAGGATCCAGTAGCAACACTGACAAGAGCACATCAGAAGGCATCTAGCTAGCTGTGGCATCTCTGTGCTGTGGGGGATGGATGTATAGGATGATTTCAAGCCTTGCTCCGTTTTCAATTACCACTGATCAGCTCCAGCATTGCAGGTTGTCCTGCACTGTCCTCCAATGATGTCCACATGCTGACATACCAAAATCACACATCATTAAACATCTGTAAACTCCTTATAGCACGTATCACACTCCAAACAATGAGATATTTAACGAGTTTAGCATAGGAGAAATACTCCCAGATGACAGCACCAAAACCTGCAGATAGAGTGAATGCAATTCATCCAACTACACCTAGACCAAAGCGTGTTCTGCTGTGTGACAGCTGGAAAGAGTGACAAGAGCAGGTCTCAGGAACAGCAGCAAGTTAAGAGCACCACCTACCTGCAGTACTCTGCAAAGGTCAGCACGTAGCACTTCTCCTCTATGCAGGCAACACTGTTTTCATCCTGATGCCGGGAGGCGAAGATCTCATTCTGCAAGAGAAGGAAGGAGGAGGTCACCCGATGGCCAGGAGCCCCAGGGACACAGAGGCAGCTCCACATCTTCACCTCAAAGGGGGGGCTACAAAACCATGCTCAAAGCAGATACTCTAGAGCCAATATTTCAATAATGCTGACACTTTACAGGTGTCTTGTGACCTGTTTGCAGTGAGCACCAGAATTTTATCCAGCAACGCATGAGGAAGTGTTCTCCCATCACTTAACACCCCCTGAGACACACTGTGGAGCCAAGTGTCCATATCCTCCCCTACAGAGGGCTCAGGAAGCTAAGGAAGAGAAAAACTGCAAAAGCTGCTTCTGCTCCAGCTTACCCTAAACCTGACTTTGTACAAAGTCCACGTGGAAGAAGCCTTCAGACCACATCCAGAAAACCCAGCGAACAGCGCTTCTGCAGGCAGGAGATTGGAGCGCTCCCCACCCACACATTCCTCTGAGCTCCCAGGGATTTCTTCATTTATTTTCCCTTTCCTGTGCTGGAAACCCTTCTCATTCATTTGTACAGCTAAGGGCTAAGAGCAGAAACAGAGGCTGAATAGCACTTTGCTGTCTTAACTAATGGCCTGCAACACCCCATCAGAGCCATTTTAATCCATTTCTGTATCAAAGATAAAGCAACCTGTTCTTGTCCAACTATTTCTTCATCCCAATTCAATTCAAAAGACTGTTTTGGTAAGGGAAGTAGCAATAGCCTTTTCTCCTGGAATGATTCAGGGAACTTGGCTCTGGTTAGCTATGGGGCAACCCAGACGGAGCAGTTTTAAAGAATTTCAGATGTGATCAGATCAGCAAAGATGATCTGTGGCAATAAGGAGGCTTTGCACAAGTCTGGAAGCATTACCTGCAGGCTTTGCTTCTGCTGACAGCCCTGAGGAAGCAGCCAGAAGGGAAGACTCAAACAGGGTCACTGTTTGGGGACAGGCTTAATCAGCAACAGAAAATGCCACGCCTTGCTTCTGCACATTGGGGTTTTGGTCTTCTCCTCACATCAAAAATACCTGAGTCATCTTTGGCAAGCCCAGTGCAGCTACTTAGCCCACAAGGCAATCTCTCATTTGAAGTCTTGTGTAATTAAGCAGGTGTGCAAAAAAAAAAAAAGTGGCTCAGTTCCTCCTGAGCCAAACACTGGCTCCCTCTCTGCATTAAAATGTAACTGGATACAGTCTTGCTTTATTTACAGACCAGAAAACTACAAGATACCACATTTTGGTTTAGAAATTCATCTGTGCCCTGCAGATTAGGTAGGTACAATTCCCTGGCTGCTTCCCAGTCCTGCTCTCCCATACCGTTCCACTGTTATGTAAAAGAAAAAAGGCCTCAGATTTTGGTGGGTTGAAAACAAAAAATCCTCTTCTAGTTTGAAAGCAGCTGTTCTGCCACCCAACAAAAGTCCAAACAAAGCTGAGTAAGGTGTGAAGTCACAGTGACTCACACATTTTTCTTTTTAAAAAGTGAACTCCATTACACTGGCACAACATCCTGGAATTAGTCTCGAATTCTCATCGTAAATCTATACAGGGGGAGGATGATGCATCTGCTTTTTTGCACAGAACAGATTTCTAGAGCTGAAGCAGCAGATTCAGGGATTTTTATGATAAAAAGGCAGCATGTGACAGATCTACTCCAACATTCCGCATAATAAAAATTGCGGGATTTCAGTGGGAGTTCTTCCATCAAGCTCTGTGTTTCTGCCGGAATCAGAATACCCTTTTGGGAAAGGCATCTTGATTCAGTATAAACTCACTCCTCCTTACTCCTAAGGTGGAAGTCAAAACAAGTTTTCACTTGATGCTCAAGATTTTCTCAGCTTAAAGACAGAAATATTAAATCTTAACACAGGTGGCCATGTGAAAAACGCAAAACTTCTGACACAGCCCAAAGTTTCCACACATGACAACAGAAAGCCCACTTCACATCTGGCAACAGCTGCACCACAGCCAAGAGACTCAAAACAGAAGCTTGGCCTCCTGAGTTTGAGGCCACCCAGGAATGCAGGATGATACTAAAGCTAATCCCCTCTTCTTGCAAAGACAGGGATGTTCCTGGAGACCCTTGCCTTGAGTTTTGCATTCAGAAAGCTCACCTGGTGCATACTGGGATTGCGGCCTCCCTGAGTGTGCTCCGGTCTGTAATACCACAGGAGGCTCATCATCAGCTCCCCTGCAAGAAGATTTATTGCAAGATGTCAAGATGCAGTTTTGTGGCAGTGCTCTTCCACTAACACCCAGCTTCCTCCTCCTGTTTCATCCCCTACATTTCCACAGTGCTCGTGCAGAGGCAGCTGTGCTGTGATAAATATTTCATGCTGAACTAGGTGTCCTTTTGTTACAGCAAGGAGCTGTATCAAGTCAGTCACGTTGCTTTTCCACTGCACCTTCACTCCCTTCTACCTGTGTTACATCAAAGAGGCCAGTTACGCACAAAAATCAAATATTTCCCTAAAAAAAAGGTCTCCATTCCAGCTTGTGGCCTAAAAAGATGCTCATCCAAAGCTTTGTGCATGTGGCATGAACTCCCATGTCAACACCACTATCACTTTTTACAAAAAAAAACCAAAAACAAAACACAAACAACAACAACAAAAAAACACCTTTCTTCTTCCTTTTAAGCTACTTCAAAATATTTGACAAGCTTCCTTGGCTCAGCCATCGCTAGCCAGATACGGGACCTTAACATCAAAACCAAACCACTCCAGTGACTCTACCCAGGTCCCATCAAGAGCTTCTGCAGACACGCCTGTGGCTCCACACCAGCTCCCAGCCCAGATGTTGGATAGAGCATTTGAGTAAACAGCAGCTCCTGAGATGCCTACTTCTGTGGAATAATAAAGGAAATCATCACTAAGATGTGCAGTTGGCACACATTATGTGCTTTCACGACCAGGAAGATTTTAATTACCAGTCCCAGGCTGGTGATTAAAGAGATCCTGGAACAATCTGAACTAAAACCATAGAGCTAATCTCTTCCCCTTCGCCACCCAATCTGGCAGCAGTGGAGTACCCTAACAAGCTTGCAGCTCTCCTGAGATCATCACTTCTCCAGTTCCAGTTTGCCCCCGTCTGTCAAGCCCGGAGGCTAAACATACCCTTTTGGCACAGTACCTGTTTTGGGGTCTTCCCACAGCGCCGATATCTTCGCAACGTATGGCATAGATTTCTTCCTGGGTCCTGATTTCAAGAGGACGGTATCTCGTACCCGGATAATCTCCCCATCTCTCTCCACAGCCTGATAGCTCTTGCGAACAGCTGGCTCAGGTTCGTTCTACAGCATTGGCACACAAAACAAAGAGCAACCCAAGCACACAGGCCAAGTTAGTTGCTTGCTTGCTAGCCCAACCCAAGGCTCCCTTGGTCCTGTTGGGAACTAAAAGCTCTGAGTAGGCTTGGGCAAGTTAAGTCTTTCCACTCCAAGAGAGCTCAGAGAGAAGTCATAAGGCCACTCATAGCATCCCTATTCCCTTTATGTTGATTTATAAAAGCAAAGATCAGGTCAAAGTCATTACTTTTTCTACAGGTAAGGCATTCATAGGTAAAGGAAGTTCAGCAGGGAACAGCATCCAAGTGTGTGCAGGCCAATTGTGGCCATTGTTCTCTAATAAAGCAAGTGAAAACACAACTATTTCTCCTGTGTAGGGCTGGCAGAAAGGAACAGCTTGCCAACCAGACAGCAGGTCTCACAAAAGCAGGCATTTGTGAAACTAGTACTCTTCTTCTGAATTAAATCAAGGCATAACTCCTTCAATGCTGCAGGCAAGAAGTGCAAAGTGTCCTAGTCTGAATGATGGATGAAGGGGACCCATCTCCAGCTTCCACAGGCTTTACTCTTTTGACTTTGGTGCATGTGCACAGCTGCAGCCCTCCCCTGCACGATGCTCTCAGCATCTTGAGGCTGTGCCATCACACCAAGCGTGTCCTCTTGGGCCACGACTCCCCTCACTGTGACATTTAACGAGCGTGGTCAATGCCTTGTCCCACCCAGACAGCACGTGGGTTCTGACCTTCATGCCCACAGCTCCTGTATTTTAAGGTATCAGCTCTTTCTTTAATTTAGTTGCTAGAGGCAAGTGGACTTTACTGTGTTACTACAGGTAATTACATTTTCTGGCAGGAAGTCTCCCATCTCACAGCAGCCAGTCTCTGCCTCTGAGTGCAACAAATGCAAAAATGCAGTCAGGAAGACCTCGAAGGAGTGACTGGCTGTGCCAACATTAAGTTAGAAATAGAGGCTATTGGATGCTAGAAAAAGATCCAACTGGGAGCTAGGATACTGTTTCAGCCCTCTGATTGTTCTGGGAAATCCCTGCTGGACTATGGACACCACCAGTGAGAAGAACAAGCTTACAGGAGCTGCCTTTAGCCAACTACTCCTTACAGCAAGGCTAAAGCATCCTGTTTCTCAAAACAGGTTTGACCTAGCCCAGGAGGAAGAAGCTGGAAGGTGATCTCTCTGTAAGATGGACTCACAGGTGCAGCAGGTACCACCCTTGTAAATGCCAAAGTATTCATCATCACAGCACTTCAGCTGATGCTAGCACAGGAACAGCAGGTTTTCCTTCCTTTCTAAACTGCCCATCATGCTGTGCAAGGTAATATGAGAAAAACAAAGCCAACAGCACAGCCTCAAAGCCCAACCAAAAGGCTGCTTGATCTACACGTCCAAGGTTCTAGAAAACAACTAGTGATCACCTCAACCTTGAGGCAACACCCAAAACCCCCCTAAACCTCCATGATTTTAGATCTCTGAAGATGCTCAAATGGATATGGATACACAAAAAAAACCAACAGGGCTCCAGACACCTACCACAACGTAGACAGCTTTCTCACAGGCTGTGCCAACAGGTATCCAGCCGTTGGTGGCTCTCCGCCTGCTGATGCGTTGCTGCTTTGGATGGGAATGGCCTCCCGTTGTTTTGCTGTCAGAGGCATGCAGACAGCCTGGAGTATTTCGGAGACCGGATTTGGAGCCGCTGGGAGGCTTGGAGCTCTGGGGACATTCCCGGGCCATGGTCTGAGGGTCAGAGTTGGGGGTCTGCAGATGAGGAACTGGCTCTGCAGCCGGCGGCACGCTGGGTACAGGGCATCCTGAGAGCGGGTGGGCAGGTGATGCAGGGTGCCCTGCCACCGGGATTGTGAGGTTCAGCTGGTCCAGAGACTTGCAGCCTTCTATGGGAAGGGAAGAGAAAGAGGCATGAATCTTGTTTGTAATACAAAACTACTACACTATCAAGGCTGTCCCAAAGTACCACCACTTTCCCTTGAAATGCTCTTTATTGCATTATAGCCGTAAAGACCCTTCACGTTGTAATTTCATTTTGCACTGTCATGGGATTCTAAAAGGAAAGATTTTTCTAAGCTTGTGATCCTCCAATATGTTGCAGCTGATGACAGTGCGCTACAACAAACCCAAGTGAAATCCCCCGGAGTCGTGCCAGGCAGTAATACACACAAGGCTGGCCAGTGTCCAAAGCAGCCCCAGCCTGTCAATATGTCTAAAAGAAATAAAAGGCTTATCAAAACGACGGGAAGGATTAAACCACACTAACAGAAGAAACCAGCTTCTTTTCAAAAGCTGAATTCAAGTAATCAGGGGAAAATTGAGAAGATTCTCCAAATCAACTCCAGAAACGTGAAAAAACATGGATCAAAACGACAGAAGATGATGCAAGTTGCTGCCTTCAGCAAAACTGCATCCTCAAAGCAGGTGTAGGGACTGCAACAGGTATGCAAACTGGCTGACGCTGCCTCTCAAAGGCGTCCTGGAACACCTCATGCTGCTCCAGAAGTCACAAAACAAGCCCTCAAACCAGGCTGCAGCCAAGGAAGCAGCAAGTTAGATGTGTGTCAGCAGGAAGAGAATTCCCAGACTGAACAGAATGAACTCCTGAATCTGGACGTGTGTTTTTTGGGGGTGCTCAAAGGGCAGCTTTGGGCAACCTCCAGGAGATGCCTCCAGACATGAATATGACCTGGCAGCTCTGCAGGAGAATGCTGCACACTTTGAACAAACCAAGACAGATACAAAGCAAACCACTTCATACATTGTACTGGATCCCCTCATACCAGCACACTCAGATGGGAGCCTGTTGCTTCCAACCAGAGTAATCCTGTAATTCCTTAGAATAACCCACTTGAGGGAAGGATTTCAGAAGCACACACCTATGTGAAAGCCAACTCCTAAGCATAAATCCCCGTTAATGTGCTGGGAGACCTCCTTCCGTTTGCAAAAAACAAGTCTAAATTATTCTGATGCTGTAGGCTTTTAAATCCAAGTTGCTCACAGGAAGGAAATCAGAATCCATGGAGTATATATGAAGCTGACTATATGCAACTCCAAAGGCACTGCATCCCAAAGTGTGCTGGGAAAGGAAATGATCCTGCCACTTGCTAACCCACGCTGAGAAAAACTGTAGCAGCGAGGTGACACATCGCTAGGGAACACACACCCTGACCCACTGCTGCCAGTTCCAGGAGGAATTACTGGGTTTGCAGGGAGGGCTCAACTCCGAACAAAGCCCGTCTGCATCGCCCGAGTCCTTCTGGCTGCGTGAAGTTGGAGGCAGCAGCATGCAAAATTTCAGGAACAAAGTATTGTGACATGACCTCGGGGCACTTCGTGGAAAAGTGTCAGACGAGAATGCGTTGCTGAGCTAGCTGTCTCGCAAGCTTTAAAAAGGCACGAAGGCTGTCTGGCTCCTGCCGTAGGAAGCAGCACCGTGACAGCAGGGATATTTCAGGAAAATGGAAATCATACTCCGACCAAACGCTCCTGGAGTTACGGTAGCTCCCTACAACAGAAGATGACAAAGCTTTACTCGAACTGAGTGCTGAACCAAAACTCCATCCGCCTACCTGAAAATCTGCCTGGAGCAGCAGAGCCGTGCCTCCTTTTGATGGGAACACGTGCCTGCAGTTAGCTGAGATGCTCATGTTTACACTCCCAGCAGCTGAAGCAGCAGCTTTGTCTACAGACAGCGCTGCTTGCAAGCAGCAGCAGTGCCTAGCTCGATGGCTTTTACCCAAAGCACTGGTGTCTGGTAACCACACACGACCATCCAGCTTTAAATATTTCAAAAAGATGGGTTTTAATAGCAAAGGCAAAGTGCCAAGATAAAGAGCACTGGAGAACAAAGTCTGAAAAAACAAACAAACGGGACAGAACAGAGCCAGACAAACAAGCACCCTACATCTTACACCGTCACTTGTCCCCATTTCCATGCCTGATTTTCTAATGTTGTTTAAGAGCAAGTATAGGACCGCTATCCACCAAGCTAACAATGTACCGGCGCTTACATCACTGCGAAGCAATTCGAGCATCGGTCCAAGCAGCAGACTTGAACTGAATCATTGCACAGCCCTGCCAGATCAGATCTATAAAGCCTTACAAGACTGCATTGTTACAGGACTGCATCCCCTGGGCAGCCTTCACCAGCGAGCGTAACAACCGAGGCACTGCCTGCTTCTTCACACTGCTCTGCAGGGATGCTTCAGTCCCGAGAGCCAGCTTTTGGGAACAGACTGGCACTGTGGCATGGCAGGATGAAGAGAAGCCTTGCAGAGCATTGAGGAACTGAAACCACTCATTCTGCACAGATCAAAGCAGCTAGCTCCAGCGTGATGAGTCATGAGTCCTTGCTGCCTCAAGTCTTTCAGCGATTCCATGCTTTCCACACCAACAGGACCTTTCAGTGGGGGAAAAACCCTCTGGGCTAAAAACGGGGGAAGGGAAGGTGAAACGTGAGTTCTTTCAGACCCGTGGCTGACATCCCAAGCTTTGATGAGCCACGAGAACTTCACTGCTGAGCCAGAGCAGCCCTCATCTCGCTCAGCACTCCTAGGAGAATTTCCTCACACTTTGTACCTTACCTGCTGCAAAAGGCATTTTGTAGGGGTAGCTGCTCCGTCCCGCGTGCACGCTGCTGATCCTGCCCTCCGGCATGTGCACGACACCGCAGACGCTGTAGCTGTTGATGGCCGTTCCTTCTCCACAGCAGTACGGGGAGCTGCACCAGTGGAGTGGCTGGAAATGAGCACCTGATGGCAAAGAACCAGGCGATACCAAGAGCCCCTCACAGGTAGCAGGCTGCGAAAGCTCCTCCTTGGGGTAAACCGAGCAGTGAGAGTAGCCACTGTATCCACTTTGGCCATAACAAACGTAAAATCCATTCAATGGAGTCAGATCTGAGGATTCATAGAGACATCCACAATCCGTGTGATTCCCAGGAACGGGCAAGGGAGGGAACTGCGGCACAGGAAAGGAAGGCTGATGAAATTCCTGTTTGGGAGTCGGGGATTTCTCTCCGGGTCTTCCATACTCCGGCTTCATGGAAGCTTGTCCGCCCATGAGCAAAGGCAGTCTGTGGTAGAAACCCTCTGTACCAGACAGCGATTCGTAAGGGACAGTTTGGGCAGTCCTGTAGAGCCTAGAGGAGTCCTGCTGCTCTGCCTTCCCAAAAGCTCCTAGGGTGAGCCCTCGCCAGCCGTGCTGACCTTCCATTTTTAAGCTAGTCGCTTCCTTTTTGGACTTGACGCAATTCTTCCTATTGGCTTTGGCCCATTTGAGCGTAGACTTTGAACAGTGGTTCTCGGACTTGCCCTCCCCATCCGACTTACTCCTCTGCTTCAGGGGCTGGTCTTTCTCGTGGGTCAGCTTCAAGAAGGCCACAGCGTTCAGGCTGGCCAGTCTCTTCGGGGTGGGATGATAGGAGCCGGCACCGTCCTCCCTCTTTGTCCCATCATCAAAGACCTCATCCAGCGAATGGTCACAGCTATTGCATTTCTGACTGGGCTCGTGCCGGTTTTTGCCTTTACCTGCTTTCACAGCTGTTTTTTCCAAGGCAGGCCAGTTGTCACCCGCCTTGCAATGTGAGTTCTTGACGGCACAGTCTCCGCTGGCTTTGACGGGGTCCCTGCGGAAGCGCCTGCCAGACAACAAGCCATCGTCCCGCTCAAAAAGCAAATTGTTGACAGCCTCCGCGTTCAGCGAGGCCAGTCTGCGTTTCCTGGGCTCCGAAGGAGCAGCATCAAGGTCTTCTTCTGTCCCTGGATAAGTTATCGTGCACTTATCCCCAGATGAATCACTCTTGCCCGCTCCCACAGGCTTAACTTGCTCAGCAAAAAACGTAGGTCCCAACCCCTCCACCCAACTGGGAAGGTCCTTTTTTTTGCAGCTTTGGGTCTCTTTTGACAGAGACCCAGCCACATCCTCCAGCCTGGTGAGGAGCACTTTGCAGGTCTTTTTGTTCACTGAAGGGAGGAGGCGTCTCCGCAGTGGGTACGTCTTTCGGACTTCCTGCAAATTCTTGCTTTTGCTCGTCCCCACAAACCCACTGGGACAGTTGGTCGTCTCGGTGGCATCTCCGTCCCTTCGCTCGCCACACTCTCCCTGGGTCCTGTCCATCCTCCCGCTGCCTGTTGGTGACAAAGCCTGGCCAGCAGAACCAGCTGGATGCTTCAGAAGGAAAAGTTGTTTCTTTCGGGCATGCGTCATAGGATCAATGTCCAGTCCTGAGAATGAAGAGACAAAAACACATCCATTAACACTGCTGAGAGGGACCCATCTCCTCACAATGCACAGAGCACCAATTAGGAAATACCTGGGGAAGCTTGTTCCTATACGTGGTCGAGTATTTTTGGGTGAAGGCCAGTTAAGCCTATTAGGAAGACAGGATGCGATGAGATGTGGGTTAATATTAAGCCACAGAGCATGACAGTAATTAAAGGCGAGGTGGTGACAGAGCCAGGAAAACCAGGATCTAGCCAGAAAGCTGCTTCACGCAGCTCCCAGTCCAAGTATGTTCCCTACTGCAGCAACACTGCCTTGAACACGTTACAAATTCTCACTGAATCTACTAAAGCTCATCTGAATACTGGTCCAGGGTGCACAGAAAAAATAAATCGCAGGTATTTGACCGCTTGCATGTTGTTACAGGCAGGCTGCTTCATTGTCATTGTCTGAAACAACCAGAAGAAAGAGTCCACCTACTCACATAAAAAGTAAATTTGGTCTATTAAGCAGAGATCTGCCAACATTAATAAATTAAATACATGCAAATTCCTATACAGGTTAGAACCTGGCTATCTGCTGCTGCTGTCATTCTCCATAACTGCGTTTTACAATAGCTGGGCACACGGAACCAATTATCACGTTTGAGGCTTGAACAAATATCCCATGCCTTCAAAATGCATTCAGAGGAGGACAAGAATTACTCAGCCACATGTTATTCCTGACTTTTCATCTAGATGATATGTCAAGGCACAGTTAAAAAAAAAAAAAAAAATTGACACAAAAGTCTAAAATACAAAAAGGAAGAATCTCCGAGCTGGGAGAGGTTTGCCTGGAGAGGAAGCACCAAAGAAGGGCAGATGAGTCCTGAGCCTTTATCTGGTATCAGTAGCAGAGGTTGGCTGCTCACCTCCTGTCACGCCCAAGGCTTTCTGGCTGTGCCAAGAGCAGCAGCTTACTGCTAAGTGGCTCTGAGCAGCTGGCAAGCAAGCAATGCTAGAGGAACAGCTTCATCCCAACAGTCCCCTTGGCCAGGCACTGGCTTCCAGAGCTATGCAGCAAGCTGAACCTGATTTTTTTCTTTTCCCCTCATTTTCTTTTTAGCAGAAGTTACCATGCCTTTGTCCTCTTGCATTCCAACTTCAACCTGCAGCACGCCTGTGTCAGATACTGGAGGGATTAAATGATGCTGCAGTCTGAAAAAACATGTATTCACAGAAGAAGCTGCGTGTTTAAGGCTAAGAAGGGATACCTGTAAACATTTAAGAAAAGTCTAATTGACTTATGTTGGAATAGATTTAATTAAGCCTGTACCTGCGTGCAGGAAATAGAAGAAAAGGGCAATTTCTTGTATTTAATGGGATTCACAAAGCAGTCAGATTCCCATTATTGGCACCAAAGTGTCAGCCTTCAGATTAGCACCAATCTGGGAGCAGTTTGATTCCCCTCCCATCAGGTATTTGCCTGCAACACCCCTTAATTGACACAATCGACGCTGGTCTGCTACTTCTGAGGCCGCAGGGAGGAGAACAAAGCTACCAAATTACAAGAACTGTTCATTTGATATGGTTTAATCAAGCTGATAATTAGATTATCTATTTGAAATAGGCCCAATGTGTTTTAATTGACTTGCTTATGTATGCATTAACTAAAAGGAAACCAGGAATTGAAAGCCACTGTGGTTTGCACATTGCTTTTGCAGAAGCCAGGCTCTTCCCGAGGTGTCTCGGGGTAACTGAACCCTTACACCCCATTACAAAACATGGGATAACTCCTACAGCCAGTGCCCAAACCAGAGTGCTCTGTGGGCAGCATACATTGATGTATATCCACGTTGTTTCTGATAAGTAAGACAAGTTCTGGAAATCAGGAGGATGGTTATCAATTCAGACTGACAAGTTCCCCCAAAATCAGAGTAATTCTTGCACAAGCAGAATATTAACAACCACACACAACCTTTGGAGCTAGCAAGAGGATTTCTATTTAAGAAGTGTGCAAACCAAGGTCTGACAACAGCAGACTGGGCATCCTATAGGATCATGCCCTGGGGAGGATAACTTCTCCCATACAGTCCAGTGGCTTCTTTACACCCCTAAACCTATTTTCTGTTGGCCCCAACAAAAGATGGAGTCTCTGGCAGAAATGCTCAGCAGAGAGAGGGGAAAAACCCAAAAGAAACAAGTATGGCTTGCCTTAAAAAGCAGCATCAGCCAGCTCTGTCTCCTCTAGCTCTCACCACTCTCCTGCGAGCAGCAGTCACCTCCTGGCCACCACTACCCATTCGTCCCTGGCTGGGGCTTTACAGCAGGGTTTGAATGAGGAAGAGATCTATTAAACACCAAGTACTTTAGACATACCTTTGTTCCTACCAGACCTGCCCAAGAGGTATCAAGAAGTCTGGGACAGATTGAAGGAAAGGGATTTCTCCAATGATGAAGTGGAGAATCATTAACAGCAGAGCGACAGTCTTTCCTGTTTGTCCCCACAGGGAGAGTCAAAACAAACAACAGCTCCAATAGAGCATCTTTCCCGGAATCTAAGCATGGGAATGCTTTATGTTACGGTCCTCCAGATGAAAATGAATTTTTAATACACACGTTTCCTCCAACTGCAGTAAAGCCACGTCCCTCCCCCAAGCCCAGATGCAAGATCTGTATTCTGGTGCAGCACAGGTAGCATCGCCTGGCATGTTGTGGCATATTTACAAGCAATACCCTACACCAGCTTTCATCGCTGACAACTGCGACTGGGAACGTCAAGAGAAACACTCGAGTTGAACACGCAAAGATGACACGAGAGATAGAGCCCAAATCGCATTGCAGTGGGAAGAGCACTGAGATTCAACGTGATACCTTTTAGAGAGCCTCAGCTGAGTGAGCTCCCTGACACAACTAGTTCTTAGGCACAACAGTAATGGAGCAATCACAGCCTTTCTAATTAATTACTTTTTGTAAAAGGAAGATGTCTGTGCAGATCTCCTTGTCATCTGCTCTCCAACTTCCCCCCCGCTCCCCAGAGCTCAGCTGCTTGAATTCTACAAAGCACTTAGCTGCAGGTGAACTAAAAACCTGGAAATTTGTGCAAAGAAAATAAGCAAACCCCCCACATTTTGGTACTGCAGCCATGCCAATCCTTTAAGTGCCAGCAATGAAAACACCAGCTCCATCCAGCAATGCTTCCACGATTGGAAACCCTCTGAAACCCAGCTTGGTAGCAAACCCACTGGGCTACAGGCAAATACAATCAAAGTTCAGTAATGCTGACTTTTGACTCCCTCAAAAACTTCCACAAGTTCTGGGATAAACAAACATCAGCCAAGCTTCTCCCCCACCTGCTCAAGTGCTCAGTTCAGAGACCAAGAGAAGGTTGTTTTTCCAGATCAAACCCTGCTAAAAGCCTCAAGCCAAAAGTTCAGTGCATTCTGTTTGTTTTCAAAAGCACGACTGCATCCCATTTGCTCTGCGGTAGCTCAAAATTATCAGCAGAAATAAAGTGACTGGAAGCCTCTAAGTGGTCACTTAAAGCCTGGCTGAAAGGTCTCGTTCCTACTGAGGGAACTTCCCCACGACATCACCGCAACAACACAACTGCCCTGACCCACAGAGCAGCTTGTTGAAGCTGGAGCATTGTTCTTCCTTTTTCTGACATAATGCACAAACAGAGGTGGGAACAAGCAGGTTTAGCAACTGCAATGATTCTTCTTGTTCCAGAGCCACATGCAACGTGGATTTATTACAAGCCACCACAACTGACTTGGGGTGAGGGGGGAGATACTAACAACTGCCTTCATATGCCCTCCAGAAGCCAAGTGCAACATTTTAGATGTTAGCTCTGTTCCTTGACATCTCTTTTGGAGAAGCACTCTCAACTTCCCACTGAAGGCACTCTCAGCCCCAAGGATTTGCTGCATTTCCTCAGTTCTCTGGGTTTGCTGTACACAGACACAAAACCACCACGAGCCTCGTGCTAAAGACCACTGCAGGGATGCCACTGCCAGTAAGAGGCATGAAGACAAAACTACACGATCAGCAATTCATTCACATTACGAGCACACATCCAGAAACAGGCACCATGTAGCCTCACCAGATTGCTCCCCTTACCTGGGGTCCACTAATCCCTTCTCTTTCCCCAGCATTACACACAAGCAGAGCTTCTGCACGCTGCTTGAAACTTAACTATCTGACAGTGTATCATGCTTTAGAAATCACAGTCATGCAGAGCTTACCAAGATCAGTTACTCACAGGGAGTGCTGCGTTCCTTTCAGCTGGGAAGGAAGAGTGACAGCGCTCTGCATCCCCGTGCCACCTCTGTGTGGCTTCACAAAGCAAAGAGAAAAAAAACCAACGGTACCCAGAAGCCCCAAAGAAATCACAATGCAATCTCAAGAATTGAAAGTGAAAATACTTACATCAGAACCACCCATCTGCTTGCAGTGGGGGAACTAGATCAGTGGCGAGGAGACACTGAGGTGGGACAACTGGAAGTGAAACGAGTCTGATGAAGCAGCGTGGTCACGCCAGCTGCATCCCAAACCCACCAAGCATTCCGAAGTCGCTGTCTCCTTCCTCAAACTGCACCAGTTCTGAGGAGTCACACTACAGCTGTAAGACCCCGACCAGATCAGACTGAAGAAATTCAAACGAAATGCACTGGTCTAATTTTGTTCTAGAGTAAAAGCACTACCCAAACAGCAAAATCTGAAGAGAGTTGATGCCTCATTAGCAGGAAAATAAGCAAGTGTGTTAACAGCTGCATTTTCTGTAATCATGCAGCTGCAGCATCTGTCTCTCCCTCTCCATCACTTGATTGCAAGTGAAAGTAAAACAAGCCAGTCTGGGACTACCCATTCAAGCACCACTTCCCTTCCTAAGCTTCGCCGTGGAGACGCGCTTGTTCCAAGGCGACGATGCCAAAAGCACAGAGATTTAAAGCTCTGAGCTTCTAATCCATTTGGCACTTCAGTAACATACAAAGAGTTACGACAACACGTCTCTTCCTCTCTGTGCACAGCATTGTTTTGCTGACTTTCAGCCCCTGTCTGCTGGAAGAAGTTATGTTCTTTTGAATCGGTGCAGCTTACGCTGTGACAACAGCGCTGTAAATGTAAGTGCCTGGAGGATTGGCTCTTTTCTCCCTGCTGCTTTCAAAGTTGAATCACTCTCAGTGCTAGAAAGGCTGTGTTGCATGAAGGAAGATTCCCAGGAGCTCTTGGGATACCTGGGGAAAGCACAGAAACATCAAGTATCCCAGGCTGAACTGCCTAAATGCTGCGCGAGTCCCAGGAGCATCACTTCAACCTCAGACACATCGAGAAATTCAAATTGTTATGGACTGCAATTTGTCTTCATGGGGTCCAGCCCTGATTCCTCTCTGGAGGCTCATCAAATGCTCCATCATCCACATGCTCCAGAGAGAACTGTTACACAGGGCTTGTTATGCAGCAGAAAAGGCTTATTTTTCCTCTCTCATCAACATACTCCTTGCTTTTTGCCAGCACCTCCTGAAAACTAGGTGAATACTCAAGTCCATGCCTCTTTAGCTTCAGAAAGGCAAGCAACGAGGTCTGGGGTTTGCTCCAACTCTTGCACCATCAAGAGAAAGCACTAGATGGTTGGACTAGGTGATCTTAGAGGCCTTTTCCAACCTTAATGATTCTAGGAGAGGCTCTCTGTAGGTTGTACAGACTGCTCGCTCCACTCCCTGGTCCGCCATCAGGGATCATAACTCAGCTGTGAAAGCCAATGCTCCAGCCACACAGCTGTGAGCGTGGCAGAACACGTGTGGCCCGTGATGAATGAGTGCTGAACCAACAGCAGTTATCATGGGATGCTTTAAAACAAAAAGTGCTGTGCCTGTCTGAAAGCGACGGCACGCTGAGAACGGAGCACGGCGGGGTGCAGCCCCTGCTTGCAGGGCTGACCGCTTGCACAAACAGGAGCTAACCTGTAACACCCCAGCAGAGAAGCTGCACGGCTGATTTCTCGGGAGGGCTTGTCCTGTCCTTGATATCTGCTTTCAGATCTTGCCTCGTGGCAGTGCTCTGAAGCACTTTGCAGGGAAGCCAAAATTAAATTTCTCCGGCTGTTCTCACACACTCCGCAGCCGCAGCGAGCAGTGCTTGCAAGGGGAAGTCAAAAAAAAAAAAAANAAACAGAAAAAAAAAAAAAAAAAAAAAAAAAAAAAGGGGAAAAAGCAGAAAAAAGAGAAATCACTGCTGAACCACTGAAGCCTGACCTCCACACATGAGAGCTGAACAAACCAAAGCCCTTCCAGCATCCGGAGCTGGCGTAGGAAGGTGTTTCACTCCTGTTCAGAAAAGCACTCTCACTCCTTTCCCCATTGCTGATGCTACAAAGTTGCATTACTGCATCACGTTTTCAGTGTATACCACAGCAAAGAGTGAGTATTGGAAGAAATCCACGACTTGAGCAGCTCAAACATCAGTCACTAAAACCAGACGGAGCTTCACAGCCACAGTCTGTTCACATACCTGCACTAAAGAGCAAAGTTCCTGAATGCAAAGCCTTCACTGAACACCCATTTGAAGCATGACCAGCATTTGCAAAATCCACTTCCTGTGGCCTACAAGAACTAAAGATTTCCACCCCCAGGAGTTGTCACAACCTTGATTGTCACCTGACCACGAAGTAATTTGCTTTTGCACATGGGCAGAAAGTCCCAATGCTTCTGCTATTGTTTAAAGCCTCCCCAAACAGCACAGAGAAATCAGTTCAGGTGAATTTAGAGCTCAACAAGCAGCAGCAGTCAGTTTCCTCTCAAGAACAGGTGCAAAAGCAAAGCCACCCTCACTCCTCACCTCCTGAGAGATTCCAGATGGACTTAAAAACAAGGAAAGTTTGGAAATAACCAGAGATCAGGCGCTGCTCTTTCCCCTCACTTTGCCCACAGAGGTACAAAACAACCATCTTCCCTCACTCAGCCTTTTCCTTGGCCTTTTTTCTTTGCACAAGGATGAGGACAGAGCTTTGGGCTAGCAGTTGTCTTACAGGTGATGCAGGGCACAGCTACTCCTGACCAGCATCTCAATCCTGCAGTCCTCCAAGGAGCCTCTCGGCTGCACCACAGCCACCCCAAAACTCAGGGCCAGGAGCCACCGGCTTTGGATGTTTTCTCTAAACTCTGTCTGCTTCTACACAGAGCAATTTAGGGACCCTGGGGAAAAATAACATGCAGCCATGTCATTAAAGACACATGCAAACAAACACATGCAGAAAGCCAACCCCCTGCCCAAAGAGAAACGATTTCTTTGCCAATACAAACACTATAATTATTCCCACAGTGCAAAGCCCACCGCCAGCTTCTCACCTCTCAAAACTGACTTTTAAAAAAGCGTTAAGTGTGATTAAGCAAGCCCCAAGCATGTCCTATGATGAAAGCCCACGTATGGCAGTGGAAATCTGCAGGAGATGAGCACCTGGTGGTGGAGATCAGGCTGAGCTGATCTGCCAAGCACTCAAGCTTAAGAGTGCTTTTGACACTCTGCCTTCACTGTATCACTCCCCAGCACATAGCTCGTTACAGATTGCTTTTAATGAAGGCAAAGTACAGACATTAAGCAAGGAGAGCACCAAGAATGAGGGAGGTGAGCCACCTGAGAAGCAGGGAAGACAAAAATCACAGATTACTAAAGCAAAGTTTCCAGTAGTAAGCCCAGCCTGAGACATCTGCATTTGAGGAATCGTAACTTGACCCCTCTCTTTACACTGCTCTGACACTGGAATTAGAAATGTCAGATGCTCATCCCCTCCTTCCCCTACACAGATTTTACAATTCTTATGAAATACCCGAGATCATCAGCAGCACCCACTGCTACACATAAAACACCAGATCTGTTTAGTATCCCTTGTTTACAAAGAATTGCCTACTAGGGCTTTAAATAGGTTCGGTGTGAAGCTGCCTCCGTGACAGCCACACTTAGAGCACAGGAAGATGCCTATAAGTAGTCTGAAAAACCAAGTCCAAAATACTTCTAAAAACACGACTGTCAAAGCTATTGAAGGAGCACAAGCTTTGCCAATCAAGTTAATGAAGGTTTAAAAAAAAAAAAANCCCTGCTCCTCTGATTTCCCATATATGCAACACAAACCAAATTCCTGCATGGCAGAAGGCTGAGTCTGGTGAAATATCAATCATGTGTCACTTTGCTCAGATAGCTCTGGCACCATTCCTGCTTACATGGCCAAAATGGAATAACCAACTATTTCTGAGACTTCATTTTAAAGAACAAGGTGCAAGATTTTTCTGTAGTTAAGTTCTAAAGCTCTATGTGACAGCATCACCCTCTTCCACAATCACTTCAGCAACTTCCTCCAAGCTGCTCGGCTTCAATAATTCAAGGTGTGCCGCGATTTCGTGTATGACACGTGCAAACCGTGCTGCCTTCGGGGATTTCAAGGGCAGGTGCATCCCTGCCAGCTCCTCTCTGTTTCATGAAGCTGTCACTGCCATCCTCTCTCTGGATCTGGACTTCTCTCTCAGGTCAGTCTGCCTCCACAAAGGTCTCTGTTCATCCTCTTTAACTCTTTCTGCTGGAAGCTGTCAGCACAGCACCCTTGAGATTCAGAGATAACATGTTAGTGCTCAACAGGCTCAAAAGCGTTGTAGGAAAAGAAAGCAACACAGGAAATTCAAGGCATTCCTTCAATATAGCAATGAATTAGCCATCTTTATAACTGACTCAAAATGCAACTTCAAGAACATTTCTTACTTCCTCCCCTGAATAATCTCAAATGATTTCTGTAACTTCAGAGCATCCCTCGAAACACAGAGCCTCACCTCCGTATCTGAATCCTCAGAGTTGTGGCTCCAGGTTCTGACTTAACCAGCTATAACCCCTGAGAGGGGTGCAGGTGAGAAACTGGATTTTAAAACTTAAGACATGCATGTTTAGAACCTTGACTCAGGTGTACAGAAGCATTAAGTCCAGGCAGGGGGGAAAAAAGCTATGTTAAACAGCAAGTTCATGTAATGGTTTAGAGGATTACTGTACCCAGCTGGGACACACCAACCTTACCCACCTCTTCAGAATAGAGCTGTCATCTGAATGCATTTCCAGATCTAGGAAAGTACTGAAGGCAGTGTTGTCCTTCATTTGGAAGCATCTTCTGTTTCTTTGCATTTTTTTTAGAAGCGCCATATGCATACAGACCCCAGCTTCGTCTGTACAAAGCAAGTTGGCCATCAATAGAACACATTTCAGATGTCCACGTCCATAAAGTTTGATTCCCTCTTTATATTGAAAGTGCAACAGAGGTTTCAAAAGAAAACAGGCTTTGTATTTTCCTGCTCTTGCTTTCCCACCATCAGCCGAAACATCAGCATCCTCCCCACACCTCCTCAGCACAGAAGACTTACACTGAGCAGTTCTCCACTTGAGAACATCAATCCCAACCCAGAATTCAAGTCAAAGACTTTACAAAAACTTCTCGGTTTCCATCAGAATGCACAGAAGCAATCACTCTCTTCCCCGTGTCTCACCAACTGCAGTGCTGCACTGGAACTGAGCAGAGCTTCCACCTGGAGCTGACTTGCTGCATGTCAACTTAGTGCGGGAAAAGTAATTCCCACATGGCTGAAACGTGGGATATTCTCATCAAATCAGACAGAACCAGAAACCTGCAGCTACAAGAAGGGAAGAGTAAGATGGTACGACTCTGAGCCTACACTTCACCGTCCTAGTGCCTCCAACTTATCAGGTGTTCACAAAAATCTAGCCTAACTAAAAACATGTCTCCAGGAATAGTTTTATGCTTTTGAAATTATACATACAGTGCTTTTTAAACTAAATATGGTATGAACTAACACACCCATACAGGTGTCTATTAATGCATATTCTAGCAGCACAGTCACCAGTAATGCAAAAACCACCAAGCCCCTAAACATACCATCATTCCATCCCTCCCTCCTTTTAATACAAGTGCACAGCATCCACCAAACAAGGCAGGTGAGAAAGTTTCTCTTCAAATTTCACAGCCCAACAGGTTTAATGCACCAGGGTTCAAAAAAAATTAGCACAGCTGAACGGTGCTGCAACACCTCCTGATCTCTCAGAGGACAGCAAGCTTCTTCATTCCTCTGCTGGCATCAGCGCGCTCACCTGTACAGCTGGCATCAGGCAAGGGGCTTTCTGCTGGGTGTTTCCTGAAAGAGCAGGTTATTAGCTGCCTCTTCATTAAGGTAATTAGACATTGAAATACGTGCGGCAGGCAGAAAGGTGGGAGAGGGCTGCAGGCTCGAGGGCTCAACCTGCAGGAAATCCTAAATCACAGCTGCACTCGCACAAGAAGCAGATTTTGCTTCTGAACCTAACGTTCCTAATGTCTTCATCACAACAGCCTGAACCTCCACCAGCCGCTCGGCGATTAAAGTTAATTGCTTGGTCATTACACTTTTCATTACTAAGCAATTAGCCCCTTCAAGGTTTTTAAGAGCCAGCACTGGCTCTCTGCCGGATTCTGAGGGGTCTGGGGTGGGCTGGGGAAACCCGAGCATCACACAGGGACCACGCAGCTCAGCGTGTCAAATGCCTCCTGGAGGGGGTGGAAGGGATGGTGGTCCCTCTGCCAACTGGATTTGGATCGTTTGAGCCCAGGAAAGGACACAGACCCCCGCATCACCACAGGTCCTGAGCAGAGTTAGAAGAGCATTTCTAGCAAGCAGTGTGATGTTGCCATTAGGAATCTGATGAGAGCAAACTCCCAAGCAAGACAGCCGGATGCTACACGTCTCCAGAGCTGTCTGTAGGGATTAAACTGACAGCACCCACAAGCCCAACAGAGGTAATTCAGAGCCCAGCTGCTCTCAAAACTCAAAGCCCAGTCGGCAGAATGCTGCTTCCACTGGAGCCCATTTAACTGCCATTAGAAGCTGGCCCAGCTCCTCCATCCTTTCCCCACATCATTAGCGGTACAGCCTCAAACACACACATTTGCTGGCGCCCAGGTTGGATCAGTTGTGGCAACAAATATCCCCCTTAAATGGGCCGGACAGCATTTGCAGCCCTGTGCTGGGAGTGATTTGTTTTATATCCACTCATTAACTCGCATTTATCTACCTACACATGCGTGACACTATTTGGCCATTGAGAGAGGGAGCGATGAAACGTGCCTGGCTTTCAGAGCAAGAGGTAACACGAGGTGCTCTCAGTAGGGTGAGCCACTTAATGACACTCGAGCACTTTTCAGGTTTCATTGGATTTTGCACAGCTGGAAGGAAAGACTGACTTTAAAAGAAAAGTCAGGAAGAATCAAGGAGAGTGAGTAAATCACACGTTCAGCCCCGAGAGCTTTGGATTGAATTATTTGGAGCTCTGGTCAATGAAGGTGCCTCGTGCTCCATAGGGAGGGACTCTGTGAGGTTATGCTACACAACCTTACCCAGAAAGCATGCCCTGAGAGCTGCATGTGAGCAAGCTCTGCTAATGGGAAATATTTAGGAGTCATCTATTTAACGTGCCTGGTTGCTGCCACTTACCTGGTTAATGTTGTGCAAAGCACTGGGTTTTGCTCCTCTGTTATTCTTGGGCTTCTCCTGGGACATCCCCAGGGTTCACAGCATCATCCTGATGTGCCAAAGGAGCATGTTAAAAAAAAGTTTTTACAACTCCCATCAACGGGGACAAATCCATCATTTCTGTGTCAGGCAGGCAGGAATAATCAGTGGCACAAATACAAGTGGCCAGCGAGGTTTATTAAGGAGCACAACGTGACATTGTTAGGAAAAAACAGACATCATCCTGGGGTAAACGTCCAAAAATGCTGGATGGAAGGAAACAGGCTCCAGCTCGTGCCTCTGCGCTGTGTCCAACACGGGACAAGTCACAGAGCAGCGAGGGACTCGGAGCAACCAGCAAGAAGAGGGCGTAGGGGCTGAAGTCATACAATTAAAAAGGGTGGAGAAAAAAAGTTTGGAATGCGTGAACTGGCAATATGGCATTCCTCCAGGGGATGAGAAGGTCTTACACTGCACTAAGGGAGATTGAAAAAGATTCTGTCTGCATCTTTTCCTCCTGCTGGGCTAGAACAAGCATGAGACTGCCTCAAGAAGTGGAGGATCAAAATAAAAGGTTGGAAGAACACCTGTCAGCAATGCTTCCGTACAGCTCACCCCCTGCCCCACAGCAGGGCTCATTACAATCGCTCCAGGGTCCTTTTCTACATCCAAAAATGCCAGCAGGTACATGGCAATGGGGCCAGACAGTCAGCATAGGTGCTTGAAAACTTGACTGTGATTTTCTCTGTCTGGTTTTAAGAGCATGCGTGTTTGGCAATGCGTCTCCTTCCTGATTTCTAGATTTATCTAGCATCAAAATCTCAGGCTGACAGCACTTCCCATAAGAAGTAACTGAAAAAGAAAAAGCTAATTAACAGAAGCAAGTGATGCAACAGCTCCACACCATGCAATCACCAGAAGCTCATGCACAGGACATGCGTTTTCTGGTGTGGAAAAGCTCCTGAGCACCAAGAGCTACAGCTTGCTTCGAGGCTAGAGCAGTGCCAACCTCACCTCCAGTGAGCCTCACCCCCTGCACACCTGATGTTTTGCACGCAAACCTGCAGCTGCAAGAGGGGCCCATTTGGGCATCTGCCTTAAACAGAGGAACTGCCTCACCCCAAGGAGAGCTCAGCAACGTTGGGTCTTTGAAGGCTTCAATTTTCACACCGGGGCAGGTCACCATAAAGCCACAGCTTGAGCTCCAGAGGACAAGCCACCATCAGACTGCTGGCAAAGGAGTGTAATTAAAATGTCCTCTTGGGAACCACAAAGCTTTTAAGCAGTTCAGCTTAGTTCTGTGGAAACGTCATGAGTGCTTCTGACTGGATTTTTGGGCAGGTCCCTTGAAGTCAGGCTGTGGCTTCAAAGCATTTAAGTGTGTTAGACAGGGACAAACTCCTCTAAGTGCTACGCAAGGTGCTCTTCACAAATGAGCACCCTGACACTCCACAGGCATCCTCCAGCTCTGGCTTCAAGGAGAGTACAGTGAAGAAACAAAACTTTTGAGAAACTCTGAGCACTGGCAAATGGAGAACTAAAACACCCCTTGACCATCAGCTCTGGGATCTGGGAATGTGGCTGAGCTACGAGACCAAAATGCACTGAAGTACATTGGGCAGAGAGATGGGGAAAAAGAAAAACGCCCTCCCCTACAGCCAAGCACAAGGGCACCAGGGTAGAAGACACGAGCAGTTGAGAGCTGCAGCCTCCAGCAGACAAAACCCTGAACTGGATCGTTGTGAATGTGACCGGAGAGGGATGGCTGCAGCTGCGGGAGCTGCCAGCTGACGCCGAGCCAAAGCGGCAGCGGGAGACGCTCGCAGCTACCGGCCCAACGGCGGAAGAACTGGCAGAAAGTTTCCAGGAGCTGCTGGAAGAGAGGAGAAAGCTGCATGCAGCAGGCTCTGCTCACCCACGGTACAGGCAGCCATGGATGGGGAAGCAGCTGATGAAAAAGCACGTGCTGCAAAGCTCCCCTGTGCACCACCACGCTGTCCCAGCGCCCGAGCCTCCCGGAGCCAGTTTTGCTGCTGGCAGTCCAAATATCCAGAGATTTGATCCAAAGAGGATCTGATGCTGGACGACAGCTGCAGAGAGCTTTGAGCTGAGGAGTTGCAGGCTGCAGTTACAATACACAAGGATACAATATACCCATGCAGGATATCCCCAAATACCAGGATTTCAGCTTCTGCTTCAGCCATTTGTCACAGTAAAATATTTTCAATCTGAGCAAGCTAGCAGCATTCTTTAAACTAAAATGACAGATAATATTTGGGTTTAGAGCTCCAAAGTGAGAACCTCACTACTCATTCCAATAACCAAGATCCACATTTTATTTAATGGCTGTATTAACAGGCAGAAATACACCTCTCTCTGGAAAACAAGGCAGACTTACAGCTCTGGCTGCTATAGAATTTAAGCTCTCAATTAAAGAAAGATTCCTCCTAATGGGGAGAAAAAAAATCATTTTTTCTGAGCAGAAACCAAGTGCAAATTCTGCCTGCAGACTGCTCTGGAGCAAAGCACAGCGATGCTTTTTGGAGCTCCATAGATGCAGAAGATGCCACGAGTCCCACGAGTTCTCTGCAGTGGTCAGCACAGCAGGCTGGGGTTGGGCTGCACGATCAGAAAGCTCCAAACCCCACAGCTTTCTGCTCAGGGTGACCTTCCAGGCTTCCTGGGTGATGAGAGATGGGGCCACTGCAGCACCTTGGGAGCTCTGAGCGAGCTGAAGCCAAGAGCCAAATACTCACCTGCTTCCCCCCTCCTTGGGCAATCACACTGCTGCAAAAGCACAGAAACACTCTGTGTGCAGCACTGAGATGCTTCGTTGCTCCTTTGACATCATCAGGACACCTATCTTTGATTTGCCTGAACACTTTCAACTGTTTTTTTTTTTTTTTTTTTTTTTTTTTTAAAATGGAGACTCCTTTGGGTTGGGGAGAGAAAGCATTTTGCAGCTCGCTTTGTTCAGATGAGAAAATGGACTGGTTTCCAGACAGAGAGAAAGGAAGGAAAATTGGGACTGCACTACGTAAAGCCATCATCTAGATGGGGAAATGCTAAGAGCTAGAAGAGACCTCGGGGGCAGCACCTGAAGCCACTTTTTATTTTAATTGACCATGTTTCATCTGCACCCAACACCAAGGGAAGTACTCCAAACAGCGCTCTGCACAGGCTGATTACAGCTAACTAGGTTTTAATCATGCTGGAGTACTGGAAAGCAGAAATGCTTCTGGTGCGCTCGCCCTCCTGCCCCTCCACGGTCCATTTCTCACCATTGCCTCCAATGGTTTCCTTGGAAACATATGCAAGCCTAAATTGGATTGACATTCACTTAGTGGACAGATGGAGTTTTGAGCAGCCCAGTGCCTGAAATTCAAGGCACTCGAATTTCCAGCTCTTAGGGTAAGTCACCATATCAATGCAAAAACCACTCCCAAAGCCCCCCAAACTTTGTGGAAAGCTCAAGGATCTCCTAATTATTTGGTAACGAGCTTTGAGGTGGAACCCCAGGCAAGGTTAGCGATGACCTGTTGTACTTGCACAAAAGCAACATCTTTGTTTGGAGGGAAGGATTTCATTTTCATTAAGCACTGAGGAAACAGAAGAGTTCTTAAGCTCATTAGTGGTCTCAGGACAAGTGATGCAAATCACACATGGGCTGAGCGCAGACACGGCTCACAGGTAGCCATGTACCTGCAGCACTGTATTCATGCTGCTCGCACAAAAACCTGGTGTGCCAGGCTGAAGTTATTTCTGATGACTGCTGTGGAGCAAAGCTAACACACAGATGCTGACCCACAGTCCCTGAGCAAAGCTGCATCCTCCTTGTTCCCCAGCATCGAGAGGGGCAGGGCGTGCAAATCACACCTTTCTAGGCCCAGAGGTCTCACAACAGCAATTTCAGAAAAGCTGGTAATTTATTCTGAAGTGGGAATTAGTCTCTGGCTCTTCTTCCATTGTATGAAAAGAAATGGAGGTTGGAACAAATGGAAATTACTTTTTTAATTATTATTTTAAGGTTGACTACCCAATCTTGCTGTCTGTCCTCTCCCAAGTTTGAAATAGTCCAATTCTTTGCAATCAGAATGTGAGAAAGACGGTAGAAATCCCAAATAATCACATTCCTAGATATCTTCCATTAAATGTAGCCCCTAGAAATGGAAGAGAAGATGAGAGCGCTCTTGGGAGGGAGAAATGGGGGGCAGACATTCTGCCTCCACTGACACAAGCCTGGGTATTGTATCCTAAATAACTAGAGGTGTGTGGGAGAATTGGGGTTACTAAGGTTGGGATTTAGGGCACAAATTGCCCCCCAAAGCCAGGTTTGCTTCTGCTGCTCATGCACTTAGCTGAGATCTCAATTCCCAGTTTGGGATTTACCTGTCCAGGATGTCAGGATTCCTGTACCTGTCCTGCCACCTGGCGTTTAGCCAGGGACCTTAAGGAAAACACCTCTTCCTCCTGCTCTGCACGTGATGACAGCTGCCAAATCCCTTCCCTCTGCTATCTTCCTCGCACTGGAGAGATCCAGTCTCCTCGCTCCGAGCCACCTCCAGCCTTCCCTTCCTGCACCGATTCCAGCTACACAAACAAAGAAACAAAACCAAACACGCTTCTTGCATCTTCTTTAAATAAAAAAAAACTTGCGCTGCCCACTCGTCTCCTTCATTGTCCTGCACTTGATCCCTCCCTCCACATTTTCCCTGTTCATCAACACACAATTATTGCTGTTTACCTCCCCACTGTCCCTCCATCCTCCCTCTGCAGAGGGAGATGCATTAACACCCTCCTCCACTAATCCTTCTCCCTTCCACGCTCTTCCCAAATCAGTGAGGACATCCTCAACCCCCCGGCATGCCCGCGTAACGCCGCTTCCCTTGCCAAGCCCCCTCCATTTTAGGGTCTTGTTAAAAAAAAAAAAAATCCCAGTTGAAAGAACTTCCCCAGCGAGGGCTCAGCGTTGAGCTCGGGCAGTGCTGCCGCTGCTCAGCCACGCTCCCCGCCGCAGCGTATCCCCTCCAGCCTGCAAAAGTCAGCCCCAGCCTCTCCTCCCCGCACACCCACGGCTCCGTGGCTGCGGATTTAAGCCCGGGCCAGGTATTGAGCAGGCAAAGACACAAAGAGGACACGATACAATGCCTGCAGGCGGACGGGAGCGGGCTATTTCCAGCGCTTTGCACAGGCCACAGCCAGGAACAATAGAAGGCCGTGTGCGGTGCGGGGATGAGGCAGCGGTGCCCGTGCAGCTCCGTGCTTCTCCAGCGCTGTGATTCGATTGCAAAGATGAGAATTTGGATGCTGAAAACGAGCCACCAGCAAAGCTGTTTGTGTCGAGTCGATCCAAGGGAAGCATCTCCTTTTTATTTCTGAGAGCATCATGAATATTTGAAATATTGATACCCACGCAGATACTAATACTCGAGATCTTTTGTAGAAATCGAGCTGGGCAAGCCGCACACTTTCAAAGCCGAGCAGGAGAAAGCCCTTCAAAAAACTGCTTGAGAACAATGGGTGCCAGAAAGCATTCCTGTGATGTGGCTTACA
>WBMW01001779.1:211755-335674 GCA_013396635.1 Penelope pileata
ACTCCCGTCCCCCCAGAGCCCCCCTGTGTCCACCCCATCCCCTCGCAGCCGCTCCGGACCTTCGCCTTCACACCCTTCCTCCCTCCCTTTGCTCTGCCGGGAGCCCTCAGCCCATCCCTGGAGCCCTCAACCCATCCCCGAAGCCCTCAGCCTGTCCCCGGGGTTCAGCTGCACCCTCAAAGGGCCGCAAACCGAAGTTGAGGGGCCCCGGTCCCTCCGCTCTCCTCAGTCGGAACGGCGGTAACGGGCGGTTTCCTGAGGAAAAGCCGTTCCCGCCCAACCGCCTTCGCACCCTGGCTGCGTGACGCGGCGGGGCTCGGCGCTGCCAGCCCTCGGGGTCACTCTCTTTTCCTTTTTTTCCCCCTCCTCTTTAAGCAGCGAACTCTGAAAAAGTTTCACATCATGGGGGTTGCAGGAGAACTTTGTGTAGGTAGCAGGTAAGCAGAGGTCGCACTGGTGGTGGAGCTCACTGCCATGAAGAAGAGCGATACCACACCTCAGCGTGAAGATACTGACACTGTTTTGGGGCGATTTTGGTCATTTCCACCCGCCTCATCCTTGGAGATTCAAATCACCAGGTGATTTCAGGTGGAAGAAGGTCAATTGGTAGCGTGGGCCTCAACATTTTGCCCAATGTCCTCTCCTGAACATCGTGTGCTCCTGCAACATGGGCTCCTCCATCATCGGCTCCTCCATCATTGACTTCTCCAGTGCTCCCAACACACAGCAGCAATTCCTCCTTCTTCCCAACCAGAAAGGCAGCTATAGTTCTCAATATTCTGACAAAAAGCATTTAAAAACCCCCCAAAGCGATACATTGTTGTATCAGTGATGTGGTGTCTTGGGCTGATGCTAGCTCAGGACCACACTCTCCTAGCACTGAAGTTTCTTCACTGGTTTCAAGATGGTTTTTAGTTGTTTCTTTTTGATTTCTGAGAAGTTTAGCACATGGGGCTAGCAACCAGAAAGGAAAAATGCTCACCATAAGTTAAGCCCCCTCCAGCCCTGAGGGTCTGCTCGAAATGCAGCAAAGCTGCAGGAGACCCAGGAGGCTGAAATGCTTTTTTCTGCCTTTTTCCTGGAGATCCAAAGGACCTAGCAAGCAAGAGCAACATCGACAGCTGCTGTAATCTTTGTAGGACCCAAGGGCTATGCAGGAGAAGATTAAGGGAGACTCCAAAAGCATGTGTCCTCCTTAAGGTTCAAGCTGAAGCTTCTATTCCTTCCTCTGCATTCAATGTGAGTGATGAATCCAGCTCTTTCCCCTAGTCAGGATTTGCAAGTAACGCCATGACCAAGTAACCCTGTGGACAACACAGGGTTGGCAGCGCTGATTTCACGTGTGGGAAGAAGGACCAGCACTTTTTCCCCCAGTTGAGCCATACCTGAGGATGCATCAGTGAATTCTGTTGACCACCGTGTTTCTGCAGTGCCCCAGGAGAAGAGGAATCCAACCCAGAGGGTCAGAGCTCTGCGTGGGAGCCCCAAGCAGCAAGTACTGCTTCCAGATGTGATGTACAGATCAACCAGAAGCCTGCCTGAAACAAATACGAAGCGTTTGTGATGCAGCAGAAAAGAACCCAGCTAAAATAACCTGAACAGCTACAGCCCTGGAAGGCAGCAAGGGGAGTGTGCGTGCCTTTAAGTGTGCCTGCAGCTTCTCATGTGAGCAGATCCCCCGTCAGAAGGTAATGCACGCTCCTATAGGACTGAACAATAAGCTTTCCTGGCTGTTCAGGCAGCATTCAAATGGGAAACCGTTCATGCAAGGATGTGTTTATGAGACCACTGTCACATCATTATCCAACGAGAAGTTGGCAAACGTTACTGAGCAGAACACAGTCAGTGGAAAGACAGGGATGCTTCCCCAGTTTCACTTAGGAGACCATCCCAGGAGGCATGGCCGTGTTTTACAGCGCAGACACAGCCACCCTTCAGTCACTCACTAACATCTGCAGTAAAAGATGCACTGTACTCTTTTTTTCTTATTATTAAATAAGTGGATTTCTGGCAAAAAGCACATGACAGCCTTCTCCATCAGCACAGCACTGCAGAGTCATTCTTGCTCTCCATCACTTGCCTTAGGGGTTAGCTACTGTCCTTAAACAGAGGACACCAAAATGCTCTGATTTCCCCCATTTTCACTGCAGAGGTGCCCCTTTGGATGGGACTTTTGCAGGCTCTGTTTAACCCAGCTGAGCATCACCCAGCGCGAAGGATTGCCTCTCTCCTCAGAGCAGAGAGCTGCACCACACTGCTCCCCCCCAGAGCTCGTACTGCTGCCAAACTGCCCTGTAAAAATTACATTTTTAATAGAGTCCTTCCCTCCGCTGCGAGCCCTGACCAACGGGAGGGTAACTAAAGCACTGCTGAGCACCAGAGCGAGTTAAATTTTAATGTAATAGGGAGCATGCTCACACCACTCATTAGATGTGTTTGAGCAGCTTCAGAAATCGGCTTCCTTGGATTCTGTTAGCTAAACAGATCCGAGCTTTGGAGCAGGAAAATGAAGGGGCTGGAAATGACAAATCTCAGGAACTGTGTGTTGCTGCTATGGCATTCACTATAAGGCTGCAATAATTTAGCAGGGAAGCTCGGGGCTGGTTTGGCGTGGGGACAAGGCCAGAGCCCCTTGGAGGACTGATGCAAAGGGGCTGCCAAAAAGCTGCTCCTGCACAGAGTGACCCACAGTGAGGCTGCAAGAAAAAATAAGCACAGTTTTAACAGGCTGCCTGGAGAAACAGCATTCACCTGGGGGTTCAGACAGCACCCCGAGGTGCTCCCCAGGGCTCAAATGCCTACAGCAGGTAAGAAGAAAAATCAAAAAATCACATGAATGAACCCGACATTTTAATTAGCGGTGCCTCACTAGCCTCCAACCCATCCTCACCCCCATGCCTGGGCCGTGTTAGATGTAGCTTAGTCATACTGTAATTCCTGCAAATAAACCTACAGCTTCCCAGCATTCATGAGGCAAATACTTGGATTTGAAATTTAGTGATAAATAGAGGGAATTCAGGCATTTAACAACTCATTTTCGCTGGAGGTGGAGGTGAAGTCACCTCCCCTCTTCCAGGTGTCCGGAATAGGAGGATGTCTTCAGGATGGAGAAGTCAAGGACAGAGGACTGTGTGTTCCACAGCCCTACAAGAAGCACGACACAAAGCCACCTGCAGAGCTCCCTCCTTTTATAAAATCTTAATTTATTCTGAAGTGGGGCCTCCCCTCATCCCCGTCTCAAAGGGATGGGGGAGGAAAAAAATATAAAGTGAATTGCTGATTGCAGAACAACACGGCCACGGCTCTGCTGTTCTTCAACCCATCAGCACGCAGGAACAGATGAGTTGGTTTTTTTCCCCCTTTCTCACTAACTAGGAAGAACAAACCACCAAAGCCCCCACAGGAGACGTTCCTATCCCAACATCTGGCCTGTTTTTCTGGGAAAGGAGCAACACTCAGGACTGCAGGACAGGGATCTGCCATTGCTGTACTCCCCACCTCACGTGGACTATGGGACTGACTAGAGGCAGAAGAAGCTGTAAAGCCCCACAGCTCCAGCATGATCCAGCAGGGATTAAGGGCCAGATTTTCTCTCATTGTACCCCTTGTCTCCACAGGCATCAGGATGGGAGAGACACAGACAGCTGAGCCAGTGCAATAAGACAGCAGAAAGCTTTGCACGAACCCATTAGAGCACCTGCAAAGCATGCTGCCACGGATGGCAAGCATCATCACTCAGGCAGCTCGCAAACAGGCAGGGAAGCTTAAGCAACAGGCGTACAACGAGTAAGTTCACACGCTGAAAGCAGCAACACGCAGCAGTCTGGAGGATCCTGCACTGACTGGTTCCTCGGTCAGGCCTCGGGGAAGAGCAGGGAGTGGGAGGATCAGCAGCTCCCACCTTGCCAGGCAGCGCGGCTGCTCGGGGTGCCCGAGGTCACGTCTTCTCCTGGTGTGATGGGGCTGGGTTACGGATTCATCCTTCCTTCTACTGGCTTCCCCGTGGTGCAGGACCACTGATGTAAAGGGGGGTTAGATGCGGCTTCACTTCCAGCATCTTCTTTTTGAGCCTATAAAGAGGGAAAAGGACGCACCCCTGAGCCTGCAGTCAGGTAGAGTCATGCTCTCCACGCACCAAGGTGAATTTGGTCTTTAGCAAGGGAACCCTCGTAATAAAAACTAGGGAAAAAAATAGATTAGCCTAAGAGAAGACTTTTAGTTTCGTTTAATAGAAAAGACCAACCTCTGCTCCTTCAGCAAACTGCAACATGACATGCAGGTTTTCCAACCTCAGTTACTTGCTTAATCAGCTCTGCCCTCCCTGAAAGGAAACAGCCCAGGCTTACTCACATGCAGCTGTCCTTTCTATTGCATACTCTTCTCCCTGCCCTGAAAAAAACACTCAGCTCCTCTGGCTGCTTGCTGTACCCAACAAACTTAACCCCTGCTTCTCCCTCCTGGTGCTCTTTCCAACTTTTCCAATGATCTCCTCAAATGGGCAGGCTCCAGAAAACAACCCCAGGTCTGAATGAGCAGAGCTACCTCAGCCCATCTGATGCCTCGACATAAACAAAATGCTTGTGCTGCGCTGGCTCTAGCAGCAAGAAATGGATTTTAGTGGTCCCCCTCCCTCCCTTCCCAAGCCCTGACTCTGGGGCTAACCCAGTAAATACTAAAGGCCAAATTAATCCCTGGTGGGGCTCTATTGACTGACTTGGAATTATATTACACCAAAAAGTAAATTGGCTGTCAGTATTTAGGTACGCAACATACCAGCTGTGGTTACATAGGCAGTTTCCGCTGAGGTTTCTGTTCAAACATCAGCTTTTGCTCATTCTTAGCTGGGTGAAATATTTCCCCTTTTCCCTTGAAAGCGGTCAGGAGGGATTTGGGCTGAATGAGAGGGGTCTGACTGCATTGTGGTGCCCTGGATGATCTCATTACCTGCAAAAATGGCAAATAGAAAGCACTGCGCTTGAGTCTCAGGGAAGCATCTGCAGGTTTTTAGCTTTACTGCTATCAGGGTTTAATATAGATATATTAGTTTTTAAAAAGTTGATGCAGCTGTATCAGATGCTATCTTCTAATAATCAACAATGCCAGGGAAGCTCAGCACATGTGCACTGTGAAAGAAAGGGGATTGTTACCTTACATTTCTTATTTTGCCTTTCATCTTAAGACTTCAGAGTGCTTTGGAGAGGAACATATCAGCACTGAGCTGAATGTATTGATGGGGAGAAAAAAAAAGAAACAGAGGGACAATGAAGTTTGAGATGAGCTTGGTAGGGACCAGGAAATGAGGTTGGGTTGAATTAAAGCAGAAAATCACAGGGGTAAGAGTTAAAAACATACCCCAGCGTTATCCTGGGCTGAGGTGAGGGTAGGTGTGTGCTTAGGAATATTGCAAAATACGGATTAAAAGCGAGGGCTCTGCTTTATGAGCTGGATCGTGGCAGTGCTAGTGAAAAATTCATATGCACGGGAAGAATAAAATGTTGTGCCTCACATTCCCTGGGTAGCCATTATTTTATGAAGTGTGATTCACAAAAACAGCGAGACTGGAGAAATGTGAACGCAAAACACATGTCCCAAAAAGACACGATGGGAACGCAAACAGTAATTATAGGACCATCTGCAGACAGCAAGGCTCGAGGATGGGGTAAGTCAGCAGGAACAAATACATCGCTGTGTTTACAGCTCAAAACATTTACTTTTTTTCTCACACACAACTGATACAGGAAACCTAATAGAAATCCCGACGGCTTGAGCTGAGGCCAGCCTGCATTTCCATAGGAAACAGCTGCATCATCGCTAAAACTTCAGCCCTCTTCTCTTTGTATCCTCCAGGTGCAGTGAGCTGATGTTGATGCATGTCAGTGACAGTGACATTTCTCAGAGCTGCTCTGGTGGCAGAAGGGATGTGCCTGCTCCTTCATGCTCCTGGGTGCTTGCATTAAGCCAACCTGCTTTGCTGGCCAGGCTGATGGAGAAGGGCCAGTGGCTTTGGGAGGGAAATGTGGGGTGGATGCTTTGTAAATTCCTGCAGCTGACTCCTCTGTGCCCTGACTGCTGCCACTCTGGTTCCCTGAGTTTGAAAGCACTTAAGGACGTGGTTTAGTCAGCATGGTGCTGATGGTTCAGCGGTTGGACTTAGCTTAGAGGTCTTTTCCAACCTCAGTGATTCTGTGATTCTATGAAGCAGAGGTGGTCACAGTTCCTCTGTTTGGGAGTAGAAAGAAAGCAGTGTAGTCCTCAGGATCATCCCTGCAGATGTTCCAGAGCAAGCACTGCAGCACCAAGGAACCATTTGCCTTCCCTTCTGCAGCTCCCAGCCAGGAGATTTAGCAAACCCAATGGTCTTTGTGCTGAGGCAAACCATCCCTCCTCCATCCTTCTGCCCTGACTTGCACTGGTATCAATCTGGGCTACATTCTCCAACCTGACACAAGTGTCATCACCATCAAGGCTCCTACCTCCAAAAGCCATCTCAAATACTGTGAGATTTCCAGCAATTTTGTGACCTCTGCAGAAAAAGCCCTTCTGCTATCCTAATTTTCAGGTTCACTGAAAGATGTCATTGTGCAGAGCCTCATTACTTTGCGGTGAATCCAGCTGCAGACGACTGGAGCTGTGGAATTAGCGCCTAAGCAGACAAAATGCACACAAAAAGGAAGATAATGCTTCTCAAAATGGACTTTGCTCATTTATTTTATCATTTGTATCTCCGCTTGAATTATTTATGATAATACTTTGTAGTAGCATCTGTAGCGGATGTTGTGAAAATAATGAAATCCAATTCACATGAGACCTGACTCTATTACATACAAGGTGAGGAGAGCCTGCCCGTTTTTGCAGGTTTTAAGGAGGTTTAGTAGCAAGTGGATTTAGGAGGTTCCCTGGCAGAGAGAAGCAGTTTCCAGGGTTCATCCCACTCTGCATCTATTTGCATGCATTGCTTGATAGCCATCTAAATTATAAAAAAAAAAAATTGAATATTCAGACAAAAAGCTGATTTTCCCTAAAGTCCAAGCCGCTGCGTTCACATAATGCAAAAGCAGTGCATTAAAAATCAGAATCGAGGAGTGTTTATTCCAGCTTGAAGAAAACCCACCCGGGAGTTTTGCACGTTGTGGCACTCACATCACAAATATCAGTGCATCTTTGTAGAGTGGGGATGATATTTTCCCAGCTTCCTTATTCCTGTGAGTTCCAGACCGCTGAGCACGCAGGGAATGCATTTATCTCCAGATCGCTCTTACTCGTGGATTAATTCGTCGGGCTTTCAGACTAAAGGTGGCTCAGGCTTTACGAAGCAGCTCAGCTCTGAAGGTGTTTGTTGGTAAAGCCAGGACTTTCGTACCCAAAACCAGGCACCACACTGTGCTCCAGGCATCTGCAGAGATCTCAAATACAGGCAGCTACCCCAAGCCTTTGCTTGCGCTGATTCACTGCTTTCATTTGAGCAGGTGTGTCACAATCTGGTTGCAAGTGGAGGAAATTTGCCCTGTGGACACTGAAACCTCATTAACATGGGGCACCGTGATGCCAAGCTTTTTGGAGCACAAACCCTTCTGCTGCCTTAAGCACTTTTACGATGCTTTTAAGCACGGCAGGGCAGCTCAGCATTCAGCTTTAGAGGTAAAGGTGCATTTGAGAGCACCTGGAGGTACATTGGTGTAAGAAGAACACATCCCTCGTGCCAAGGATGCAGGGGAAGGTTGGCCAGGTCCCAGGGCAGTGCCACGCAGACCCCTTCCCTCTGGACCTTGCTTTGGGTGTCATAAGAAAACATCATTATTTTTGCTTTCCACCTGGAAAACGCCACCAGATTTCACGTTCTGGCATCTCCAGCAGGTCAGGCTTGTGGAGCTGTTCCTGGAGTTTGTCCCCATTTCCCACTTGGGGTTTCAGCAGCGTGGTACCCAGCTCTGCTTTTGGTAGGAGAAATCCTGGAGCGTGACAGCATCCCTGGATAACTCTAATTCTGGGCACATTTCTGCTTCATCGAGGAACTTCTGAATTACCCTCAGTCCTGCTTGTCTGCTTTCATGCTATGAGGAAATGCGATGCATGATGTAGAAAATCTAATATGCTACTGGCAAAAGCCAGGATTGGGCACATCTAGATAAGCACTCAGACACTTGGGGCTCTGCCTGCTCTATGCAGAATATCAGATTATTATTTTACTGTGAAAAGGGTGTTGCCAGACGTTTGTTTCCCTAAAAAACAACACCTTTGTGCAGCCGGAACCCCACTGAAAGGGGAAGTGCGAGCAGTGGCTGGGCTCATTCATTTTGAAACTTGCTTGGGCGTGTGAATCAGCGCATCCACACCTTGTTCCTCTCGCTGCTGCAAAACAGAGGCTGCCCTGCAGGTCGTCCCCAATGATGGCACTCAAGAGATGCTGCTAGGAAAGTCCAGGGTGAGCTAGGAAACTCACTTGCTTCACATTTAAACAGACTTAGAAAAGTGGAAACAAAGAGGCTAGCGTAATTTTGCAGTAACTTTATATGCAACAAACGAGGAGCAGAGCTTTTGCAGGCCACTCTAAGGCTTTTTAAGAAAAAAAATGCCCCTATAAAATGAAAATACGATGTGGCAAAGTGTTGAGTTTAAAAATGGATGGACAGGATTTAGTGGGCGTGGTGGTGATGGGCTGATGGTTGGACTTGATGATCTTAGGGGTCTTTTCCAGCCTTAATGATCCTACGAGTCTATTTAGTGACGTGGTTTAGTGGGCAGGGTGGTGATGGGTCAACGGTGATGAATCAAATCTTGGATGCACAAGGTTTGCTGTTGTAGATGGATGCTTCACGTTGGGTCTCAGAGCTGGCAGCTTGGCATGCAAAAGCTGTGGTTTTATAGATATAATGCAGCAATAACAATATATACAACTTCAGTTTTTTTATATATGTATAAAAATTGTAAGGAAAACACTCTGACCTCGGAGGTGGAGAATCCCACATGTCTCAGGGATGGATTAGAGCTCAGTGCTGCATTTTGAAGCTCGTGGAGATGCTGGGGAGCATCCTCATCACCATCCTGCCACGTCAGGCACCAGGAGAGCAGCAAAAGAGTTAAGATAACAGGGGGGCAGGAAGTTTTACAGTGAGGCTTGGAGTTTAGCTGTACAAATCCTATTAGCATTAACATCAGCTGTGAGGCTAAATCCTTGCGTTCTGCACAGAAATTGAATCCCTGAGGGTCTGGCTTAAATCAACAAATACTACGAAGGGGAGAGCGGGGAGTGACATCCCTGTGCATAGAAGTTTTGTCTGGGGATGGCAGCTCTGCAGGACATAACTCAGGCAGTTTGTTACTATAAATTTTGGCACAGGGTTGCATGCTGATGGACTCCTGGAGAGATGAGCACCCAGCACTTCACAGGAGTCCTTCAGGAAGCCACTGGGCTTCTCTTTAATTTGCTTTCTCCCACTTGTCCTTATTGCTGATTTATTACAGAGAAAAGAGGGAAAAAAGAGAAAAAAAGGAAGGGGCGATCCTTTTCCTCCAAGGCTTTGAAACACCTTGGCATTGATATTGGTTTCTATATGTCATCTCCCATTTGATAAAAAAAAAACATCACAGCTTTCTTTCCTGGGAATTAGGCATCTGGAACAGGAGGAGGAGAGCCCTAAAGCCAGGTCCCATCTCCCACCAGCCACAGGCAGCCTCATGCCCTGCTCTGGGTGGCTCTGCTGGGGCAGGGACAGGACCAGTGACCCGCATCAACCATTCTGTGATGCCATGAACTTTAATTCACTAAGGCAAGTCGAACTCTAGGCTGGAAAGTGGAGCTGAATGTGTCTTGGATAGAGAACCATGAGCACTTGGCTGTCAGTGGGATTTGTTATCACCAAAACCAAGCTGCCATCAAGATAAGATGGTTTCTCAAAATTGAGCCATTGGCCACAGACTGGGTGCAAGAGGCTGTGGGTAAAATACCTGATCAGGGAGATACAGACTGGGCAATAATGCTTGCTCTTGGCCTGAAATGTAATGACCCGTGGGCCATTTGGAAGGGATGGAGCAGGCAACTGGGGGTGTTGGAGGACATGGCTCCTCCAAGGCTCTGCACTGCACATCAGTGGGGTGCTCACATTGGGGAAGACCCATGTTGCAACCCAATCAGGAATCCTGTGTTTTGGGCAAAATGGTCTTTACATCAAAGCCTGCAATGAGCAAAGTGTTTGGCATTCAATCGTCTCTGCAGATTAGTGCAATTTTTCTTTCAGGAAATAGCTTTCAGAAAGCTGTGCCAAATTCTGTTAGGGAGTACATGGTTTGAGAAGCTTGAAGAAACCCAAAATGCATTCATGCTCCTCATGGAAATGTCAGCATCTACTCCGTTTAAGCAAGGTGGGTCATTAGCTCTGTTTGGATAGAGCCTTATATCCAAAGCCATTCATTCTGCTACTACCATTCATTATTCCCTTCAGTATTGCCCTGGATGTTTGAACTGGGATATGCTTAATTCCACAAAGCCTGGCTTCTCCTCGTGCCAGAGTATGGAACAAAGTAATAATTCCCATTTGCAGCCCCTCTAGCTGTTGCTATGAGAATGCTTGCAGCGTCACAGACCCAGCGATGCCACGCTCCTGTGTGCACAGGTAGAAGGTTTGGAGCTCAGCCCCTGCCCTGGTGCAAAGACCGTGCTCTGACAATTAGCCAGGGAAGTCACAAACCATCCTGCACAGCACCAAGGATCTTCCTGAGCTTATTGGTGGAAAAGTTGGCGTAAAATTCAGATTTGCACGGAGAAATTTGGAGCCAGGTGAATTTTCAAAGCTCAGACGTGCAACAAAGCTGCTGCTGACTGCAGACTCCTTCAAACCTGGGGGAATAAAACAGCTTGAAAGTAATGAAGCTACGAGCAAAGAAATTCACTTCTGAACACAGCCCTTCCTTTTGTGCCACTCATTGAAAAGATGAGAAAAAGATTTCAGTCCAGCTGCTGCCCTATCACTGAAGGAGGGGAAATTTTGCTTTCCCAGATGCACCTTTTCAGCAGAGCCCTGGACCTGTAGGTGGGTGAGCCTCATGGAAGCCTCTGGTCCTATTCCTTACTCTAAATTTGGCCGTCATCTCTGTATCAAGCCTCTTCTTGCTATTCTGCAGCAAATAAGGTCTTGGACAGCCCACAGCGGCTGGTTGCTTGGGTAGCTTTATAATAAACCCCTTTGCTCTAGAAGCTTTCTTGGGACCAGAGAAGCGCAGAGTGCTTCTTTCATCCCCTTGGGCTTCTAACATTTGGGAAGAGCCATGAGACTCAGTCTGCCCTTCTCCTCCTCTCCCCACCACCAATGGGTCAGAAAGCTCTGGATCCTTCAGCATCAATGCCACCAGATCCAGGGACATGGCACACCAACACCCAAATCCCCTTTAATCCACTGCTTCCCTCCTTGGCCAACCCCAGCTATGCGCTGGATCACAGCTTTAATAGCTCCAAGAGGAATTCCTAAAGCAAATATTTTCTTTCCAAAGCTCTGCTCATTAGCTATAAATACAGCAAAATATATCACAGACATGTTTTAAAGACAGCTGTAGCTCCGAGGACAGAAAATCATAGAATCATAGTATCATTAAGGTTGGAAAAGACCTCCAAGATCATCGAATCCAACCATCAACCCACCCCACCATGCCCACTACGCCACGTCCCTCAGTGCCACATCTCCACGTTTCCTGAACGCCTCCAGGGACGGTGACTCCACCACCTCCCTGGGCAGCCCGTTCCAGTGCCTGACCACTCTGTCTGATAATAAGTTTTCCCTAATATCCAACCTGAAATGCATACATAGACTTCAATTTTTAGTCCATTTTTTGAAGTGCTCCCTGGAGGAAGGGGTGATGCCGTGCTGGAGGGGATGGGGCAGTTGCAGCACAGGGCTTCCACTCTACACAGGCTCCAGCAGCCCCAGCTGTGCTTCTAGGGCTAAGACACAACCACGGGACATCCCCAGCATGGGCTCCTTCCTCCTGTTAATACATCCAGGATGGGGAATTTAATTAAAAGCTGATATTCCCATTTTGGTGCCAAACCTACGAGAGGCATCTCCTTCCCCGTCATGGGGTCAGCAGGCACATTGCCCACCAAAACTCATCTTTTTACAGAAGACTTTTAATAACAAAGCAACCAAAACCCAAGGTCAAGTGAGCATAGGACATTCCTTTAAGTATCCACCCACGTGAAGCAAGGATATGAAGATCCCCCTCAACCTGTCCTCCAGCTCAGGTCAGAAATGGGGAAAATAAGCAACTTGAACACCTGAAAGCCATTAAATCCCCTGGATCTTCCCTTGTGCCCCCTCACTAAAGGCAGCCCCAGAAGACCACGGCCCGTTGGCCATGGCCAAGTTCTGCCCACCAGCCCTTCCTTGCTCTGACCACTGTCCTTAATTTCTGATTTCACCACCTGCCCGACGTTTCATAAAATTTTAAAGCTAATGCTCTGACACCCTCAAATGGCACCAGAGCAGATGTTTAAGTGCAGCCCAGGATGAATAAATTATGGGGTGCACGGAAGGAGCAGGGAAAGAAGGATGGGTCTGGATGGCGAGAGCATTGATTTAAATGACATCGCCCGGTGGGATCATCTGGGTTTTGCTCTTCGGGCACAGCCAGAATGAGAGAGGCAGCAATTAAAGGCACTGGCCTAATGACTGCATGCGGCTCCTGCTCAGCCTTCTGGGGCAGCTCTGTGATTTTATCCCTCCTCCAGCATCAAGCAAGGAAGAGACACTGTGGTCTGCATCTGCACGTAGACCTTTTTATTAACAATTGAAGAATTTCTTCTTTCCTCTGGTACCATTCCAAAATAAGGCAGATTGCAACATTTTGGGGGGATCTTATGTCAAGGAGCTGGAAAGGAGAGCAGAGGGGCTCAGTCTGCCTGTATGAACATTTGGAGAAAAAGCTTCACTGGGAGATGCTTACAACTTGGCCAGGTCATCCTGCAGAGCACTGACTGCAATGTATAAGCATTGGGTGGTAAAGAACTTACTCTTTTCATGAAGAAAGGTGTAAGAAGAATGGCTGGACCCCATGGAGATGGAGGATGCTTTGTAATAACAAAGCCCTGTCCCTGGAGGTGCCCAAGGCCAGGCTGGATGGGGCCCTGGGCAGCCTGAGCTGGTGGGGGGCACCCAGCCCATGGCAGGGATTGAGGCTGGGGGGGCTTTGAGGTCCCTTCCACCCCAACCATTCTGTGGTTGTATGATCTTTAAGGAGCCTTCCAGCCCAACCACTCTCTGACTCTATGGTTCTGTGAGAAGCAGCCGGGTGGAAAGCTGCAGGCAGACTTTGCTGCGACCAGTGAGAGCCGGTTGCCCAAATTGTGCTGAGTCAGCAGGAAGGAGGACGCCCGTCCGCGTGCTGTGACAGCAGCTGCCTCCACGGGAGAAACAAAAAGCCCCTCTCATCAGGACATTTCTGCTTCTTACAGGTGTGCAAGCTCGGCTGTGGCATTGCAAACCTTCCCTGGTCCCACTGGGCCACCTGAGCAGGAGACACATTGGAAACGTGGCTCTGGGGGAAAGCCTGGCTCAGGGGTGCAAGCACAGCTGGCAGCACCGTGCTCCCACAGCCCTTAAGGACAGAAACAGCCAGGTCAGACAGACGCCGGCCCTGCCACGCGGATGGGACGCCTGCCATTTCCTCTGGTGAGAGCACTGAGCAGAGGCTTTTTATTTTTTATTTATTTTTTTCCACCATTCACGCTGACAACTGGGGCCTCGCCATCAGCTGCTTGTTGCTCAGCATCAGCCTTTCAGCAAACAGCAGGTGCAAGCAGCGCAACCCCGGGCTGCGCTGCGGTAATCCCCGCTCTCCCCCCCTTGGCTCAATATTGTCCCTTGGGCTCAAGAATGTTTTTGTCTCCCCTTCACAGTTGTGAATTCTTTTATACAGGGGGAAAAATATCTCTTTCTAATCTTCCTGCCCAGGAAGAGTGGGTAAGGGGAGCGCGGCTCGGCACAGCTGTGCAGCACCTTATGGGGCAGCTGCTTTGCGTGCCCCCTCCCCAGCTGAGCCCCTTCCCCTTTTCCAGCATGGGCAGGGGGTGGGGGACCCTGCGAGCTCCCTGCCTGCACACGGGGCAGTGAAAGCGTGCAAAGGGCGCAGCCCAGCTGCGTGTGCAGAACAAGGAGGTGACTCAGCAGCAGTTCTCTGCTCCGTCACCAGCCCTAAACCACAAGCAAAGTGAAAGCTCCGAATGCACGGAGATTTTTAATAGGGCTTCACGCCCGAAGGAGGCACTGGAGGGATGCTGTGCGCGGGGATGGAGCAGCATCACAGGGCTCAGCCTCAGCGGAAGGTAGAAGAGAGAACCTCCGTCACTTTCATGGTGTGTCATCTTGTACTGAAATTGCACAGCAACACCCAGCTCAGGAGGGAAACATCATCCCACCCCACTGCATCACCACAAGCCTCCTGGAGCAGCCCGACAGGCACAAAGCACATCCTCTGCCACACATGTGCAGGAACACGAGCCCCAGACGTGCCTGGGGGGCTACGTTTGGGTCACTGCACCCAGGCTGTGCTTTCCTCGGGTTTGCAACCTCAGGGACTGAGCTGCAGAGCGGCCCTGAACACACAGCAAAAAATAAATCACCTGAGCTGGCTTCCCCAGAGCCAGCAGCCCCAGCACGTGAACCCAGCGCGGTTTTAATTCTTTCCAGAAATCGATAAACTCTGTATCTGCAAAACCTATCTGCTGCTGCAGGGTGGATGTTTTTCAAGTCCAGAACAATGATGGGAGCACCTCAAACCTCACTCAGCTGGGTGCGAGTCCTCAGCCCTGCCCCTCCCAGGACAGGAAGCGTTTGTGGATTCCTGATAAGCTACGAGAAGCGTCCCTGTGATCCTGCCTCTTTCAAAATCCCCCATATTGTACAGGCTGCATGCTACCAGGAGAAATTTCATCTCAGAAAGAGCAGTCAGGCACTGGCACAGGCTGCCCAGGGAGTGGTGGAGTCCCCATCCCTGGAGGTCTTTCAGAAATGCCTTGGTGTGGCACTTGGGGACATGGCTTAGTGGGCACGGTGGGGATGGGTTGACAGTTGGCCTTGATGACCTTAGGGGTCTTTTCCAACCTTCATGACACTATGGTTCTATTTAGGGTCATGGTGGTGATGGGTCAACGATTGGACTTGGTAACCTTAGAGGTCCTTTCCAACCTTAATGATTCTGTGAAAACCAACTCAATTTTTTCCTTTGGGAGTGAATTGCAACCAGCCAGCTGCAAACAGGGCAAGCCTCATCAAAACCATACAAGGTGCAGCACAGGGACCCTACCATCAGCCACCTACTTTGCAGGCTGAGACCATTTCCATCACAGATTCGCTGCAGACATCCTTAGGATCGTGTCTAGAGTCTGAACCCTTACGTGGATTTCGCTGTTAACTCTGCTGCTCTCCAGAGGAGGTCTGAGGCATGGCTCAGATGAGTGACTATGTGTGTATGTATATGTAAATATATACATACACATTTATATGTATATAAATACACCAGTTATCAGCTGAGGTCTGCACCTTTCCAGGAACCACAAGACCACAGGGCTGCCCAGCACACACTGATCGAATTACATTGCACACAGATTAAAGCCCTTAACCCTGAACACTGGAGCACTCCCCAGCGTGCTGGGAGCTCTGTTTTGGGACCATGGTGGGCACTGCTTGGTGCAAGGCAGCCCATGCCTTGGGAGAGGGGGAAGCACAGGAGATTTGATTAACAGAACCCTGCTGAAGATTTATGAATGCCTCCCTCCGCCCTGTCCCATGATGCGTTAGACATTGATTCATGATGCCTTTAACTCAAAGGTGCTGATCAGCCTAGAAAGTGAAGGGATTATTTATTCTTTGTATTAAAAAAATAGACCTCTCCCGTGTTAGAGGACTGGTTTAAAAAGCTGTGCATCCCCCTCCAGCTTACATTATGGTTTTTTTTTTGTTTTTTAAACAATCTGAATCCAGCAACAGCCTGATGTCACTCTGACGTTCATTTCAGAACAGCTCTGTCTCTGGCTGGAGACTGATCCCACTGCAATGATTCAGCTCTGATGCTCTTCTGAGAGCCCCCAAGGGAAAACTGCAGTGTTCCATCCCCATGCTAAAGAGCCGAAGAACACGCAGGTGCGATATGAGTTTCCCACCACCTCTTGAATGAGATTTGCCACTTCGCTGAGGCACTTTGCTGCACCTACAGGCAAGCTCTGCGGCACACCCTGCGTGCTTGCCCTGGCCCCAGCCTGCTGCAAAAAGCCCAAGCAGACCCCACTGCTAGCAAGGACGAGGGCATCACCACCTACACCGCTGGGTGGGCAGGAGCAATGCATGAGTGTTCACAACAGCCACCCCCACGACGTGGCTGATGTCACGTTCACCAAAACCAAAGTTATTCATCCCACTGAAGGGTCACAGTGGGAAATTTGCAGTGGTAGCACGCTAGCTGCTACCCATTCATGGCACTTCAGTGGTAAAATAAAGCGTTTGGTCCAGACAAGGCTCATTTCCAGAACATTTCTAGGTGCAGCTCCATGAGATTCTTGACAGGACCTCTGTCCCCTCTCCTCTACCCAGAGATGCAAGTTGGAAATTAAACCCTGAGACACTTCTACAACAACGCTGCTGCAGCAAACTTCCAAGTTTGGGAAGAAACCGTGATTTCAGAAGCTAACTCCAGAAGAACCAAAGTTCTACAAACACTACTTACCTTTCAATTCAAACTTTTCAAGCTGTAGTATTTTAAAATTCAGTATCAGGCTATTGTCACCTAGTACAGGTAGACTATAAGCAAAAAAATTACAAAAAACTTTAAGTTCTTTATGTTAAAACTTCTGGGAGCTGGCCTGTACGGCAACTGTTTAATTCATTCTTCTGTCGTATTTACAGCATCCAATTTTTCAGCGTGATTCACCCTTTAAGGCTGGCAGTAGAGTGTGCAATTTTCTTTAATAAGGCTGAACTTCAATTTGCTGTACGTAATACGAACTGAAGACGCCCACAAATACCGCTGCGCTCGCTCCGACTTCTCCAGCCAACCAACAGTGGAGTGTGAATGCATGCTTTTGCCAAAAGAACAACCTTCAGGGAAAAAGAAAGCAACAAAAAACCCAATAACCCCAACCCAAGAAGTCAACCTCCTCCCGCCTGCCTCATTCATGGATGTCACAATACAGGTCTGGCAGTTTAACTGTTCCCAGAATGATGGATGGTGACACCTCTGAATGAATAACACAGCGGGAGGCAGTCAATCAGGGAGGCAAAGACTTCGGGCTGCACTGGAATATCTTGAGAAGCAGCAGGACTAGGAAAGGAAGTCTGCAAAGAAACAGATGTGGTATTTTAACGAGATTTTAAGAATCATCACCTACAGCATTGGTTGGGCAGCTGCGATGCGCGAGCGTTCACAACAGCCACCCCCACAGTGTGCTTGGCATCACGTTCCCCACAACAGAAGTTACTCATCCCACTTGGAAGGTCACAATGGGAAACTTCCCTTTCCAGTGGCAGCATGCTAGCTGCTAGCTATTAATGCACTCAGTTTTAAAAAGAGAACTAAAATCATCCCCTTGTCCATTTTTTGGATTGAGTTTCCGTGCTCAGCCCACGCAACGGCTTCCCCTTGCTCCAGGTGTAACAACAGTCTGCTTCGGCGGCAACACGTCCTCTGGATGAGCCTCAGCTCTGCAATGCTGAGAATCAGGATGGCTTACAGACAGGATGAATCAGGCTGATCACGAGAAGAAAACAAACACTTTTTTCCTTCCATGCTACAGTCTGATTCATTCTGCCAAAGCCCAGCAGCACCTGTTCACAAAGCAGGCAGGAAAAAGTCCATAAACAACGAGCCCAGAATCACGGGAAGAACGAAGTTGTGCGCTCCAGCCTCAATGCCGAAGGCCTCGTGGTGCTCAGTGCGCTGCCCCTGCCCCTCTGCTGCTGGAGGTTACTTGAAGGCAGCGTTGAAGGCCCTGCCGATGATGAGCCTGCGCACCTCGCTGGTGCCCGCCCCGATCTCGTAGAGCTTGGCGTCGCGCAGGAAGCGCCCCATCGGGTAGTCGTTGATGTAGCCGTTCCCACCTGCGACCAGAACCAAGGCACAAGTTATTGCTTTGCTCTCATTTCAGGGGCAGAGGGTGGGATGCGAGAGCCCTGCTCCAGCAGTCCCTAGAAATAAACACTGGCAGCGACTGCGCCTTACCGAGACACTGGATCCCATCCAGAGCCACCTGGGTAGCGCACTCTGCTGAGTAGAGGATCACTCCAGCACAGTCCTACAAGGAGAGACAAATCACGACAGAGGCAGGGACGGTGCCACCTGCCCTTCTCCAGTCTGTGTTGCTCTGACCTTTCCATTCCTCTACAGACATCTGCTAAGAAGCCTGAACTGCTTCGTCACAAAGGCACGGGATTCATCCCCTGCAAGCAAGAAGCTGGGGCCGCCTTTCTGCCACTACAGAGCATTTGTGTCAGGCCACGTGAAGGCTGAAAATAAAACTGCAGCAGGGGAGCTGGTCTGTCTCACGAACACACATCAGGCCCCCAGGAGACCAATGTGATTTGGATTGGGGATGCAGGGCTCTGCTCTGCTCAACGCCCGGTCCTCTCCCCCGACAGACACACGCTGACAGTGCCAGTTGTGGAGATGGCAACACCTCGGAATGACTGCTGTACAACAGGCAGGATATTGTGCTTGGCCTTCCTATAAACACCTACCCACCCTGCAACATCTGTTCCCTTGTAGAACTACAGTTTTTTTCTCTAAGGGGAAAAAAAAAAGCACTTGGAAAGCTGTGAATGAGCCATTTTAACCCCTGGTACACCCACCCTGCTCATGATGTCAGATCAAAATGAAACAGGCTGTCCAAGAAAGTGGTGGAGTCACCGTCCCTGGAGGCGTTCAGAAAACGTGGAGATGTGGCGCTTAGGGACATGATTTAGTGGTCATGGTGGGGATGGGTTGGCAGTTGGACTTGGTGATCTTGGAGGTCTTTTCCAACCTTAATGATTCTATGAAAGGAATTCCCCAGGCAGACACAACCCACGTAGAAGTGTGAGCTCACCTTTGCATTGAAATGGCCCCGGTCGCAGGCCTTTGCCACGTTGTAGACGTACTGCCGACAGGCCATCAGCCGGGTGTACATATCGGCCATCTTGCCCTGCATGAGCTGCACGTCACAGGAGACAAGAGACACATCTTACAGCCATTGAAACTTAACGTGAGACCACAGGGAGTGAGGGGAAATAAACCTTCCCACGAGAAAGCACCCCACCTTTAATAAAAAAGACAGTCTAAAACTTGTAATTCTGTTTTTGTCTCACCTGGAAGTGGCCAATTTTCTGTCCAAATGCTTCTCTTACATGCAGGTATGGAATTGCATGGTCAAGAACAGCTTGCATGAGTCTGAGAAAAGCACAAGCAGGCAGGAAAAGGAAGACAACAGAAGAATTAACAGAAAAATAATGATTAAATCTTGGAAGCTCAATCTAAGGCAAAAAAGTTCTCCTATCTAAAAAGTTATGCTGCTGTCTTCCTGCAGCTCCACTCAAACAATGCTGAGAACAAAATCCAAAAGCCCACGTTTTCTACACGTTGCTCATTTGGGACATCCTGATAAGGTTCTCCCTTCTGAATTCAGAGGACTAAGCGGGAGGGTTGAAGAGCTTTCTTGCACCTGCAGCTAGTACAGATTGTGCTGCATTGTGCCTCCAGAGAAGACCAACAGAAGGAGTATGAGCCAATGTTGTAAAAAAGTGTAGGCAAGATGAATGGTGAAAAACTCTCCTGCTTTGTGGAAGATAGTGTGTCTGCATCAGGGTCAGTACAGAGAGACCACTGGATTCTAAAGTAAAAACAAATCACTAGGGAGCTCAAGGACCAAGTAAGTGAAGAATAAACCTTTTACCCAGCCCGGTGATCCTTCTGTGTGGCACACAGGACAGTGTTTTTACGAGTCGGTAACACAAGTGAAGAGCTAGTTATTCCCAACTATCAGGGGAAGATGTACCACCACTGGAAACGTTTATGCCAAGATCACTGTTTTCAAAACCATGCTCTGTACGGGCAGTCTGGGGAACCACCTGGCCTGTGCTACACTGGAGGGCAGGGATTCCCAAAGCTTCCTTCTTGCATTGCTTCCATGAGGAATGGAGAAGCGAAGAGACAGACTAGGTGGTTGTGGCTGATCTTTCTGGCCTTACAATCTGTGAAAGATGGCAAAGCCTTACCCCAGCGGCCCACCAGACAGCACGAGCCTCTCCAGGTCCAATCCGCTCATCAGAACGTAGACTCCTTTGCTCAGCTTCCCCAAGATATTTTCAGCTGCAATCAAAGGAAAATGATTTCCCTGTGTGCAAAACTGATAAGCTGTTGTCTGAGGGCTTGTGTTTTCTGGGGAGAAGATTCAAACCTTCGCTCACGTTCACCTTTCTTTCTGGCTTGAGACAAACATTCAGAATGAGCTAGACAGGCTGAGTTTTGGTACACATATCCCTGCCACTGAAGAATCTTTTCAATCCAAACAAAGCCAAAGAGGAAAAGGCAGTAAAGAGTTATAAAGAGCATCTACCATCGCTGTTCTTCTCTCCCCGTGTTCTGGAGAGTAAGGTGCTCTCCAGAGACCTCCCAGCTTAGCATTTGTATCGACACGAATAGGAGAGTCAATAGGAATAGGAGGAGAAACAGGAAGCCCTCTTCTCCATCCCGTTAGTTTGCATCTAACCCAGTCTGACAAAAGTTGTTACCACTTGATGTCTGCTGAGGGGGGATTGCAAGTGATTTGCTGAGCATTCCTAATACAGGAATCAAAGCTTCCACAGGCAACCAGCCAAAGCTCACCACTTAGCACACGCTGGGGTGATCTATATTGGCCTTCTGAGACTGGGAAATGGGAACTCTTGTTATCACCCCTGCTGTGCGAGGGACCAAACAAAACGTTGTGTTTGTTACAAATACACTTTTTCAAAGACAAGCATTATTTCTGTGAAAACGGAACGGAAAGAAACACGTTAGATAAAGGGCTGAGAAAAAGGCTCAAAGCCGCATCACTGTGGGACAATCTAATGTGTGTTAACGAATATCTGAGATGCAGGAACAAAAGGTTCATCTCAGTAAGGCTGTACTCCTACAGCCAGGAGAGAACTCACAGCCTGTCAACTCTGCTTTGTAGATGGACAGAGATTACTCACTTATCATGCCATAAAGGGGAACTGACACATGCTTCAGGCTTTGATCACAAGAGATCAGAGAGGTGCAATACGCGATGTGAAAATGAGGCAGGACCTGGGGACACACAGAGATCATCTCCTGAAGTGACAGAAGCTCAAGGACTGCCTTGTCTTCTGCTGCTTGTTGAAGAGCATGGTGATGCACTGTATGGAGAAGTACAGCCTCTACGGGGCCAGCAACGTGATATCCAAGCTTAAAAGTGAAACAATGAACTTGGCTCTCTGAAAAACCTCAGTATCTCCCTTCCTCCCACTCCCCCAAAACAACAAATAGAAATGTTAATAGCAAACATTACTTTGAAGAACAGAACGCAAATGCCAGAGTCATTAATAATAAAATGACAAAACTGTTCAGGAGTAATGACATCTTATAGCTTAAAAAAAGGACTGAGTAGCCTGAACTTTTCCTGTGCATCCAGGGAGAAGGGATGGATAGGTGTGCAGGGAGCTGAAGGACGTGTGCTGACTGCACAGGGAGGGGCAGACTTGCTGGCTGCACATCACAAAGAAACGTTGAGGCTCTGAATCAACTTGTACCTAATCAATATGACCAAGTGAATCCAGGGACAACACTCAGTATGAGAACAAAAACACTCAGTGGAGCATGGCTGACAATGAAACCCACATGTTTTAAAGCTGATGGAATTGCAGTGCTAGAGGAAGACATCTGAGAGAAAGACATACGAAACAGCAAACTGCTTCCAAGGTAGAAGATCAGAAGCAGCATTAATGGCCAGAGTGCAAAGTGTGTTAACTTTCAACCGTGCAGCGATGTGCTTCTCCAAGTTATCAGAAAATGGAAATCTTGTTACCATGAGAACACGCTGTTCTGCACAGATGATCACCCAGCAGATGATCTGAAGACACAGGTACTGGCCTTTCTGATTTCAGAGAGGAGGGACCCAGCTACGTTAGAAATGTCAAATTTCAGCTGAAACTGAGCAGCAGCTGTTGCTCTGCAGATATGCAATTAGGAATTTCAGGAGTGCAGATAAGGGATCTCCTCTACGTGCTGGATAGTATCTGTGACTTTCTAACTTTCTAACAAGGAAAACAACCACCGGAGTAACAAAAATAGCCACTCCAGTTGTCCCTATTGTATTAGTGAAGGAAAGGATGATTTCTTTTCAGGCCTTGATGCTGTGAAAACTCAAAAATGTTGCAAGTAAAGCAGAAGTCTGCCAGGTAGTCTTCAGTGATTTTGGAGAAAGGAAACTTCAAGGCAAGTAAGTTCTCCTATTTATCAGATGGGGAGCTGTAACGAAAGCAATCAGAAGTTTCTTTGGAAGCCTCATCTGGGCTTTGTAAAAGCAGCGTTGACCACTGAGGGATCCAACACGTGATGTGTTCATTCCTGGAATCCATCAGACTGCCCCTTCACATCTCCACCAGCTCTCTTTTGAGGCTGCCAAAGAGCAGACAACCATCTCCAAAGCCCTCTAGGTTACAATCTGAACACATATGCAATCAGCGATACCCAATTTATCTACGCAAGAGAGGGAACCACCCCACACGTATCCTGCCACGATTTGAAACCAACTCACCAGGGATCTTACAGTCCTCGAAGATCAATTCACAGGTGTTAGACCCTCTCATCCCCAGCTTATCGAGCTTCTGTGCTGTGCTGAAGCCTGGCATTCCCTGCAAAGCCAAGACATTAAAACTTGAGTTTCAAATCCCTCAGATCTAGAAGACTCAAAAACAAACAGAGAAACACGGACACGTGGGAGCACACACAAGCTGAGGGGATCCATTTTCTACGGCACAGAAGCAAACAGTGATTTGTCCAGCTGCCAACACTTTTCTAAAGTAAGGAATTTCCAGTACCACTTGTTTTATTACAGCTTCTTTGTGGGGACCGAGATGTGCACAGTATTAACTAACTCAATTAACTAAAAGAGAAGAAAAACTCCAGTTGATCCCTGTGTCCCAAGGGCTCCCTATCCAAAGGCCCATTTCTGATCTCCTCTGCCTGAGTGTTTGGGTCATTACAGAATTCCAAAAGGGCAATGAAAGAAAAGGGGAGAAAAGTGAATCTAAAATGAAATAGTTTTTCAACATCTTAGCATAAAAAAGCAAGGATAGATAACAGGATAGATTTACAGAGTCTCCAGCATTCCTGACAATTTTGGGCAACAAGTAAGTCCTTTTTTTATTAGGATCTTGTCCTTTCTCTCCACATCTCTAGCCCAAAGGACAGGCTGTGTGCTTGGATGCCCGAATCCAGGAGCTCCCAGCTGGCAGTGCAATGTGCCACGTCACTGGGGCAGAGGACTGATCTCACAGATTTACAAAGTTCAGACAGGAAATGGTTTGTCTTAGAGCAAGGGGCTGACAGTTACCAAAAGAAAACGAGATGGCTTCTAAATGAGCTACTTAGAGGGAAGGAGGTAGCTTTAAAAATGCACTAAAATAAATTTGTGAGATTATTAAACAGTAACTTAAACCTACCTTCTCCACGATGAACGCAGTTATACCTTGGGAGGCTGGAACAGCATTCAGGTCAGTTTTAGCATAAACAATGAGAATGTCTGCATCTGGCCCGTTGGTGATCCAAAATTTGTTCCCGTTCAAAACATAGTAGTCCCCTGGAAGCACAGAGCTGACATCTGTTAGCTCACAGACAAACCAACACCTGCATCCTCAGCCCATTTATTTCAAGGATGCTCTCTATGATCCCCACAAAAAGGACATACAAATCCTTCCCAAGACCAAGAAAACTCAGCACCTTCACTTCTGGAGCCCAAAGGCAGTTTCATGAATGCCAGACCAACTAAGGCTCCTAGCACCGGTTCCATCACACCACCATCCTCCACCACCAAAATCTGAAGCCCACTTTTGGACCTTCAGCCACCTCTATCCCGTCTTCACTGCCTTGCTTTATCACACATTGCCTGGTAAATGCAAACCTAAGCACCATTTCTGTAAGGTCTTAGGGAGGTGAAGTTTTTAGGAGACATTTGTGCTGGAAGCTCATGATAGGATTTACCTTTCTTGTCTGCCTTCAGCCTCATGGATACGACATCAGATCCAGCATTGGGCTCGCTCATTGCTAAGGCTCCAATGTGCTCCCCACTGATCAGCTGGAAAAGAGAAATAGAAGAAAGGGAGGGGGAAGAGTAGCATTGCTTCTGCTCCCTCTGTAGGCTGCCCTCCACTTCTCTTCCTGCACTGAATCTCCATCATGGATACTCTATGCAAAAATGAGATCCTGCTCCCGGTAGAGACCCTGCAGGGAGCTCCCTTGTGCTGCTGTGCTGAGGAAACAGAACGAAATCACAGTGGGATGAGCAGGACGACTCAACCCACCTCTGAGATAGGGCTTTCTAAGCAGAGCTGCACTCATCCATCTCCAGGAAGGTGCCAAAAGAACCATGCAGGCAGCCATATGCCTTTTGCACCTTTGTCTGTACTTCATGACAGACAAGAGTTGGTGAACACAACCAGGGGGGTGAGAAGAGACTGGAAAATCCTTAGCAGCGTTCTCATAGCCCTGTCTCCCCACACTCGTACTAAAATAACAGATGGAGACACTGCTTCTGTGCCTGCTCGTGCCAGGCTCTGGCATATTTGCTGTTTCCTCTTCGCTGTTCCTTCATCCTGACCTTTTCTCCTTCCTTTTTTTCCCCCCACCTGTGTACTCCCATTCATTCTCTCCTCCTTCTGATCTCCCATTTAAGGAAAAAAAAACAAAACCAAAAACACTTCATGCTCAGGATATATGTTCAAACAATTCAATCCATCAGCGCATTTCAACAGAAGTCTTAGTCATATCCTCAATTCTAGTTAATTAATTACTAGTACATAATTACTTGCCATGAACCAAGATGAGTAAGAACTAAAGCGATTGCACATCTCATGTTGAAAGCAGTGAATGAGGCATTAAAATACACCTGAGCAGCAACGAGAACAGCTTGGGGTTAGATATTGCCACGATGCTCAAGGCTGATTTGAGGAAGCAACACCGCACTTTGCATGTGGTTGAAGTCAATTTTCTTGCACTGCTAATTCAGTGGCTGGGATTCACCATTCAGCCACGCTTCTCCACTTCTTTAAATAGTGAAATCTGTTTCACAGGCTTTTGGGTTACAAACGTCAGTGCCTTGCATGACGAGGATGCTCACGTGCAGGTCATGTAGGCAAACTGAGTTTTTGGGCACTGAAAAAATGCAGGATATCAAGTATGAAAGGAGCTGGTTTTGTTCAGAAATCTCAAAGCATTTTAGAAAGTTTGAAAAACATCATCCAGTGTCGTGGCCTCCTTTATAACACAGGAGCAGAGAGACTGCCTGGTTGTATTCTGTTGCCACCTACTTCAAGCAAGCAGACCCTCCGAGCAAGAGGGGCATGCTTTTTCAATAAGAAGAGTGTTCATTCCATTTAGTGGTAACTCTGCACATCTGTACTGCAAAAAAAGAGCCCGATATAAGAACCCAGGCACACAAACATCTCTCAGAAAAGAGAGGTAGCGACAGACGAGATCAACAAGAGCAAAAACATGAAGTCTAGTGCACGCTTGTATTTCAGTGTCCTAAATCCCACAGCGCAGCAAAATCTACTGTACTCCTTTGCACTTCCTAAAGCAAGCAACTCCAACCCTCCAATAAAATAATAATAATTAGAAAACCAGTCCCCATCCTGCCCTTTTCCAGCCTTATACCTTGGGCAAGTACTTCTCTTTCTGGGCTTCGTTGCCGTTGCGCACCAGTTGGTTGATACAAAGGTTGGAGTGGGCTCCATAACTAAGGCCAACAGCTGCTGACGCACGGGAAACTTCCTCCATCACCAGCACGTGGTCCAGATAGCCCAAGGCAGATCCACCATATTCCACTGAGAAGAAAAAGCTCACGTTAACCACCACGGAGCGTATCATATATACACAAGATCCCAGAGCGGGGCTCAGTCTTGAATGAGATTTGATAGGGTTGCAGGAAAACCTCTGGTTTTGACCAGCTGTCCCTGGGCTGAGCACCTCTGGTTTCCCCAATCCTCTCTAAGTCCAGTTTTCTTATCATAGAGAAAGTGACATTGCTTCTTTGGCACGATCAATGTTGATTTGTACTTGTAAAGAATATTTTATAAATATAACATGGTTGTAGATGCATCCAAAACACATTACCAGCAATTGTAGGGAACATTTCTTGGCATCCATCCTTAAGTGCAACATAAATACAATCACAAAGATTAAACTACAAAGCGGCAACCTGTATTAAGCAAGGAGACAAAGCAGCACACGTAGAATTTCATAGAATCATAAAATATCCAAAGTTGGAAGGGACCCATAAGGATCATCGAGTCCCAAGTGTAAAGTCCACATAAGTTTGGGTTCACCGGGATCTTTAAGTAAATGTGGAGCCCTTATATTGCTCAAAAAAATTGAGCATTAGGCACTTCTCTATGCCCACAAGCATGCAGATCAGCATTTTGAGGGATGAGTGATCTGGAATGAGAACGATCCCAAATGTAACTGTTGTAATTCAACTGGGGCAAGAACGTGGAATTCAAGGGAGCAGCACGGCCGTGGTAACAGCAAGTCTTGCTGGCCACAGTGAGCTGATTCTAAAAGCAGTGGTCGATAAGATTAGAGACAGAGGGCAGAGCAAGGAGAGAAGAAACAGGAAAAAAAAAAAGAGAAGGCTGAGAACCACATGGCCTTGAGCAGCTGACAGCCTACACACACTGATAAACACACAATGCAGTTGCATCCAAAAGTAAAAGCTTTCTTTTACAGGCAAGAAGCAAATGACTGCAGTAAGAAAAGAACTAAAATAGAAGAACTGAAACTAAAACACCACCATCTAGTCAGGGAAGAAATCTGTGAGCACTTACAGGTCCTCAGCATGAACGCTTCAAGTGGGCAGCAACACCAGTAAGAGCCATCTTGAATGAACACAACAGCCACTGGCGTTAGATGGGGCCCTTCTCCCACGTCACTCATCCTCACTCCTGTCTTTACCTGCAGGGCTCTTTATCCTCTGAAATCACCCCACATCAGAGTTTGGGTTTTTACTATCAATATCCCAAAAGATGGAAAACAATCCTACCAGATAACCACTTACAGGAGACAAGCTGCTGGTGCTCACTCAAAATCACTCTTTACCTGCAAGGTGCCAGTATGGTCCTTCTGCGGTAGACACATAATTGCATTTGTTACCTTTGCTCTTTCCTTTTTTTAATTTTAAATTAATACAAAATTACCTGAAAGCAACATGTTTTTTAAAACTAAGTGAACTAAAGTCAGAAGCACTGTTATTTGAAACGCTCCCTTAATAGACTTGATTCACTGGTGCCTGAATGTTAAATATTGCCAGAGAGGGTCAGGCTGGATATTAGGAAAAATTTCTGAGAGAGAGGGGTCAGGCATTGGCAGAGGCTGCCCACGGAGGTGGTGGAGTCACTGTCCCTGGAGCATTCAGGAAATGTGGAGACGTGACCCTGAGGCTCAGTGGGCACGGTGGGGATGGGTTGGGGGTTGGACTCCATGACCTGAGAGGTCCTTTCCAACCTTATTATTAAATACTATGATTTAATTGACCATACACTCTAAGATTTCACAATATCTTTACATCCTCAGGGCCAGTCTCCACCTCCCAGAGGAAAATCAACGCCAAGAAAGAAACTGCACACAACAGTACAAGCTGAAATTGTACGTCTGGGCATAGGAAGGTTGGAGAGGTAAGTCTTTGAAGGAATCAAAACAGACAGGACTCGTGAGGTTTTATAGTTATTTATAGTGTGGGAAACTGCTGTCAGCCCCAGGCACAACATCAAAGAATAAAGAAAGTAAGAGCGAGAAAAAACAGGAGCAGCAGTAAATCGGGAAAAGAGAAAGAAAGCAGAAATAGAGACTCTTTCAAGCAGATTCAGTGCCACTGAACGAGATGCAGAGGCATTTTTTCAACATGTTGCTATTCAGCCTGCTTCTGCAGAAGCCTTTGCACGTGCACGTCCAGAAACACACATTTTACGATGGGGAAATAAAGGCCCCAATGGGCTGCTCTTCTGCACCAAGGGCTTCTCCTCATTGCATTAGTACATCCAGCATGACCATGGCAGCCTCAGCAATCTACAACATTAATCAAAACACTTCTCAGCTGATGTGGACAAGGCTGAATGAGATTTCCCCTGTTTTTTTTTTTTCTGATGGGTTGGATGCTGTCTGTTCTCCATGACCTATCCCAGCTTTTCACAGTGTTGTTTTACACTCTCTAACTTCTCCTAGTAGAGATAGATGTTTGTTCCAGGATACTTTTTCCTGTAGTTCTGTTTTCTAAATTTGCAGCAATTGGGAGAAGCATAAACATTCAAGCTGCACGTGTTATAGCCAGAAAAAAACATTTCTGAACAGTGCTTTAAGTCATTTTGTAGTTGTGCAGAAGTCTGCTGAGCCAGGTCCATTTTTCCTTGTCAAAGGATAAGGAAAGAGTCCAGTTTTATAAAACATGAGAACAGAAGCTTCTGGACAAACACAGATGTCACATCACAGATGAGGATGTCACGACCTGGAAAGGACAAGTTTAAGTTGTCTCTTTCAGCAGATGGTAGGAGACAGAAACTTACCCGGAGCCGTGATCCCCAGCACTCCCAGCTCCCCAAGCTTCTTCCAAAACTCCTACAGATAGAAAAGAAGCAGTCAGGGCAGCAGGAAGAGCTACCTGGGAAGCTCGATGAGCACTGGCACATTGATTTACCTTGTTTGTGTGGGACCTCAGAGATAAGCACATCAATACCAGCTCCTGCTGCTGCATCCTTCCAACTGAGACCCCACACAGACGTAAGGACATCAGCTATGCTACAGTCTGTTGACTGAAGGGAAGTAACTCACAAACCCAAATTTAATTTGAGGAGGACAGGTTCAAAGATTTAACCCATTGCCCAATGAAAGAGTTTAGATGAATTCTAACTCCTATGAACTTCAAAAACAACACTTCTAGACTTTCTTATGCTGTCTCTAGCTGAAGATAATTTAGGATATTAGGACTTAAATTTAATCTTGCCTCTTACCTCACACAACCTTGCTGTGTAGGTCTGTTAGCCTGTGACTGCTGCAGATAGCATAAGTTATCCCTGACTGAGACCCTGGAAAACTCTGCGTTGCAATCACTGAGCGATTTAAGACTCTTCCAGTAAAACAGAAACCGTAAAGCCAAGGAAACTTCCTTGGGAGAGATTTTTAAAAAAGGAGGTGTTACAGGTGGGGCAGGAAAGCAACTGCTGAGGTAGGCAAAGGGTCTGGAAAAGCCATTTTGGACTTGTAGAATCAATTCTTCAGCTTCACAAGGGCCACTCAAGTCCATAAGGCTCTAGGTTTCTGGGACAGCCAGGAGATTTGATGCACATGGGGACTGGATAAGGTTGCTTAGTTGTGTGTAGTTGAATGCACACCTGACAAAGCTCATCTGCCAGAGGCTGGGCTGTCCTCCCTCACCCATCTTTGCCTATTTCCCAGATTTCTCATTCTGGCAACACCACCACGCAAGCAACTGCTGCTCTACAGCCATGGTAGCTGAATAGTTTTTAACATCAAGGGAACTTCCCATCTTCCTCAGAAGCGTTCCTCTTACTAATGACACAGCCGTCAGTACAGCAAGAACAGCTATTGCCACTTCCATGCAAGGACAGAAATAAAAGGCTTTTAGGTATGAACTCAAATGAGGACAAATGAAGGCTAATGAATTGCACTCATTTATCAGTTTTGGTGTTTTAAGGCTAACAACACTAAAAGCTGCTTCCACCAATCCATGGCCTCAAGTCACACCAGGGGAGGTTTAGACTGAGTGTTAGAAATAATTTCTTCATGGAGAGAGTGGTAAAGCAACGGAACAGGCTGCCCAGGGAACTGTGGAGTCTCCTTCCCTGGAGGGATTTAAGAAATGTGTGGGTGTGGCACCAAGGGACATGGCTCAGCGATGGGATTTGGTGGGTCAGGTTGATGGCTGGATGCGGTGATCTTGAAGTTCTTTTCCAATCTAGATCATTCTACAAGACATGATGACTTGAGACAGCAGCGCCTAGGATGTGGCACCACAGAGTGACAGGGAAGCCATGACACAGCGAAGTAGGGATACCACCATGAAGGGTGGCGTTTTTTAAAAGAAAAATAGAATTGTTTGGGTTGGAAGGGACTTTTAAAGGTTATCTAGTCTAATTCCTTTGCAACAAACAGGGACACCTACAGCTAGATCAGGTTGCTCAGAGCCCTCTCCACCCTAACCTTGAATGTCTCCACGGACAGCGCATCCACCACGTCTCTGGTTCTCCTCCGTTACAGGATGGACGTGCAGGTGAACTCTTGTGATCTGGGAATAGTCTCCAGAGACTTCAACAAGTATTATTCAATAGCACTGGTTGACATCTGGTGAGCCAGACTAAACCTATATAGTTAACTTCAAAGCTACACATGTATCCCTGAAAATATCAACATCAGAGCTCTGGGAAATCCTAGCAGATGTTCCCAGTGTTTTAAATCTTGTGGAGCTTATGAAAACCAAGAGTGAGATCTCTCATTTTCATCAATCAAACTTTCCTGTTGCACAGAATTTGTCGTTTCTGTTAGGAAGAAAAGTTTCAGCTCAGCAGTCAAACAGCTCTACGTTTCCTGCATTTGCACACGGTATTTCCAAAGCGAATCTGAGAGAAAACTCAGATATCCAAGAAAGGACTGTAAAGCACATTACAGAGAAAGGAGGCTTTGAACAGAGCCAGGCAAAAATACCACCATGAGAATCCAAACAAGACCACGACCAATCCATGTCTGCTTTTTTTTTTTTTTTTTTTTTTAAATTGGATACTGGCTCATTTCTTCCCCAGGTTGTTCAAAATTATCAAAAAAAAAAACAGGAAATCAAAAAAAAAAAAAAAAGAACCACCTTTTTTCTCCGCAGTTTTTAAGTTTGAAAAGTTGATGCATATCTTCCTGTGGTGTGGACTGGGATTCCTCGTTGGAATTTAAGCACAGATCCAAGGACAGATTGCCATCTAGGCCACAGGCACCCACGAGACACTCACCCGCATGCCTTTGAATTCGTTCTCCTGGTCAATTTGTTGGGCCTTGGGAGCCAAATGCTCTTGGCAGAACTTTGTCATGGTCTGTCTAAGCTGGGAAAAGAGGTGGGGAGAAAGACACACGTTACACCCCAGCAGTAGACCGTCATCTTCTTCCCTAGGGTACTTCCAGCATCCCCCTCTCAGATCTCAAATCCTGAAGCACATAAATTTCAGAATTTCAGCTAATAACCTGAAAGACAACACAAAAGGCCCTTTAGCCTTTTTAAGAGCAGACTTGAGAGAAGTCCTTAAGTTCTCAAGAGAGAATTTAATTCCTCTTGACATCTAACCTAAACAATCTTACACCAGCACGAGAGAGTGCTATTGAAGCCCCTACCCTGGGGCTTCAGGGGATGCTTTGGTCAGAAGACTTTCAAAGCTGATGAACAGAGCTTAGGATTCATTATCCCCGTTGATTACCTGCCTCATTTAATTCATTTAATTCTATGCAGACGCCTGCAGTAAGTATGCACATCAGTTAAAACGTGTGGGATATCAAGCTGGGACAACATTATCTACCCTATTTTCTACAGAAGGAAAAGAGTCAGGTATACTAGTTGTTCTAAGTGTTAAAAAAAGCAAAATCAAAGCCTTCTCCTAAATTTTAAGAACCAAATACTTGCACGCATTTTACAGAAGCCTATATGTACTCAAAAGGATGTTATACACTATCTTAAATATTTTTATCATGAAGTCTTCAAAAAGTTTTGTCTAGATACTAAGGTAGAGCTTACAAATCCAGTTTTCCCTCTTGGCTCTTTATTCCCATACATTAAAGCTGGTGAAGAACCCTCTGCTAACCAAAACCTGCAGAAGGGGCAGATGCAGCAAAGCAGAACATGCATGAGCTGCTCTTCCTTTCTCCCTTGGTTCAGATTAAAAAGATGTGTTAGTTGCCATGGCTACCCAGATCTTGGATTCCAGTACCACCAAACAAGTTTATCCCTCTGTTGACGGATGTGTTTTTTTTCTTTTGTTTTTCCTTTTTTTTTTTTTTTTTTGAATCTTAATGTTTTCATCGTGGCAAAGTGAAACATTTGAAACATTAATTCCAACTGATAAGGCTATAAACCTTAGGCACAAACAGAGGCACAAACACAAGCCAGGTGAAGAAAGTAGAAGTACTGCAGTACCACGCTTCTCTACACATCTTTGCCCAGAGAGCTGTGGGTGCCCCATTCCTGGAGGGGCCCAAGGCCAGGCTGGATGGGCCCTGGGCAGCCTTTCACTCCATTCCCTGGAGCAATTTGGAATAAATACCAAGATGGCATTGAACACGAGAGAACAGTAAAGCCGGGAACTAATACCCTAAAGCTTTTGCTTCCCCACTGGCCAAGAGAACCACCTGGGAATGCTGCAAGATCTGACAAGACCAAATTTGCTTCTTCGATGATCGCACTTCTGACCAAACCAGCTCAATCACAGTGCAGCAGACTTGTTCATCAAATGCTTCGTTGTGTGACATTTACCCAAAAACACAGAGCCTGCTGGCGGGCTGAGACTATCCCCCGCGCAGCTCCCGGGCAATTTCCCTGCAGATCACAGTGGCCACGTGGCCGCAGCGCGCCATCACCGCGGCAGCCGCGCCCCCCCGACGCCGCAGGGGATAGGCCGGCTNCCGCCGCCATGGCTGCTCCGGGCCGGTCCCGGCGCGCAGGCGCGGCCCTGCCCCGGGGAGAGCCCCGGCCCGCCCAGGGGCACGGTGAGGGGTGGGAGGAAGCTGCAGAGGGCAGCGAAAGGGCAGCGGTGCCCAGAGGCGAAATAGCGACTGCTCGCGTCTTTCCAACACATTTAATCGTAAACACTTAAGACAAGAAATTAAAACATTAGCAGATTGAAAGAGCTGAGCCCTTTGCAGGGTATGCAGTGAGAAAACCCAGGCTAAGCCCCATACAGCACTTAAGCCCTGCACATCCGGGGATCACTGCTCTCCCTGCCCTGCTGCCACCTCACAGGTGTTACCCGAGGGCCCTGCAGCCAGGGCCAGCCTGCCCAGCTCCTGGTTTCAGGCACAAGAACGAGGTTTGCACAGCAGACACTGCCCCAGTGGGAGTGAAGCAGCGCAGTCCACCCTCTCGTGCTCACAGAGGCAGGAGCAGCTCCAGCTCGTCGAGCGTTGCTGAGCATTCCTTCAGCTCTTCTTGGAAGGAGGAATGCTTCTCCAGGGACCGTTGTCTCTCTTCTTCTGCCATTTTCCACTTTGCCATTGCTGTCTGTGTGGAAAAGCATACACAACACTTCACTGCTGGGACAGCAGAGATTAGGAAAGCTGAGCTCCCAAGCTAGAGCAGGCAAAAAAGCCTTCAGACATTTCACTCCTCCCCACTGCCTTACCTGCTAAGCTAAGCCTAGTCTGACTGGGATGTGTTTTACCACAGCTCCTTGAGAAAAACAGCAATTTATCTATGACCACAAGTTCAGGAAGCCTTACGGACCAGCCATCTTGTTAATTAGCTGAAACTTCTTACCCAGAACCACAGAACCGTAATTTAATGACTCTTTGGGTCAACATATAGACAAAATCATCTGACAGAAGCTGCTCGTGCTTGCACGCTTCTTAGTTCCCAGAGGGGCTTCAAGTCAGATCAAGCCTCCTGAATTCCAGCATAACCACCTGACTGATGGGGCTGCGTTCCTCCAGGGGTGCTTGCAACCACCTGCAGCAGTCCTGGGAAAGCTCTCAGGAGCAGCTGGGCCTGAGCAGAGGCAGTTCCATGCCCAGTACAATCACCTTGACTCAGGTCAAGCTCTCAGTCATTAACACCACTTACATCTTTTCTGTCTTGTTTCAGTCAACTTTAAATGACAAAAAGTGACCACTGTCCCTCCCAAACTCCTCTGCTTGGAAGGAGAGGAGCACATACAGTTCTCTTATTGTACACAAGGAAGATGATGAAGGTTGCAGGCATTCACTGCATAGTTTATCTGGAGACCAGAGCAGCATGAGGAGGTAGGAAACAAGTTTTAAAGTTTCTCTCTGCACCATCTCACTGCCCAGTTGGCTGTGAAACAAAGCTTATCTTACCTGAAGTGCCTCCTTTTCTTTTTCAGCTGTTTCATTAAATAGCCTCAACTCTGCTATGAGCTTCTCGGTTAAAAGCTGAAGAGCCAAAGGAAAATAGTTTAATGCACAGCAAATAAAAACATTCCAGCAGCTGTTATCACAGCACTGGCACAAAAGGGCAGTAGCACACACTTCTCAAAGCCCATTTAACTCATCTCAAAATTCTCTTACCGTTGTCTGCTTCTGGCACTCCTTGGTTTTTTCTTCCTCCTCCAAGATGTTGCTGCCTGTAACTGATTTATGAGATACAACAGTAAACATCAACAAACATCAATACACAGATAACTGCTTCTAAGAACAACTTTTCAAAGGTAGTTTTCTACAGCAAGAAAGAGTAAATTATTCTCAAAATTTATCCAGAGCAGAGCCAACTGCAGGAAGCAGCTTTTTCCTTTAAGCTAGAAAAAAAAAAAATCCCCCAGTATTACAGCAGTATTTCTTGAGAAAGAAGCAGAAGCCAAAGGTCTGACAGACACAACAGGGGGGGAAAAAAAAGGGATTCTGAACAACAAATACCAGAATGGTTTGTAAAATCCATGCAGAATCCTTACCAGGATCAATGTTTCTGCTTTCTAAAATCACGGCGCACGTCTCCTGAAATTTCTTGAGCGTCTCAACTTCTTTTACCAGATCTTGGTTCTTCTCCTTTAACTCCTTTATAGTGCCCTGTCATTAACACAGCTTTTAAGTGAATCAAGTTTCCAGGGAGTATTATTGATTAATGGAAAGAAGCTCTGAATGTTTACAGGTGCTCCTGTAGCACCAAGAATCCCATCTTGCCTTTCTGTCTCCACCACTGCAGAGAAGCAGCGCCTTGCTCCTGCTTCTTGACAGCATTTAGCACACGTGCACGTCACAGTAATCGCTAGAAAAATTCAGTCCTAGAGATAAAAATCCTTTCAGGCAATTCTAGCACGTATTTTCTTGTACTCTAGATAAATATTTCAAGAGTTCTATGCATAGAAGAGGGTCTAACTTCAGGAGAAAGGGGCATCTTGGAGATTGTAGGCCACAGCATTAACCCCTGCACAATTCAGCTGTTACCAGGCAGTCGGATAAGCTGACCAACCTCACAAGTTGAATGCAATTTTCTGAGAGAATCAATAAGCATGTGGATTAGGGTGATCCAGCTGATACTGCCAGAAGCTTTTTGAACATCCCACAGGAGGTCTCAAAGGCTCTTAAAGAAATTAAGCTCGGAGATAAAAGGAAAGATCATCTCACAGATTAGTAACCAGTTAAGAAAGAGGAAATAAAGCGAGCTTTTACAACTGAAGGCTGCATGTAGGGCCTGTCACACATCACAGAGATTACACTGTGCTCTGAAGTGATCAGTGAGAGACGATTAACGAAGCGCTGATTGGGAATCTAAACTTGATCTAAGGAAGCAGGATCTTAGTCTGATGAATTTCACAGAATCACCCAGATGAGGGACCTCTGGAAGCGATCTGGTCCAACCCCTGCTCAGGCAGGTACAGCAGATGGAAGCTCCTGTGTTTCAGTCCATGTCTGTTACCTCTGAAAAGAGCCTGGCTCTGGCTCTTTACACACTCCCTTCACATCTTAATATACATTGATACAATTCCCTGAGATTCCTCTTCTCCAGGCTGAGCTGTCCCAGCTCTCTCAGTGTTTCCTCTAGTTCCTCAAGTGTTTTAGTGACCCCTCATTAGATTCTTCCCAACACATCCCTGTCTGTCTTGTACTTGGGAGCGCAGACCTGGACACAATGCACTAGGTGTGGCCTCCTCAGCAGTGAGGAAAAGATGAAAAAACTTGCAGAAACTCAAAGTATTAAAAGACACAAGGAAGCGTAAGGTTATACATACAGAGCTCTCTAAACAGAATGAGGTCACTATTCCTCAAACTTTTAAAGCAGAGCAGTGACCAAAACTCTACTAAGATGTTCTTAGTTACTAAAATGTGACCATACACACTCCTGAGCCCACGTATTCAATGCTGTATGCAGTTCTACACCACACTATGCAACTGGTTAACAGAATCATCAAATAAATCAAAAAGATTTACTGTAGAAATTCTAGGTTGTAGAAATATCTTAGGCTCTAAAGATGAACGAGAATTAACAGACTTCAAATAATCAGCGTAAAGTACGAGTGAGGATTGTTTCTCTCAGTGCAGTTAGGAAACATCTGGCAAACTGAGGCTTACTCCATGATTTCCACCTCCCATCCCTACCTGTGCTCCTGTTAATCTGGAGTGCAACTGCTGCTTGGCTGATTCCAAGAGCTGATTCTTGCTTTTCAGGTCTGCCTCTTGTTTGTATCTGCTCAGAGGCCTGTAGAGTCAAATATCAGTTTTAAGTGCAAGAACATCAGCATCACACACCTTTTACTTTCATAAAGATATCCTTCTCTGAAGGATTTGCTCGTGTTTCTGACCAAGAGATTTCATCAGCAAACTTGGCAAGAAAGCTGTGTAGAGGTTGAGCTCATTGTAAGCTCCTGAGAGGGAACATCACTAGTAGCAACTTGAGGAAACATACCCTCTTGTAGCTGTCTTCTTCAAAGGTGGTTCCACTTTCTTGGTAGATTTAGGAAGCCTTAAAAGATAATTAGAATACAATTATCACATTTACAGATGACGTGCATTTGACAAAATCCGTGACTGCCCTTCTGCACTCAGAATTAGTAAGAACATACGTTGAATACTGTGTTCAGTTTTGGGCCCCACACTGCAAGAACGACATTGAGTTTCTGGTTCAGAAAAGAACATTGAAGCTGATGAAGGGACTAGAAAACAAAGCACTGGAGCAGAACTTGATGGAACAGGGGGTGTTTAGTCTGGAGGGAGCTGAGGGGCGATCTTGTCACTCTCTGCAACTACCTGATGAGACTGTCGGTCTCTTTTCTCAGGTGACAAGTGGCAGAATGCAAGGAAATGGCCTCAGGTTGTGCCAAGGGAAGTTTAGATTTCGTATCAGGAAGAATTTCTTCACAGAAAGGGTGGCCAAGCACTGGAAGATGGTGTGCAGGGAGATGGTGGAGTCACCATCCCTGGAGGAACTTAGGAGATGTGCGGGTATGGCCCTTAGAGGCACGGTTTAGTGGTGGACTTGGCAGCATCGGTTGACGGTTGGGTGTGATGATCTTAAGGGTCTTTTCCAACAGAAATGATTCCATAGTTCTATGAAACACTAAGCTACCTTTAGGATTTGTTTCAAGTAATAAATCCATCAGTACTTGACTTTCATTTACCCTTGGTTTGTAGCTCTGAAGACACCATCTGCCGGAACACTGGAGCCAAAGTTAAAATTGAGATCTTTCTTCAACTCTAGATCTGCTGGTTTACTGACGCATTGCTTCTTTGAAGAAAAAGTCATCTGCGCTTCTGCAAGAGAAGGACGGCAGTGAGAACACTACAGCCTACACGAGAGATCACCACAACCTGCAGAACTACTGAGTCTATGAAGCCTTCAGCTGGAGGTCAGTTGTCATCATGTCTGGCTTGAAGGTAGCAACAACTCATCGCGGAGCATCCTGAGCTGGAAGGGACCCATAAGGATCATCAAATCCAACTCCTGGCTCCACACAGGACCTCCCAAAGATCAGACCACAGCCCAGGACAACTCATTCCACCCAGGAGAAATCACCCAGAACAAGCCACAAATATCTCATAGCTCTGTCAGAACAGGCACAGTTAGCAGGCTAGCACCAATGAGGAACAGCTTGAAAGTGGTAATGCAGCACAACACTAAAGGAAGCCTAACATCAAGCAGATGGCAAGCCAAAGTCCTTCAGTACTGGAAGCAAATTCTCAAGCAAAAAAACCTAAACTTTCCTACTCGCTATGAATTGATACTGAAATTTCAAGACTTCTTGAAATAACTGGAGAGAGCCAGCTTTCTGTGCGGGTGATCTGGCTTTGAACCACAGCTATTTCTGAGGCCTTGTTCACATCGTGGGCTCGTGAAGCTTTTTGTTTCCTTGTTTTTTTACAAGTTAGGTGTTTTTCAAACGCTGTGGCCCTGTTTGGGTTGGAAGGGACCTCCAAAGCCCACCCAACTCCAACCCACCCAAGGTGGGCTGGGCCATCCCCCCCAGCTCTCTGGGCAGCCTGTTATATTAACTAACCACCTTCAAAATAAAAAATTTCTCCCTTATTTCTGACCCAAAGCTGCTAAGAGCCCCTCCCCATCTTTCCTATAAGCCCTAAGCACCAGAAGGCTGGCACACCTACAACACCTTTATACTAGGTTAACACGGAAGTTTCCAGCACGACAGATCAGCTCTCAAGCTTTAAAAACTCGGATTTTAAGCCGAGCTGCGATGCAGAGAGCAACAGCTCTCCCTCCTCTCTCAGAGGCACAAAACCCAACCGAGAAGCCTCCCAGCCCCGCAGCCACCTCGGTGCCTCACGAAGGGGCCGCGGCGAGGGGAGGAGCCGGGACGCACCTGCGGGGCCGCGGTGGAGCGCGCTGTAGACAGGGATGCGGGAGGGCTCGGCCTCCATACCACCCGCCATCCTCTCTCCCCTCAGCGGCCGTTTGAATCGTAGCCGCCGCCCAACGGTTGGGCGGGCTCGCGCATGCGCGAGAGCGCCTCGCAGCCAGCCGCGCGCAGGCGCAGTGCGGGCATGTCTGTTACCTCGGGAGGAGGCTGTGGGCGTGGTGGGTGCTGCCGGCTGCTCTCCCGTTGTTTAACCCTTTAAACTGCCTTTAGGGGAGCTGGGCCACCTCGCTGCGAGGTTTGGGCGCTCGGGGATCGGCTCTCTTGAGTGTTTTTGCGGCTGTGAGGAGCTCGTCGTGGCGGAGCTCATCGTGGAGCTCGCAGCACTTGAGGTGACTGAAATCGCCCTCTCGCGCTGCCGGGGAGGCACCTCAGCAAAGCGCTTTCTGCTTTTCTTCACCGTTTCCGCTGTGTTTTTCAACACATTGTTTAAAAAACGGGTGAGCAGACCCTCCAGTGTTAACAGCCCTCGTGGGGAGAGGATTTCAGTCAGCGTTGCCTCAGCGCTTGAGGCGGCTGAAATCGCCCTCAGGCTGCAAAGGGGAAAAGGGGCACCTCAGCAACGGGCGTTCTGCCTCGTTTCAGTGCTTTCACTGCAGTTTCAACGCATTGTTTAACATAGGTGAGAAATCCTTTCACTATTAACAGCAGAAAGCTCTCATGGAGAGGATTTCAGTCAGCGTTGCCAGAGAGCACTGAATTCCTAATTGCTTTCTGCAGTCGTGGTCCCTCTCCCACAGAGCAGGGAAACCTGCTTGTCAAAAGCAGTGAATCTTTAAAGATACACATTTTCCTTCTGCTGATGACACTGCAAAAAGGTATTAAGCATTTCAAAGATAATTAACCGCGGCATTTCGGGCGAAAATGATGCATCACAGAATCACACAGGTTTACAAAAGTTTGCCGTAAGCGTTTATTGTACGTCAAGTTGTAGAGGGAATGTTTTTTTTTTTTTCAACAGATAAAGGCAAGGAAGTACTTGGTTTTTTTTCTGTTTCTAGTAGAGAAAAGAAAAAAAGAATGTATAGTTCAAGATTCATCAGATGTGTGAGTTGTTTGTAGCTGTGTGTGGAAACGAGCTATGGAGACAGGACACCAAGCACGGAGCCACTGAGGGGACGAGGACACTTCTCCAGGGGAGATCTCACTGGAAGCCTTTGGCAGTGCCAGTAATCCCTCTGCTAAACTGGAACTGTCACTGAAAATCGATTTGGGATCGATTCTGTATCCTCCTCCACGAGGCTGTAGCAACTGAAAAGTCCCAATGAGGTTTTGTTTAGTGGTATCTGAGGTGTTCCGTAGAGATCTGTGAACCTGAACTTCGCATAGAGCGGTTCCTGATTCAGTAAGAAACAAAAGATTTTTTTTTTTACACTTGAAATCTAGATTTTCTGTAGCTGTGCGTTTATTTTTTGGCTTTTTTTTTTTTTCAACATGATCTCTGTCTTTAAATATCTGGGGGGATTTATCTCTCGTTATTTCTCTGCTGTGTGAGCTTGACAAGAAAAAAATCACGGTTTAGGAAATGACAAAACAGGTTTACTCGATAAGTTCTGCAGTACAGCTGTGGATATGGCACAGGACACTGGAAAGGGTTTATACTCCGTCACGACTGACCTCCCATCCTCTCGCTAGTATCAGATTTTGCTGGTTCTGTGAAAGCACAGGCTCAGCTGAAACAGTAAGAAATAGTTTCAGCCCTTAGGAGAGGTGGGAGGAAAAAAATAGATATTTACAGTTCCAAGGAGATTTTGTCTTCCCCTTTCCTTAGCAGCACAGTTTTGTTTTCTGCAAGATTTCAGCTGTTGTAACCAGAGCTTTGTGCGCTGGAACGCTTGATCCAAACGTCGGGCATGTCTGGTTGGCTGTTCGGTAACACAACCGGGCCTTCGCTCCCTAATCCAAATCGATTTTTCCATGAAGAGCTGTTCTGCTGCGATGCTGCTGGAGAGATATCAAAGACAGTCTCCCTCAGGTCCAGGCGCAGGGTATCTCTCTTCCCGTTCAAGTAGCCTCTCTCTGTTTGACTGTACGAATCAGACAGCTCTAAGACGTCAGGACAAGAACTGGCTGATTCAGCAAGCTTCAGGCCTTGCTCAAAATCGCTAATCGATGTCTCACTGGAGATGTTGAGCATGTCAAAAGAGCTGCCAAGAGAACAAAGGCATCTGTGAATCTTGTAGATGTCAGCAGCAGGAAGATGGCTGTTGTCTGAGGTATAATCCGACTGCTGCTGGGCAGTGTCACTAGAGCACTGTGATTTATTGAGCTGCCCTTCTTCGTTCACGCCGGCTGCCTGGATATAGTCCAGCCCAGACCCCTCCCAAGCTTTTGAACCGTACTTTCGACATTGACAATCTCTGCAGAGTCTCTCCCTGTGAATTTCTGCTCCTGAGCTGCTGTGCTTGTAAGGAGAGGAAGTTTGCAAGGCAGGACACTGGCACACTCCAACCTGCTCGTCTCCAAGGGTCTCCTGCAGGTTTTGTCTCTCTCTTTCAAGGGAAGGGTGCGTTCCTATTCTGGGGCACCGGTTATCTTCAGCTTGCATGTCTTCAGAGAGCACTGACGGCCGGTTGGACAGCTTGCTTGTGGATGTGCTGTTGTCAAAACTGTCGCTGAGTTTTCTGGACAAAGGCTGGAGCTCGTATTGCTCATTTGCGGTGTTGGACTCCTGGACCTTCCGCAGTCGGTTTTGCTTCTCGTTCCCCCCGCAGGCATAGCTTCCATGCGTCCCAGAATCTTCAGAATAATCTTTCATGGTGTGGGCACAAGGCCAAAGGATCTGCCCACAGTTCTTCTCCGGGCCAAAGAAGCAGCACAGCGACTGGAAAAAGAAGCTGGCAAACCCACAGCTGATACACTTGATCATCATTATAAATATCCCCAAATTCCTGTAGGCCAGGACCGTAGCAGGCAGCATAATGACCCCTGCAGAGAACAAGGCAGAAGCTGCCATCGCTGTGGCACAGCTCATCTGCTTCAGGGAAAAGGCCACTCGGCTCAGGCGGTCCGAATGGGGGCACAGGTGGTAGGAGATGCAGTAGTTGACGGTAAAGTCAACGGAGAGACCTACGGCAGCTGAAATGAAGAGAGACTCCACTGCGTTCAGCTGCCACTCCAAGAGGACCAAAAGGCCAACGGTTACCAGCACGGTGCCCGCAATGGCAGTCACAGAGAAAATGCTGAGGAGAACGTTCCAGGTAGTGAGCAGCAGCACCACGAACGAAATAGCGATGGAGAGCCCCATGACCACCATCATTTCTGTGCTGAGACTGTGCTGGAGGTTGTATAGCTCCAGTTTACTGGTAAACCACCCATTCTGAAGCCCCACAGGGGCAGTTTTCATTTCCTCTGTTACCCAGAGGCTGATTTCCTCGTAGAAGTGTTTGGCTTTGCTGTAATTGAAGCTATAGTGATAAACAGTTTGAAACTGCAGCACTAAGGCAGCAAGATTTCCCTCACCGTCAAACCTGAGGCCCAGATCATATGTTTCTGCCCCTTCCCTGCCTTGTTCCAGGAGCATCATTTTGATGCAGTGTAGGAACACTTCGCTCCCATAAGGGAAAGAGAACTGGTTACAGCACAGGTTGAAGCTGTGGTCTCTCTGGGAGCACTGGCGGCTGTCCATCCACCTGATGAACTCCTCCATGAAGCACACAGTCGATTTCTGCTCTGCATCAGGGTAGTAGAAAGTTTGGTTCTTCACCTTTTGGCAGAATTCAAGGAGCCACTTCTGGGCATCGGGGCTTTGGATTGTGAAGGTGGCATCGGTCACTAGGGTACCGTTGCTTTTTGGGTTGAAGTGGTCCCCGTTATCCACAGGCAAGATGCCCCAGACGATAGTGACAGGCATACGCTGCCCTTCCCCGTGCTCAAGCCTCTCAAACATGAACTGGTGGCAGTACTCCGAGTCGTACCTCTCGAAGGGGTGGCTCAGCCTGAACACCTGAACCGATGACGTCTCGAGGGTCGGGAGTTTGAGTTTGGGGTTGGAACAGGAAATGTAGGCACCTCCGATAGCTAAGGCGGCGAACCAGCAGATCCAGATGTACCGGAACTTGATGACCCCACAAGGCAGGAGCTTTTCAAATAACAGCTTGGAGGTTTCACACAATGTCTTCTGGAGACCCCTGAGAAGGTAATGGAGGGAGAGAGCGGCTCTCTTATGGCCGGTGTTTTTCCAGTAGTCTTCTGGCTTGTAAACGCAGGTTGTTGCTACGTAGCGCTCGTACAGCACGGCCGAAGAAGGAAGCCAGGTCATCATGAACACCAGATTCACCAGGACGGAGGTGCCCATGTAAACAGCGAAGCAGCGGATGGCTGTTATGTTGCTGATGTAGCTGGCGTAGAAGGCAGCCCCCGTTGTGAAGCAGGATGCCAGCATGAGGTACGCAAAATGGTGCATGGTTTGACTGACCCGCTGCGAAAGCCCTGCGGAAGGGTTCTGGCTCTTGCTGAGGTTCCAGAGATCGAAGAAGACGAAGGTGTGGTTGGCACAAATGCTGCTGAGAATGATGACGGCTGTCAGGTTGACAAAAGGGAAGTAGGTGAATCTGAAGGCCACCTTGTACAGGAAGTAAGAGATCATCAAGGAGCTGAGGACAGCGAGCAGGACCATCAAGGTAATAAAGATCGAGCGTAAGTAAAAGGAAATGCTTAGAAAAATAGCTAATATTGCCAGAACTGGATACTTTGTATCCAGTAAGAGATAGTGCTGGAATAGTTTCTGTTTAAGGCCCAGGTCCATTCCGGTGATAGATGTGTAGTTATCAAAGAGATCCCAGGATTCAAGATTGTCTAAGTAGATCCCCATCATAGACGCGCCTTTCCTCGTAGGCAAAAAGAGCAGGCTGTATTTGAGGGATGGCACTTGGTACTCCATCGTCTGGGGGCTCAGGAAGTCTCTGTCGACCAAGAAGTGGAGCAGCTGGTAAATGGCATTGAAGCGCGTGCATTTTTCTGGGACTTTGGCACACTGCGAGTGTTTCTGCCGCACGGTCTCAGGACCTATGCAGGACGGAGTGAGGATACCTCTGTGATAGTCTGGAGCACAGGCGCGAAGGAGGGCCAGGGTGTGGGAGATGTCTCCTTGGGTTATCTCCAAACAGGAGGACCTGTTGTAGAGGACAGCGATGTAGTTCCCCAGAGACCAGCTCGGGCAGCATTCGTTGGCTTCAGTACGTTGGCAGAGGTCTCTAAAATGAACGTGGGAACGTATCTGAAAAACAGCCGAGGGAGCATCGTGTCAGATCTGCCCACCCACTGACCTTGCTCCCCTTAGGGTTCCTTGCAGTAACCCCTCCCCTCCAGGTGTACAAGCCATGGCTCCCAGTGACAAACCGCACCTGCTAAAGCTGTGGAAACACACTAACCTTCTGCCAAAAAAATGAAACCCTGCCCATGATTTATAGTTTATAACCTCTGGCTTGAAAATCTGGATCCCTCTCCGCTCTTCTAGTGAGAGCAGAGCCCTTCCTTTCACAGCTGTTGAACAGAGAGGGGAGATAATTTTTACTCATTTTATTTCATGTTTACTTTTGGTTCACTCCTTATTGCTAGACTTCCCAGTGAAATCACTGGCAGCCAAGCAGATTACGTGCAGTCCTCCAGGGCAGTTTTGTTGTCCTAGCTGTTACGCCTCAGGACCTCTCATGCCATGTGTTTCTCCATTACAGCCGTGCTGCTGCAGGCACCCCACAGCAGCTCAGGAGCTGTTGGCAGCATCCCTGGCACTGCTGGGCGTGCAGTTTGCAGCCTGTGCCGGGGGGTGGCTGCAAACCTAGCTTGGCTACAGCTCCCCGAGCTGTGCGTTTGGCACGGCGTAGTGTGAACATCCTGCCTCTGCCAGCAGGATGTCAGGCTTTTGCCGTGGAGGTTTCCTGGGAATCTTATCACTTTGAGTTGTTAAAGATCCTATGGCAAACACAGCTAATCCAGTTAAACTTCCCTCTTTGCAAAACTTGCTGTGGCAATCTCCAGGATGACAGCTCCGTTCTGGTAATTAGGTTCCACTGCTCAACATTCTCAGCAGCTTCTGCTGGACATTTCTGGACCAGGTTCTTGCTCAGAGTCTGTGTGTTCTTGTCTAATGGCAGCTGCTACTTTACAGCTGGATTTTGGGAACAAGTGGAATCATTCTTGTATTGCTAAGTAGGTAAAATGCTTTGGAGTCCTCTAGGATGAAACCTGCTCTGTAGCTCATGTTATTTTTTCTGCCTTCCTTTCAGCTAGATGTGAAAGATGACGACAGCCAGAAAAGAGACAGCACGTATGTGTGTTCTTTGTGACATTACTAACCTTGTCTTGTTCAATTTGGCACATGGACTGAATAGCTTGCAAGTTCCATAAGCTCCCAGCAGTTGTGGACATAAATACCAGCTGGGAATAGCTCTTCTCTGAAAAAAAAATTAAAAAGAAGAGGGAAAAAAAATATTAGATAATGAAGACGAATCAACCAAGCTGGTTGGAGTAGGCCCTCTGTGCATTGAAAAAAATATATCTTGCTGTCTCTAAGGCTGCTGTGGAGGAATCCCTGAAGGGAAGCAGGTCAGGAAGCAGCTTGTGGTGAGTGGTAGCATCCCCACGTGCAGCCTGACCTCTGCTCCTCGCCCAGCTGCCAGCAGCAGGAGGGTGGGGAGGGGGCATGTCCAAACCACGCTGTCCGTGCTGTCAGCGTGCTTTCAGTGAGTGTGACCATCTGGTTCTGCACCCCTTGTTACTGAGAGAGGAGCTGAAGTTCAGCCAAAAACTCCCAAGGACCTTAGAGTTTGGTATTTGACTGGTTTCAGAAGTGGAGTTGAGGCAGGGGAGGGAATAGCTGCATGCTGTTTCTCTTTCTTCTATTTATTAGCATCCATTCTGGGACAAATTTGGGATGTCTTGGAGTTTTCCTCTTTTTCTTTCTCCCCATTTTTTTCTATTGTGTATTTCAAGAAGAAGGAAAGGGGAGGGAATAGAAACAGGGAATGGGACATACGTGTTTTTTCTTGGTATTCACTTTTTATACAGGTAAATGGTGAAAATGTTTGTCCTTTTCTTTGTAATTTTAAGGTAAACTTTGAAAGGGTGAAAAGAAATCTGGCAAAAAGTAAAACAGTGAAACAACTCCAGAATTTCAGAACCCATTGGTTCTGAAGGGCTGAGACTTCGCTACCCCAAAGGTGGCTCAGCCTTCACAGGGTGGTACTGTACACACTGCTTTCTCAGAGCACTTCCAGAACATTTCCTGGTGCCCTAAAACACTGTGACCACCCTGTGTGCTGCTGATTCTGGGTGTGTGATGCTTCCTGCTGCATCAAGGCTCCACTCACCCGGGGGACCGCAGAAGAACCCGTCTGCTCCGTAGATTTGTTCCACCATTCGCCGTGTCCTCGCTTCTTGGCCTCCCTGAGCAGCCTTTTGTCCTCTGCTGATGCCAATGTCATCGTAGCTAGCAGGAGAAGAGATTATTTGTGTAAGTAGAGAGATCAGCTGGCAACGAGCTGTGTTGACTGGCAAGGCTCTGGTAAACAGGGAAGTAAACACATGGAGAGTTCAGAGCCTGAGTCCTGCTTTCCAGAGCAGGGAGTCCAAGTCCACTGCAGAGAAACAGACTTTAAACCCTCCAGTGCCTCGGTTGCTTTTGAGCATAGGATCTAGGTTGTAATTCACAGAGCTACCTTGGCACAGTGAACTTTGTAGCCAACGTTTTCCTCAGAGCCCCCGCCCCAAATTCCCATACCTTTTCTTCTCAGCATATGGAGAAAGGGAAAGGGTCTGCTTGTAGCCCGTGTGGCTCTCTACATTCCTCCACACCACGAGCTTCCTGCCGATGTCGGTGTCTCGTGGCTCGAAACCCTGCAGCCAAGCAAAAGGGTTGTGTCATCAGCTTGCAGTTTAGCTTAGCTTAGCTTTCCTTAATGCTTCTCCTAGGCACAGAAACGATTTGATATTATTGCTGCATCTTGGAGAGATGCACACATTGATTTTTCCCTGGAAATGCTGCATCCCTGAGCTGACAGAAAAAAAAAATGTTTCTTTTGCTTCCCTTTTTGGGCAAGGGTGGCTGTAGTGTGAGTCCACAGCGCTGCGGAGATGGGCTGGTGGTTGCTGTTGGCACGGGTTGTGCTCCCTAACCCAGCTCGGTAGTGGAGCTCAGCCCTTCCCCAGCTGCCAAGAGCAACCCTAAGGTTGCTGTGCCCTGTCCTGAGGGATGCACTCTAAGGAGGGAGATGTGGAGATGCTTCTCCGCAGATGTGTCCATCTTGCTTTGGCTGTGAAGAGGGGCAAGGACAGCAGCTCACTGATAAACATTGCTGTTTTTTTTCTAGTGCCTTTCGTGTCCTCCTGTCCTGCCTTGCTGCCTCTGTCTGCAGAGAAGGAAGGAGGCATAGGCTTCTTTTACATGACAGAAAGAATACATCAGTGGTTGGCCTGGGGATTTTCCTTACATTCACGCTGACATATTGTCTGTAGGCACTTACCATGAGGGGTTCTGAAAAATCAGGCAAATTTCCAACGAGCAGGCCAGCTAAAGTGCAAACCACAGCCGTCACTGAGCACAGCACCAGGACAGTGATGGGCCACTCTGCAATCATCTGAGAGTAGCTGGAACCAACAGGGGAAGAGAAAATGCAGCTGTTAAAGCCCTTCTGCTGTTAGCATGAAACCTGCTGTCGAACCAACACGATGTTAGCAAAAGGAAGTAAAAGAGTTAGGGCTTTTTGGTTTGAGCATTTATTTCCTGAGAAGCTTAGAGGCTCTGGTACAGCTATTAATGAGCGTGTTGTACCTCCAACTGGATGTTTGCAGGCAATTCTAATTAACTCGGGTAATTAGATTTTGCCTCTCTCCGTTTTCCTGCTTTTTCAATCAGAAATAATAAAACCCAGACTCTTCCATTCTAAGGCAAAATGAAGCTTTAAATATTTAATTTAAAAGACTGCATTTAGAAGGAGCTTCCTCTCTCTCTCTTTTTCCCCATTGTACACCCTAAGCCAGTGGCTGCCTTACCAGTTGGGCTGCAGATTTTCTGCTCGTGGGCCCTGAGAAGTTTAGGGGCTGTTCTGAAAGGTCTCCTGAGGATAACTAGCTCAAGCAAGTCCAATCACTGCTCTAAATTCCCTCACTGTACAGGGGCCTGCCTCACTGCTGGGAAATGCTGCTGGGAAGACATCTGCAATGTTACAGAGGGATGGAAACCACCAATCTGATGTGTAACCACCACCAGGATTGGCAGCAGCATGGAGTGGACAAGTGGCTTCTGGATCTGCAGGAGGAGTGCATCTCACCCCAATTGCAAGCTCGAAACCAAACGCTGACCCTACGACAAGACCAGGGTTTGGAGAACATGTAAAAACCCAGAGGCCAGTGTGGGGTGGTGGCCCACACATTGTAATGACATTTCTGTACAAACAAAACTCATCCAAAGCAGCAGCTTACTGCAGCCAAAAGCATTTTTGCTGTTAGAGTTACTTTTGTTTTCACTCCAAAGTCTATTTACTGCCTCAGATTTTTTTTCTTTCTCAAAGGTATCTGTTAAGAAATCAGGTGTTGGAATGGGTTCCTTCTCTGGTTGGGCAGGTTTCTAAGTATTCCAGATATATTCAGATGTATTTCTGAGATATAAGGAATCTTTTCTTCAAAACTAGTTAACAAATATTTGGGTTTCATGGGGAAGCAAAATATTTATGAACCTCAGAGCAGCCTGCCAGTGCCTGTCAGCCTCGAGGTGTCACCTTCCTGCTTGCCTGCTCCTTTGATTCTCTTGCCTCCAACTTCACAGAGTCAAAATAATGTGGCTTTTTGTCTCCTACTTAGAAATCATCAGAAGCCCTTCAAGCAGCTTTCCACTTGACTTTAGGCCAGGCCTGTTTTGGTTTTGCTTTCAAATTAAGCCTCCCTTCTCGAGTTTGTTTTCATAGATGAGGTCTTCACTATGAATACAAACAAAAATTGCCCTTTACACATTAAATTTCAAAACTTGGAGGCTCTTTTGAGTAATTCCATGCTCGATTACCGAAGGGAAAGGAACAAACTGCAGTATCTGATGCTGGGTGCTGCTTACCCAAACCTTTCAGAGAAAAACAGTTCACAAAAATCAGCTTTTAAACAGAAGGTAAACGCAATTTTGATTCTGAGAACATATTAAGAGTCATCTTTTGAAAAGGTGACCTTATTTCATTGCTTCAAGAGGTGAAAAGAGTTACAGGCATGTTTTCATTTCCATTCAGGATATATAGGCTCTACCTTTGCTATACTTTTGCTATACCTTTGCTCAGGGGCTGCCCCTTCCTAGGCCTAACAAACATCCTTTGAATATTTTACGTCTCTTAATTTAATAGCAGACTTTCTGGGTATATAAGTGTATGAAAAACTAGGAGTCGTCGCACATAGTCTTGCAACAAAGATCTCTTTGCTGTAGCTTGTGAGAAAATGCAGAGCTCCCCTGCTACTGCTGCCCTCTGATTCCCCATCTGGTGGGCTGAGCTGGATTAATCCCATCAATGCAACTATAAATACATCTAAAGCTGTCCTGTGGACTGGAGCCAGGCACCTGCCCTGAGAACAGCCATCAAGGCAGCGTTGCTATTCATCAGTGCAGGTTAAATTGATCTCACAAGCAAACAGAGATTTTTCCAGGCGGATAGGATGCATGGAGCGGGGAACGCTGACCTTGCCTCTGAAGCTGGGCCTGCTGGGTTTGCCCCCAGCAATGATGCAATGATGGTCTGCATTTCCTAACAGCAGGGTGGGAGGGCAATGATAATGGAAGGACAGCAAGCTTTGGATAGCAAACATACCTTTTTGGCATCCTGAAAGCTTTGTCATGTCTGCAGACAGAAAAAAAAGAAGACAAGTACATTTATTATTTTCCTGCTAAGCACTGTCCTGGGTGGCTGAGGAGCAAGTTAACCCCTTCAGGGGCTGCAAAGCACCGAGCTGAGCCATGGCTGCGAGAGCTGTTGGGCACTGTATGAATTTGTCTCATGAATAACAGAGTCTTTTCATCTCTCTTTGGCATTTTAACCAAGCCTGATGGGAAAACACCTAGTAACTCCTCAGTTTTACACCTCCGGAAAACACCATAGAGTGTAATGGGCATAAACAATGTAATCCCATAGAAATCACACTGTAATGCTTATCCATGAAAATCTATTTTGAGTGCTTTCCCACTGAATTTTTCAATTGCTTCTCGACAGCAGCGTAGCGCTTTATGAAATTTTATGAGCAGGGCTAATGATGCCCATGGTTTTTATTTCCTGCTTGACTCAGCAAGGATTCTCCAGAAAGGTGACTCTCATTTGTTTCCTGAGCCATTTCAAAGGCAATGTTTGTCCAACCTAGAGGAGAAGAGCTGCTCAAACATGTTTCCTTTGCAGAGGAGCTTTTGTCATTCCTCTTTGTAGAGCTCTGAGGGACGAAAGAAAGAAGCCTTCCCAAGGGGATCCATGGTAACATTTAGTAATGAATCCCTGAGGGCAATCCTAGCAGAAAAGCTGCACTTCAGTGGTCACCATATCTGAAGGGCCTTTCCTTCTGCTCTCCATTTCCACCTGAAATGTCTCCCTGAAATACGTGGTCTCCTCATCACTCTAATGCTCCGTGGATTTGCCAGAGAGAGGAGCAAAGAAAAACTCTCACAGATTACTAAAGAGAAGTCTCTTTTTTTGGCTGCACTCTGCCTATTCTGTGCTAATTCTCTCACAATAGCTTCTCAGGCAGATTTGCTCAGATTATAAACTTCATTCTATCATTATTACAACATCACTTCTCTGTCTGCTAGTGTTGTGCATTCTGCCAGTGATTTGCATTCCAGCTGCATTTCCTGCTTAAATAACCTGTTAGGGAGAACGCAGCTGACAATTCTGTTGGTGCAAATGCAAACACAAGCAAATTAAATCCTCTGGTAATGGTTAGAAAATGAGGCCATACCTGACCCTGCACTGCTGTACAAAAGGAAGGAAACCTGCGCCGTCGGACTCTGCTTGCTGCCTACTGCTTGTTGCAAACCAGCCTGGAAAACCTAATTGTGTTCCCCACCTTTGTATTTCTCACTGTATTTCTCTCCCCTCCAGCACAGGCAGCAACTTCAGTGGGAGCACAAAAAGAAATTAACTGCGCTCTTATCACTCAGAAACTCCACCAAGATAAAGGATTAGCCAGCTGGATGTCTAAGGGAGAAAAGTGGAGGATCACAGATGGGCATGATCACAGCTGGATGACCGAGTGGCCTTGGCTTTAGCCAACAAGTCACCTTGAGAAGCAAATCCTGCCTCTCCCAGCTGCAATAATGACAGCTCTGTATGTTCCCAGCAGGGCAGGAGAGAGCAAATTCCATCCCTCCATGCTTTTGGGGCCATCTGCTGCCTCAAACTGGTGAGCAAAACCACTCGTACCCATCTGATCCTGTCCCAAAGTTGAGGAGATGCCTTTTGAAAGCCTCTGAGCCGCTCTCCACGTGCCTCTTACCTGACTGTGACAATGTGGTGCTGCACCGGCCGAGAGGGTGGCTGCCCAGGGGACCACTGTTTCCAGGGAGTTTCCAAAGCCTCGTGATGGGAAGCCGGCACGGGATCGCTGCTGGGAAGGTGGGAACCCAGCACGGACCTCTCGCCATGCCCGGGGAGCGGGGGCAGGCCGTAGCTGCCTCGGGGCTCCTGCTGGTTGCAGGAGTAATACAGGTGATGCTGTTGCGAGTCCTGCGAGCTCAACGGTACCTGGCCATTGGACTGGGTGGAGATTGGCCCCAGCGTGTGGCTGGAGGAGGGCAGGTGGTCTCCCCCCAGCCTGGGGGATGCAGGAATGGGGCAGTGATGGACCGGGCAGATTCTTTCCCAAGAAGTGCCACTGTAGCTGGGCTCAGTGTTGGCGATCTCTGGCATGGCGAGACAGGTCTGGCAGGGTCCTGCATTTTGTTTTTCTCTGTGAGAGGAAATAAAGGGATGGTAACACTTTTTTTCTGTCACATCGGAAAGGCAAATCGCGTCTTGCCTCCCACTTAATGCAAGATACAAAACCTCACCCTCTGTTTTGCTGTGTCAAGAGCTGGGCTATGCTTTTTACAGAAACACTCAGGGGCTCCAGCTGATGGTGAGTCCATCACATCTTGGTGCACCTTGTTCCAAAATTGTGAAAAATAGTACAACGTGCCCTTGTTTTCAGCTCCCGTAATGGCTATGATTTTAGAAGCAGGTATGGCTGCAGTGTGTAAGCAGAATTAAATTTTGCTCATGGCATTTTAGTTAGATGGGTCTCCTTGCTCCCTCTTATTTCTCCAAGGTATTTCAGTGCAAAAGGGGCGAAACACGCTGGCTGGAGATAATGGCAGGCTCTGAATGCAGAAGCACAGAGTAATTACAGAGAGCTGAGGGACCTGTCAGTCTGTGTGACACCAAGAAGAACCTTCACACAGTAGAATGAGGTCACACTGACCTGCAAATGCCTTTGAAATTGTCATCTCAGTGTCAGGGAGCAGCGCTGTGCAATCTGGCACCCAGAAAGCAAGCACGGTGTGGGAACCCCGACAGTCTCCGGTGATCGATCAGGGGATGTGCCCTGGTGTCTACAGCTGAGTGATGTCCCTGCTCTTGTGTCTGGCACAGAGCATTAAGTGTGATGGATGGTTTGGGCCAGCTAGAATCACAAGGTGTCTCGAGTTGTCAAAGAATTATGAGTGCTGGAGCGAGATGAGAATGAGATGAACTTTAGCCTGAGGCACCTGATGCGATGTGGAGGAAAAATGAAGGCAAAATGTGTCTGAGAAGGGAATATTTTCGAAACTTTGCAGAGTTCATCTCATTTCTCTTTCAGACAGCCATGGAAAAAGACAGAATTTTAGCAATTACAGGTCTCTGGAATTGCACCCGAAGTTAAATACCATGGTAATATCAATAACAAAAGAGATTGGAAGGTTGCTATTAGCTCAGTATTGCTTGAAAATTGGGTTTTTTTCCAGAAAACAGGACACGTTGGCCTTGGCAGCTTGTGCTGTGTACTTTCCAACGTCGATTGAGCTTATCAACACGGAGAAACTCTATCTCATGACTACACAAAATGGACTCATTTCACTAAAATCATTACAGCAGAGTAACGTTTGCAGTAGCAGTTACACCAGTGCTGGTGTGGAGGCTCATGGTGCAGGCATGGCAAAGACACCTTGCCTGGCTAGGCACCATGTGATGCTGATTTTAATTGTTCAGCCAGAAGACAACTGCAGCATGGTTACAGACAGGGATGGCGTGGCCAAGGGTGCTCATGGCAATGGCAGTGACTTTGGAAGCAGTAGCTGATGTTCACGTGCAGTTGTTGGGTTGTGAAATGGCTGGATGTGTTGTGCTGTTGGCCCAAGGTGGAGAGAAGAGATGGCAAAACGATATTGAAATGCTTTGCAGACTTTGCCAGTGTCTGTGTAAGTGAGCTTCTTTGCATCCTTGGGAGATGATGTACGCCCAAAGGGAGCAAAGCCAGACAGGATCTGTGAGACTGCTGATATTCCTCCTGACAGCAGATGTACAAATTGGTGGCAACAAGTCCAAGTTTGCACTGAAGCAGGTGCCAGAATACCCGCAGACAGATGTGTGCACACCTCACTGGTAAGCTTGACAGGCTGTTCCCGACAGTTGCAGCGCTCAGCTGCCTCTGCTCTGCAATACAAAGGACTAACAAGAATTGAGCTGGCTCACTGTAGCGAGAGGGAGTGCTGTTAGCAAAGCATGAGCTCCTGAACAGATTGTGACAGTGATAGCCCATTCACCCGCTGAGTTCCTCAAAGGAAATCACACAAAACCCTGTCACAGGACGGCCTTGCTGTCCTGCTGCAGGTGGATGAGTGGCAGGATTACCCCGACTTTCAAGCTAGTGGTTTGGGTTGTAGCTCTATGTGAAAGCAGTTTACAACAGAAGGCTACAAATTTTTTGTTGGTGTATACAAATGTGCTACGTGAGAGAATAAATCAAATGCCAGAATTGCCTTCACAAGATGGAATCTGGGGCTTGCTCCAGCCCCACCAGAGCCACTCCTGCACAGGGGAAGGTTTGCATTCAGCTGTATGGTCACAGCACAGGGCTGGTGCAATGCAGGCAGGTGAAGGAAAGCTCATGGCATGGGGTAGGCAACGTAAAACACGTTGTATTTAATTCATTATTGCCCATTTACAGTAATTACAGAACCAACCAGCCTGGGATGTAGTAGCTACCACATCCCCTGGTGAGTGGCAGGGACAGGGTTGTTTGTGAGAGCCAACCTGGAGAGCATCTCGCTTCCACTACTGAGATCAAAGTGTCATTCCTCTCGCTCCTCCCAGATTTCCAGTGGCTGGAGTGCAGGTTAATTTTATTTGGGGGCTTTGTAACTTTGTATTAGCAGAGCTGGGACACAGTTATCATCAGAAAACTGGGACCGTGGTAGCATTATACTTTTGCAAGGTCTAGACCTCTTCTCACTCCCTTTTTGATGTCCCTAATTTATTATTTTCCCTCTTCCTTCAGCCTATCATTTTCCCTGATTTAGGTACACTTTAAGTAGGTGCTGTTTTCCTAAAATGCCTAATAATTCACAGAGACTGCCACACTGACAATTTATGCTTTTGGTATTCCCACACCTGTGAAATACGAGTTCTCTTTTTTGTAAACTAAAACCAAAGTTGTTTTTTACGTAAACTGCTGGATTTGCATTGGCAGCTGGCACCAGAGGCTTTTCAGAACTGAACAGTCTGAGGGCTGCACTGACACCTCTGCCTGCCTCATCTCTCACACTGCACAGGAGAAAACCATTTGGAAGATGGTCAGGGAGATGCAGGAAACGTGGTGAAAAATTCCACCTCCAAAGCTGCACAGCCTCCAGGTGGGGAAGGCAGGTGACAAGCCCTTGGATATCACAGATTGCTTCTAGGTTTTTTGCACATACATTAATAAGCTCAATGCCAATATTTCACATACAAGCCCATTCCCCTTGATTACCATCGTTGCTCTGAAATCCTGTCAAGTTCAGCCCTTTCCCCCTATGGTTTCTCAGCTCCATCCTCTGGCTGCTCAGTGACTTGATATTTTAGAATAACTTCAGCTAGCTGCAATCATTCACTCGTGGCTCTTCTTCATTATCTCCTTTTCAGGCTGAACAATTACACTTCTGTCAATCACCCTCCAGATCCAAGCTGCCTTACGCTCGTCTCCAACTCGATGACAATGTGACCTTGGCTATCCCAAATCTCCAGGGAAACCTGGAGCTCACAGGTAATGATAGTTTTGAATCATCACTGGTGGCAGGTCTGAAGATTTTGGGTCTTCAGTTGCTACGCTCCCAATTAGCCAGGATACTGACGGGCTTCACATTTGATCTGCTGAGGTCTGCACCAGATATGTGGGCTGGTCCTTGCTTGCCTGCCTGCCAGCATGGCACTGTGACTTTTCTGGGCACGTAGGACCCTGAGTTATGCTTGGAGAATGGTTGTAGGGGAGTTTCTGATTGGTGTTTCCTGTCAGACAGGAGAAGAGGTGGGCAAAGCACTGTGCTGGCCTCTGCATGCCATGCTGACACTAACAAAAACAAACACCAGGAGAAGGGAAACTTTCCTTTGAATGTTCATTCCCATTCAGGGCCGTGCCAGGTGTTTGACATCTTTGGGATTATGTGGGCAGAAATGGTCTCTCAGCCACAGAAGAGCCTACAGAAGCAGCCTGACAGCCTCCTTTTTCTTCTTCAAGCTCAGCTGGATGCAACCAAAGAGATGCAAAGAAAAGAAAGAGGAGGTGTAGGGCAAGTTTACAGGCTGGAGCTAACTGCTCCTGTGACCCACAGCAATGAGTTGTGTTTCTCATGCTGCTTCCCCATCTCTTCCCTTGAGATGTCTAGACAGGATAATTAATCATCCAATTTCTGAAACTGCCCGAGCCCCTCTGGATGCAGCAGTGCTTTTCTGAGACAGGTACTAGGGTACACGCAGCCCACCTGATGTGCATGGACCAAAGCCTCTTCCCACAGGAAAGCAGGCAAGATAAGGCCAATGTTTCTAGAGAGACAGCTTTCTGCCATTTCATCTCTGCTGGGATGTGCAGTGCCTGTCACCACAGAGTCTTTGCTCAACTAGACATTCAGCACTGCAAGATTTCATCCACAAAAAAAGAAGCTGCTGTTATTTTCTTCCCTTTTCTTCTTGCCCTAGCAAGGGTTTTGTTGCAAATCAGCTGCAGGAGTTTTCCCAAATGAAAGAAAGAAGGAATTCTTTCTGAATTAAAGCCATGTGCTATAGGTCAGCTTCCATTTAGAATAATGGCTTTTTCTTTGGGAGTTGTAAATGTTTTTTTGAGATTTTTTGATTTTATAACAGAATTTAAATAGAACTTTTCTCTTTGAACATACCCCCAGCAAAACAGAAGGGAGGAAAAAAAAATGCTTATCCTTCCTTGTGTTTTTTAAAGTGATAAGAGTGCATTTTTCCAGAGATTAGGGAAGAGCTCATTGCATTTCACTCTCACCTATTTTCCAGGTTCACTGCCCAGCTGACAGGGAGGGACGGGCCCTTCTCATGCAATTCATCTCCCCCTTAGGCAGGGTCACATGCTCATGCACTGAAAAATTTGTGTGCAGTTTCTCCTTGTTTTGCTTTTCCAATCTAGCAGCAGGATAGCGTGTATCCTTGAGAAGCCCTACCATCTATTTTTTTTTTTTTTAATGAGACTCTTGAGTATGTTCAAGCTTCATGAAACATTAATGAGACTGCAAAACTCTGCTTCCCACGTAGTCTGCCAAGAAAAGTTTGGTTTTCTAATTCTTCCCGTTGACTCGTCTGAGCAGCCTTACCCTCACGGCGGGCAGCCAGCCCTGCTGTGGGTACGGGTCCGTGTGATGGGATGCAGGCAGACACAAAGGGCTCGGCCATCCCCACCCAGTCTCCAGCTCCAGAACAGGTCTGGATGCACTTTGCCATGTGTACCCTGGCAGTGTAGAACGAACAGATAAAAATCTGTTTGCTCACCCCTGTTTTGAAGAAAAGAAAACACCGTCTTGCTGTCCTGGTCTTAGGAACAAGGTGATGTTTTCAGATGTCGATGATGAATTCTGTAGAGCATTGGCTAGGGCCAGAGGACAGGCACTACAGAGCTGGCCATTTAGTGGCTATCTGAAGAGCTTTGCATAAAGAAGCATTTATGTAGAGGCTTGCTCTGGAGTCAGAGAACTATCTTCTCGCACTTTATTGCCATAAATTTTAGTTGTTGAATGTGCAGTATGAATGAAATTCAGAACACCTCCTTCAGGTGGCATAACTCATACCTATAACTGAACTCTTCCAGGCTGCAGCATTCATTTCCAAGGACCCATCTGAATGAGCAAGGATTGCACAGGCAAGCAAAGCTAACCAGGCTTCACTGACAGCTCTGACCCCACCCGATGCCCCAGGTTTAAGGCAGTGCTGGGCTGCATGGAGTCACTCAGCACACCGGCCTCTGGCTGAGATCTGCAGAGCTAAGGAGATGTGACTGCCCTGCTGGTTCCCCCAGGCAGGTAGGGATGGCTCAGCACAAAGATCCCGTGTTAGGCAGAGGTGAAATTCTCGGGCTTTCAGAAGGAATTTGTGTGTTGTTGGCCTCGGGCTGTGCCTTGGTCAAACGATGATTCTGAAGAGCTCAGATCTGTTGCTTTTGGTCTAACAAATGGCAATGATGTGCTTCAAAATTTGAGGATGGCTCCACGCCCAGGATCATGGGCTTGCTGGCATCTCCAGAAAATTGCAACGATTGTGGCTGCCAAACTGGTTTAAGGCACCAGGTAAGGGAGCATATGGCACAGGGGCAGAAGGAGAGGGCTGTGGGGCTTTATAGCAAAACCCTTTGGAGTGAAACCTGTGCTTGTCCATAACTTAGCGCAAAGAGGACTCCATCCAAGACACGCTGAGTGCTGCCAACAACAGCTCACTGCTTGCTGCAGGCGGGGTTGCTCACCCTGTTGCAGGATACAAACCCTCCACGGAGGCCAAGCCTGACACCGACACACAGAGCACGAACAACCAGGGTGCTGTCGGCTCTCCCAAACCCCAAAATGAGGATGAACAGCAGGCACCTCAAAGTGACTGGAGGCCAAACCGAGCCTCACCCACTGACCCCTCCCCGTAGCAGGTATCCCAAAGCCAGCACCACCGTCCCCGCAGCTCCGCGCCGGGCTCCGCGCTCCTACCTGGGCGAGGCGGAGGCGCGGCCTCGGCGCGTCCCCTCGGCTCTCGGCTCCCGGAGCGGCGAGGCCGGCCCGGCCTCCATGGCCGGCGGCGCGGAGGCGGCCGGGCGNAGGCGAATCGAGAGGCTGAGGGGCTCGGTGAGCTGCCCGTGTGTTCCGGAGGGGTCTGAGCCAACAGGGTCCGAGCAACAGCTCCGGGCAGTGCAAGGACGTGAGGTCCTCTCTAAGATGGAGCAAAGCACCTCGTGCAGCCCAAAACTCACTGTGCACTCTTACTGAAAGACGTGCAGTAGGGCAGGCTGTGGGTTCAAACAGTGCACCCTCAGGGTCCACTGTCCCACCAAGAGCTGTGCTGCTTTGGCCCAAGGTAGGAAAGCTCCAAGAAGCATTCTCACCCTTCATGCAGAGCAGCATGTGGAAGTGTGGAGGTTCACCATCTGGATTTTTGCAGTGTTAAGTTTGTTGAAATAGAAGGTAGTTTTGAAACGAGTGAGTTGAAAGCTTGAAGAGCACAAGGAGGTCAGATCTGCTAACAGTGGTTATCAGGACTGTGGCCCCATGCCAATGGCCGTGACATTACTTGTGCTGGCAATGGCCTGAGCCTTTCTTGTGGCTGGGCATGTGGCCAGGGGAATGGCAGTGACCTTCTCCCTCCTTGTGACCCTGCACGTGGTCGTAGGCATGGCTGTGACCTTCTCCTTTCTCATGGCCATGCCCATGGCCTTCACAGGGACGGTGATCTTCTTTCTCACGAGGGTGGCATCCTTTTTGCTTCACGTGCTACAAAAAAGCCAAAGCAAAAAGAGAGAGTATTATACCGGAGGGTATCCTATAATTCCCACTAATCCTCTAGCTGCTTGGAATAAGCCCTTCCTGCCTTAATGACTTAAATGCCCAAGTCAGTTTGCAGAACAAAAAGCTTCTCCTAATGCTACTGTGCTGACTCTCTCTGACTGTAGGCTGTCTCCTCTCCAGACCCAGCAGGAGGGACTTCCAGCAGCCAGGCTTCAAGCATCCTGACGCAATGAGCCCCACTGGGGTGCTGCCCACAGCGAGGGGAGCAGCCTGCTTCGCTGAGCCTTAGCCACAGAAACGCCTGGTAGGATCAGATATGTTGAGCAGCTAGAGAGTGTGTTGTATTATGTGGCCCAGCAGGAAAGACTGAAACCTGGTATCTGCTGAAAGGATTGGCTGGGATTAATGGGATGGCAAGGGTATGGGTGCTGTTTCCTTTTCTTTCTTCCTGATGCTAAATAATAATACTTACAGCAGTAATGATAATAATAAAGCCACGGGAGCTTGAAAGGATGGTGGGAATAGGCTGAACTGCAAATATCCCACTGCTTCTGACAGACAGCCACACCGTGCAGCTTCAAGTTTGGCTCAGCACTATGTGTGAACTCCCTGTCTGTGAAGTGGGGGTGAGAACACTTCCTCACTCCCACGGCTTGGCAGTATTCCTCCGTGGCCTCAATTTTTTTTTAAATTACCCTTAAATGAGGACTACAGCAGGGCTTGTGCTCCCAGTAGAGGCTAAGGACTGCACAAGGTGTCAGTGGGGCTGCCCACCTCCCTCTCGGGGCTGTTTTCGCCCAGCCAGAGCTGGAGCAGTGTGTTGGTGCTGTCACTTGTTGGAGCTGGCTCTTTGCCATGGCAACCCATGGCTGAGACCTGCCAGCATCATACGGGTCCAGCTGGTCCCCAGTGTCCCCAAACATGAAGGAAGGTGGAGGAGAGCGAGTGAGAGGGACACAGAGTGGCAAAAAGCCCCCTAGAAACAGAGAAAAACGGCGAAAAAGGGAGATGTGGGCTCCGGTGTGTAAAAAAAAAAGCAGGCAGAGAGTAATGGATATGTGTGGAAAAGGGGAAAGCTGGTGAGCAGAGATCAAGGGGAAAGGAGAAGGAAAATATCTGACAGGTGACTGGGATAAAGATGCACTGGGGTTAAGGCAAGAGGTGGCTGAGGCAGGTTTACGGAGCTGCTGTGCTGCAAAACAACCTGTCATCCATGACAGCAATTTTCTGCTGCTGACCCTGAGAAACTTAGGGGATCCATCAACTGCTCCTCATTTCCAAGAGCAGCAGGCCTGCTGTCTCTGGGCTTGAGCTCCCCCAGCAAAATCAGTATTTGTGGCAAATGAAGACAGATTTCTTACCTCCCCCTGATTGACCTCTGAAAGAGATGAGAGAAATAACTTTGCATTAGAGCTGTGGTACATTTTTTACTTAAAGCATCTTTTTTCTTCATTTCATATAGCTTATTGCTTCCCCTGTCCCCCTTCCTCACCATCCACTTGTATTTCTTTCACAGATAGAAAGCAAAATGTAGTCCCTCCAGCTCTCCTCTGTAGGAGAGAAATCTGAGTCAGAAGTGAACACTACCTGGCACTTGCTGTGTGTGCAAAGTCCCCACAGTTTGGAGCTTCCTCCCCCTCCCACTGATGTCAGTGACAAGGCTCCCTTTCTCCTGAGCAGTACAAGCTGGGCACAGCCTTGGAGGAGCCTAAGGAGGCAGAAGGCTTTACTTGGATGGGCTGGAGATGTCACTGGAAGCATTTCCAAATGGATTTGCTTTACAGTCACAGTTCAGCATGCATCATTTCCCAGCACCCTAGCTTAGCACAATTCATTTTCCTTCACTGTAAATCAGCATCTCCATAGCAGAATTCAGCTCAGTTCATGCTGTCCTGACAGTGCCGTCACAGAGCTCAGCATTTCACCCACCGGTCGCGGTTGGCTTGGTGAGACCCATGCATCACTCACGCGTCCAAGGCTCAGACTTGTGCAGTCTCTTCGCTGATCACTGGCATTTGGCATAGAATATTTTGGCTCAAGTTGCTTTGGTTCAACTCCACCAATGCGGCCACAAGCCATCCCCCCATGGTCTCCGCTTTCTCCTTTTGCTCTCTTTTACAGGGATGAACTTAGAGCCTGCTATTGAGGCTTGGCTGTTGGCTGTAGCATTTTTCTCCTGTTTGCTGTTTCAAGAGATTCTTTGGGATCTGTCCCCTTTGGAAGCACAGGCCGGGCTATTTTGTGGTTTTGAATTCTATATGTTAAAGAGCTACAGAGATTGCCTGGCATCCCTGGGATGGCACAGTGAGCCAAGGTGATACCTGCCCAGCACCCCTGAAGCTACCTGTGCTCTTCTTCCCATGGCTGCTGGTCATTTCTAGTCTCTGTCAGCCATGTATCTTCTTCAAAGAGTAGGAGAGAAAGAAAAATATATAGTCTCAGACCTGAGTAATCAGGGAAAGAAACCCAGGGCAGAAAAAAAAAATGAAGCCCAAAGGTCCCTTGCGTGAATCCATAATGTGTTGTTTGATATGGGAGGTCACCAGCAAAGGAAAACAGCTGGCAAAGGGGATGAAATGAAGCTGCTTTTCTTGCAGTCAAAGACATCTCCTTCTCAGCCCCCGCTGTTACACGTGTAGGTGACTACCACCAAACTCCCTGCCAAGGCAGCTGCTGTACGCAAAGGCTCCTCTTCTCCAAAATGTCACCGAGCATGAGCACATGGGTGGACTTTAAGACCGGAGAGAGCTGTGATGGTACACCCTGTTCAGCACTCTGTATTTCCATGGGTTGCTATGGCAGAAAACCTGGGAGCTGTCACAGTGCCCCTCAGTCACAAAAATTCTACTGCACAAGAAGTGTGTCCCCATGGACCCAATCCTTTTTGAGCCCTGGGGCTTTAAAATGGCTCAGTGCACCCCCTGAGCACCTGAGGCAGAAATATGAGCTGGAAGTGTTACCTGCACACCTGTACACAGTTAAGGCAAACCCTCAGGGCTGATTGCAGGGATCCACAGCAAGGAGCAGGAGTTTGTACACAGCTGAGGCATTCCAGCAGCCGGCCCAGCCGTGTTGCACAGCAATGCTCCAGAACCAGCCTGTGCCTTTCTGGCCAGACAGCCGCATTCTGCTGCTTCCCTACTGTGCTGTGCATGTCTGTCTTTGCTCTGTGCCAGCACAGAGGAAGAAACAGCAAGTCCTGCAGTCCTTTTGGCAGCTGGTGCAAACAGCCTGCTGCAAATACGGCTCCGTTCACACCATGCCATCCACATCCAAGGAGGAGGCTGGCATGGAGCAGGAGCTTCCTTTAGACCTTTGCCTGGTCCTGCTGCTGGGAGTAGGAGGCTGTAGAGGCTGAAATCCTGGAAGCCACGAGTCCTTTTCCTCAAACTCTGTTTGGCTCTTGTCCCGGCACTGCGGCAGGGAGGAACTGCTTGAGCCCATGTGCCAGAAGCTGTTGCCCCCACTGCCTGTTGCCATCTAGAATATTACCAGACTCGTAGAGCAGATCTGTGTGCCCTGCTAGGAGGGCTTGTGCTGGTCCCAAGAGGATTTCATCCCTTTAAAGAAAAAATACAACAGCCAACAATAGGAAGGATGAACAAACAGGGTTCAGAGTGAGGCAGAGTGGTCCAGCTCAGTCCCTTTGGATGGAGATGCATCCCTGCCTCTTGCTGCAGGCAGTGCTACCCTGGATCTCAGGAAAGCCACACTCCAGCCTGACTGCTCGCAGTGCTGACCCCTCTGTGGCATTGAGGACAGTGCTTTTTCCAGCAAAACCACTCACATCATGAGTTTTCTGGACAGCGGAGCCCTTGGAGTCACCATGGTCTCGTCAAGGCTGGAGATCCCAGGGCTTTGTGGCTGCATGCACTGCTTCGTTTTGCAGCAGGCTGCTGGTTTCCAAGCAATGTGCAGTGCCTTGCAGATCAGCAGCCAGCTACGTTTGAACTCTGGCCTGTCTGTGCTCACTGTAGCAATAAAATAGCAAGGGTATTTTTGCTCCTCAAAGCCAGCAACTGCATGCCAGTCCCCTCCCATGCTGGAAGATTTCCATGGGTACAGCAGCAGCAGTCCTGGGCTTTTCTGCTTCATAAACCTCTTGTTGCCTCAGCCTGTGAAATTGCTTCCTTAGCCAGAGTGCAGGTCTCTGTGGGGGCTGGTGCTGTGCTAGCAAATCGAGCCCCGTTCACCTTCACTGTACAGAGCTTATTTCACAGGTGGATTTATCTGCCCCAATTCTGCAGCTTCAGGAGGGTTTAATTTAGATATAGAAATGCGCTCTAGTCGCAGGTTGAACGCCAAGACTTGAGTCAGACCTGTCTATGCAAAGAGCTGCTTACTTCTAGGCTGACATTCATGCCAAAGCCATCAGCTCGGGGGCTGAAAGAGAAAGGCCTGGATGCACGTTTGGTCTTCTGTTCAGAACTGGTCTGATTTGCTGCACCAGCAGCATGGCCCCCACCAGAAGAAGGATGTGGAGCTGTTGGAGCGGGTCCAGAGGAGGCCACGAAGATGCTCAGAGGGCTGGAGCACCTCTCCTACGAGGACAGGCTGAGAGAGTTGGGACTGTTCTGCCTGGAGAAGAGAAGGCTGTGGGGGGACCTGATAGCAGCCTTCCAGGACCTGAAGGGGCCTACAGGAAAGCTGGGGAGGGGCTTTTTACAAGGACAGGTAGTGACAGGACAAGGGGTAATGGTTATAAACTGAAAGAGGGTAGATTTAGACTAGATATAAGGAGGAAATTCTTCCCTGTGAGGGTGGTGAGACACTGGAACAGGTTGCCCAGAGAAGCTGTGGCTGCCCCCTCCCTGGAAGTACTCAAAGCCAGGCTGGATGGGGCTTTGGGCAACCTGGTCTGATGGGAGATGTCCTTGCCCATGGCAGGGGGGTTGGAACAAGATGATATCTAAGGTCCCTTCCGATCTGAACCATTCTATGATTCTATGATTCTGTGGCACGAGGAGTGCTGATGTACTCAGAAGGACACATCTCTCTGCACACATTCACACTCACTGGAGCCTGTCTTGGACCTCCTTGCGACTCCATTTACATGAGCCAGGTGAAGTGGTCCGTGACTGCCTTTTCCTGGCTCAGAGCAGCACTGATGCTGTGAATTCTTAGAAGTGTATCTACCAGGAGAGAGCTAAAGCAAGCTGGAGGCTGAAAGCAGCAGGTGCTATGGAGTATTGCTTTTTATTTTAAAAGGAGTTTGTGATCGAAGCTATTTGCTGGCCACTTTACCCTGAGGTGAGCTTGGAGAAGCTGTAACCTTCCAAAATCCATGCAAAGTTGCCTGTGCTGATAGGAAGCATCCTCTGCAGCCAATGTTTGCATCAGTGTAAGGCTCAGGACTTCAAGGGGGCTGAGGAATCAGGCTCACAGGGCCTGTTATTATTTCTGTCCATCACAGGCATACGGCAGTTATATTCCTGGGCACAAACACAGCACAAACTGTAGCAAATAAGAGATGTGATGAGTTTGCTGTGTGTTTAAAGGGGCAGGAAGCCCACGGAGACATAATTCAGCATTGTCTTGGCAGGGAAAATCTCACTGTGGAAACATTGTACCATTTTCTGCAGTGCCTTGTGCTGGGACCGAGGCCACGTTTGCTCTGAAGCAGCCCATATGTTCACACCATTTCCCAGTGTGATTGACAGTGAGCCAATTCCCTCAGAGCATCCTGAGATAGCCCAGACTTTGTTCTTTGTGGGTAAATAGGGTCTTGGTGAAAGTTTGGGACAAGTTCTCAGCCTGGGGAAGGTCAGAGAAGACACTGGGATACAGCAACTTCTGTTTTGCCTAGCTTTTTCTTCTGTAACACATTCTTTAGCTTCAAAAAGGTTTGAAAAAAACAACTTTTAGTGGAACTGAGGATCTTGCAGACAGCCTGCACAGCCAGGTCCTGCCAGGACGCAGCTGAGTGCGTGTACAAAATCCAACACTTCAAAACCAGCCATTCCTTCTCAGGCTCCTGCAATTCATACATGACACCCATGTTTCAAGCCTGATTTTGCAAAAGATGCTGAGCCCGAGTGTCTCATAGCACCTTGAAGCCTAGCACTGAGATACCCATATCTCTGGAGTATCAGTGATTGCCTTTAGGTTTCTTTGTGCTTACTGAGGCAGGAAAAGAAGGAAAGGAGATCTGGCCTTGAGGATGCAGTGAATGGGAGAAACTCCTCCTTTTTAACCCCTAAGAATAAATAAAGGTGTCGTGCCACTTATCTGGAAGGGGTTGAGACTTCAGGAAAGCCTGGGAATGGTGTTAGTCACCCTCCCTACATCCTGTGTGCATCCCAGAAATGGGAATTTTGCCTGGGTGCTGTCAGTCAGGATTCAGCACATAGGCGGTCTGCAAAGTGTGAGAAGATGCTGTGTGCAATATGTGACCCATATTGCTAACACAGCCTTTGATTCTTTCAGCTTCAGGAGAAAAGCAGCAAGCTTTTTTTTTTTTGATAGAGACCACGAAGGAGAACATGAGGAACCTATGGAGTTTTTGAAGTTACCCCAGCAGAGCCAAAGGACATGAACTCTCAAATGAGAGATACACCCTTCCTGGTAAGAGGATGTAGGAGGAAGCAGGACATGACTGACATTCACCTTGCCAACATTAATTCTGATAGAGAAGGCAGCAAGCCACAAATTTCCTGCTGCATCTGTTGAATCTCTGCACACCTTGCTGTCCTCATATGATATTTGCTCCTGGCTCAGTGCAAGTAAATTGTTGCTTAAAAGGCATTATTGCAGGTCAGTGAGTCTCAGACGTTACATTTTCATTCCAGAAGTACAGGCTGATAGCAAACATGACAAGGGGTGCACTGGGAGGCACCATTTGCTGGCAATACCTGGGGCCTCTACTCTGTGCAGTGACACAGCTTTGCAAAAAAGATTTTGATTGATGCTGAAGAACAGGCAGGTGGGAGACAAGCGTATTTCTGTTATCTGTGGGACTGGATACTTTGTGTTAAAAAATAAAAAGGGAGACAGCTCCAAGATTTCAGAATACTGATTTTCTGAAAGAAGAGATTTACTGAAATCACGTGGTCACGTGAAAAAAGTCTGTTTTCCTAAACTGACATTTCTACAACAGGAAAAAAATGTATCAAAATACCTTCCAGCTACCTGTAGTTTTGTTAGATGTCCTCTTGGAGACTTGTGCCCTCTGCTTTATGTGCAAAATATTTCCACAGAGTTATCTCTGAAGTCTGCAGCACGCTGCTCCCCAGCACACGCATCAGTGGCATCTCCCTCCTGGCCTGGAGGCCCCTTCTGCCCTGAGCTCCCCTGCTTCGTTAGCGCGGGACATAACGAGTGCTGCTGGTTCCTGTGGTTTTGGGGCTGATACGACTCGTGTTATCACCGCTCAGCGAACACAGCCACGGTATCAGTTACCAGGAGACTCTCAGCCTTTCTAATCTAATTGTTCAATACGAAAAGTTTGGCTGAGAACTCCAGGGAGTATTTAACTGTCTGCCCTCCTGCTCCAGCCATGTAAAGAAGAGGAGACCACGTTGCTCTTTCTGTTGTGGCAAGGCTTATGTAAAGGCTTCCTGCTCTCCCCTGCCTCATCTGAGTTTGTTAAAGCACTGCTAACAGATTTATGGGCAGGAGAAAGTCTCAGACTATATGGCTCTGTCTATACCAAGGAAAAGAAAACCAGATGAATCAGCAAATCAGACCAGTGGTATCGGATAGGAGGTTTTGATATGGGGAGAGCTTTGAATTTACAGCCTTGTTATGTCCTTCTTTGTCTTGCTTACTCTAAGCTTTGTTGCAACGCCTGGAAGATATAAATACTCCACTCTTGCCAAAGACATGTTTAAATTCCACTGATAAGTGATTTTATGCCATGCGCAAAAGCCTTTTTCTCCTGGAACTGATGTTTGTAGACGACGACACACTCAACCCTGTGCTGGTGGCACCACCTTGGCACAGCCTGCTGGGGCAAGGAAAAGCCAGCACAGCAGGGATGGTTTCCCTAAAACCAGTTTGCTGGCTCTGGCAGGTTTCTGAACTGTTGTTGAAGGTGATGATTAAAGCTGCAGCTGGGAATAGGACCAGGTATAATGAAGGACAGAAGAGCTGCTCTGTAACACATCCCTAGTCCTGGCAGTTTAATGCAGTGCTAACAAGACTTTTCTCTCTGCTAGAAGAAACCCTTCCTGCCTACACAGGGCTTGCAGATCCCAATAAAAGATCGAGCCATCCCATCCTCGTGGGGCTGAGCTGCCTGCCCCGTTCCTGATCATTGCTGTAATTGCTGATCACAGCTGAGCTGCGCTAACTTTCCTCCTGTAAGCTGCTTAGTGCTGCCTGCACAAGTAATTTCCTTAGCCCTCTGAGCCTTTGTTGCTAGAACAGAGATGGCAGCCAGCACCAGCCCAGACTGCGTGCCCAAGGCCATCACACCCAGAGAATTAACCACGAACCAAGCCCTCATCCTGCATTCAGTTGTGAATTTGCCCATTTTACTTCAAATAACAACCCTAACCCTACTCAGACCACAAGTACTAGCTTTACAACTGGATCCCACAAGCTTCCAGCTAGTCTGGCTCCTGCACAGTGCCCTGTGTTGGGAGCAAAACCCAAAACCAGCAGAACTGGCCCTAAACTGCTCATCCCTGCCTATGCCAGTCTCATCCCCACAAGATCTGTAGGATCCAGCAAGAACTAAGCTTTTCTGTCCTGATGGCACCAGTGCCAGCAATTCAGTGTCATCCAAGGAACCACCAGCTGACATTTTATAGAGGAAATAACCCAACTCTAATCCCCTTTATCTTAGCCCTTCCTAATGTTATGTGCTTGGGCTGTGATGTGCCCACGCTTAGTCATGCTGTGGGGACTGCATCAGTGGGACCACCAGAATGGCCATACTCCCAGGTGAGGCCCACCTTGCTCAGGAGCTCACACAGGGACAGAAATAGGTGCCCAGAGGAAAGTGAGAACAGGGAAGGCGTATATGATGGTCTCCCACCTATTTTGCATGGGATTCTCTGAGTGTGGTATGATGTGTCCTGTTAGGAATCCTCCACAGAGCTGCCTCAAGTATTTGTGCTGTCTGCTTTTGGACCTGGGTAAACTTCCATGTGTCCCTTGGCAAGGTGTGGAAAAAAGCTTTGATTGCTTTGAATTTGGCTCCTGCCACCTTCATCTGATGGTCCTGAGGTCTTTAATTGGTAGAAACAGTTGTGGGGGGCAAGCCATACTTCACTGCTGTAGCCATGGTCAGCGTGGTTCCCAGCCCCAAAGAGGGGGCACAGAAAGCCCTCATCCCAGAAGGAAACTATTGCAAGTGGAGGTCCCAGAAGGCTTCCTGAGGTACTTACTTCTTTGCAAACCAAGTCACACGGATGGGTACTGGAGATGCTGAGACCCCTCAGATTGTGCAAGGGGAGAATCAAGGCCAACATGGTTCGAATTCTGACCATAGCTGGGAGAAGAACCAGCATCTCCAGATGGGTTTTACTTTGCCCTATGGAATCCTGATTTCTGTCCTGCTGGTTGTTGGCATTTTTGAGAGTTTTGGGACACTTGAGTGCAGTACTCAGCCAGCCAGGCATAGCACAGCAAGTGTCTGCAAGCGCTTTGTGTACCTCCACCCTTTCTCTCCACCCAAAGATTAATTATTGTTGAACTGCTCCTTTAATATTTAATTGTCACCTTGGCTTCCCTTCTCATCTCCTCCCTTCTCCAGCGTCTCTGTGCCTCTTTCAGGCTGGCCCATGCACTTTCCCTGGACATCTCCAAATCTGCTCTGCACCTTATACCTGCACAAGCCCATCTCCCTGCTGAGCCCCATCAGAACCCATGCAGCAACAGCACGATGTGATGCCACTGGAGTCCATGGAGAATCTTCAGTCCAGCTTAGACCATGAAGCCAAGGTTGGTCTCTAGAGTTTGCTTTTGAGTTCTGCTGGCAAAGGGAAGTGAGATGGTTTGTTAGGTTTTAATTCAGTTTGGTTGGGATGAGAGGCACTGGTGGGCCTGGAAAAATAGCTGCTGAATTTGCCACTTCTTTTCACCTGCCTTAGACTGGAAGTGGGTCATGTTGCTGCTGGTGTAGCCCCAAAGCAGCCCTGTGTCAAACAAGCTGGACCCTTTAAAGTTCACAAGGTGCACAGGACCATGTCATGAGCCAGCTGGCTCTTTGCTTGCTCATTTGCACCTTGCACGCTCCAAGGCACAGGCCTTTGGGTTGCCCATGTCCTCCTCCTAGATCTGGGCTGAAGCCCTGTGCTGAAATTGGGAACCACACTTGGCCCCTGCTGATTACAGCTTGCACCCAGAGTGAGCCAGTTGCTGTCTGCAGCTCTCCCTGTTCTCCCCAGGGACTGCATTTTCATAAAGGCTGATGAGAACCTGCTTGACTGGCTGTTCCGGCCACTTTCCACATCTTGGCATCCTTCCCAAGGCTGGACTGTATGTTCTACATCTGAATTCTACATCTGAAGGCTGGGGAAGCAAATGGGGTCAGCAAATCTGCATTTCATCCTGCTGTACATGTCTGGAAGTGGGGAGAGGGAAGAGGCCAGATCCTCTTATTGTTGCTTTCAACTACTTCAGAGGCCCTACAGCAGAATGACAAGTTTTTTCAGAAGTGGAAGATGTCAGGTCAGGTCGTGAGATCACAGATTGTTCAAGGTGGCATTAAAAAGTGGTAGGCACGAATCTTACCCACAGGACGTGCAGCAACAACCTACAGCTGGGATGATGTGCAGGGAGGGGGAAAAGAGGGGACAAATTTGTCCTCCAGTGTGAAGAGAGCTGCTTTGCACATTCTGAGAGGTTCGTCTGTTATGATTGATGTCGCTATGAGAAAGGAACTGCTTTTATATCCTTTAACCAGCTTCGGTAGTTTTCAATTTCATTGCATATTGATACATTTCAAAACGAATGTCTCAGCAGTCCTTTGATCCCTATGAGTGTCTCCAACTAAAGCCCATTTAAAATTTCTGGCTCATGCCTCCTCCCAGTCTAGAGAATATGCTGACCTTTCTTCTGGCTGGCTTGAGGAAATGCCTCTGACTCCTTTTTATCCTGCAGTTGCAGCTGGCCAAAGGACCAGAGCAGGGGGTGAGCAAGGGAGACAAAGGAGGAGGAAAGTTTGCTCTGTGACTGATACCAAAGATGCCTCCAGGCTGTCAGCAACCTCTCCTTTGATAATCTGCGTGTTCCCACCCCTCCCTGCATCCAACAGGCCCAGAGAGGGGCTGCTGGTTCTGCTCAGGAGCCTCAGGCAGCATGATCTGAGAGTTCACTGCTGCGAATGGCAGTGCCTCTGAAACTGGGCCACGTGGTTTGTCTGCAGTCCCAATACACGATATACAAGCAGCCTCCCAGAGAAGGCAGAAATTAAACTCTTTCTATAGTGGGCTTTTTGGCAGCTGGCTCCCAGCTTCTCCCAGCAGTTACCGAGTGCCATCTGTTGACTAAATAGCGGTCATGCAAAAAATGGAAAGGAGCCAAGCTGAAGATGGGCACAGTGCTCTTGGAAGAAGTGTCGACCTGGGACTGAGTGTGGCTCTGGAGGAGTTTCACAGTGCAAAAGAAAAAGTAGGGTTTCGGGACTAAGTGGTTTCAACTGTTGGAAGGGCTGATAACGGGATGCCAGGAATACTTCCTGTGGCAGTCGTGTTTGGGTCTATAGACAGATCAGATTCTTTCCTTCAGCCTCTGTGTAAGGCAGAGAGATGGAGAAGAGACAAACAGCCTTGCTGTCAAATTGTGGAACAACGCAATCTGCAATCTGCTGAATGCTGTCCTCGAGCTGGGCGATTGTAGACTGCTGTCAGAGAAGGTTTTTTTGTGCTGAAGCAGGTCAGGGAGAGGCTTTGCAGCACACAGCTAGAGACAGGGATTATTTCACAGTTGTGAGCACAAAATGGACAGCTCATTGCTCTGATGTCCTTCCTTTGCCCCAGAAAACCTCCAGCAAACTTTGCCCTGAGTGGGAACCAGAGCCTCTGCGGGCAGCTGGAGGCTAAGCTTAAGGGCAGCCAGCCAAGCCCCTTAGGTTCCCTTGATTCCTCCAGCTTTCAGGCTTTCCTGAAAGCAAACCTCTGTTCATTGCAGGGACTGCTCTCTCAGGGGCTGCTGATATTAACAAAAGCTGATAGGTCCCCTTTGCATAAAGTGGAAGCCGCAGAGCCAACCTACTGGGTATGCCCCATGGCTTCTGAGTAAGCTTCAGAAATGGCACAAGCCAATCCTCAGCAGCCAGAGCACAATAAACAGATCAGAAGGAGGTCATCCTGCTTGTTAAAGTCTTCTGGTGATTTTAGAAGAATAAAGGGATTACCTTGGGGGCGGTGGACAAGTTCCCGCGTGAGTAATTAACCTGTTTTCTCCAACCGTCCTTACTGTCACACATGGATGTGACACTCACTGTCTGAAGTACTTTGCCAAGTCGATATGTGCTGGGAAATAGCTGCCACTGACTGTCTGGGAGAGCAGGATTGATGTCCTTCAGCCACCAAGGTGGGTGTGCTCATGTGAACAGGTTTCAGAGCGTCCCAAGGTCCTGTAGGACCAGTGAAGTATCCTGCATCCAGCACGCCCTTCTAACTGGAGCAGGAAACTGGGGACCAGCTCTGGCTCCCCTCCTTCCCAAGTGACAGACCTCTGGACCAGGGTGATGGTCATGGAGGGCCGCCCTTACCCTGTGATAGGCATGGATCCCATGGGAAGGCAACACTGATCCCAGGGGTGACACCCACATAAGAGCAAGCAGAGTTTTTGACAATATGGAGCAAGCCCTCAAGTTGAGGATGGCTCTGAAGTTATTGCAGCTCTTTCTGGCCATAAGACCATCTATGAACAAACATATGTGCATGCATATAACCCTATAAATCTCAGCATATTTATAGGATTTGGCTTTGTTCATCACATGAGAGTTCCGAGAGCACCAACAGGTCCCCAAACCAGCCTGTTCTGCCCCGCTGCTGAAGCTGCAGATGCTGCTCTTTGACTCGTCCCTTTTGCCCCTGGGTTTCTGTGTCCGCAGCTTTAACAGAATATTCATCTTCTCGTCTGTCTCGGATGACGATGCAGAAGGAGATGCCTGTCATTTCTGCCTCTCAGACAGGGTAAAGGACAGCTGAGAAATGTCAGCTGCTTGTGTTGAGGACAGTGGAGCAGCCGACGCTGCCCTGGAGGAAGATGCAGCTCTCCAGAGACATTAGCAAAAGCAAAGGTATTTTGGGGTTCTCTGTGCCTGCTCACAGCACTGCTTGGCCACACCATTGATAACAGCATGGACCCGGGATGGCATGGCCATGAGATCTGTAGAAACTGCTTGTGAGCATTTAGCTCAAACTTTGACAGCTTGGGCACGACAAGCACCCTTAGCTACTGTGATCCACCCCACTGCGCGAGGCGTTTACCCTGCACTGTGCCAACAACCTGGCCTTGGTATTTGGAGTAATTGTGTGGATTTCTGTGTTAACCTGGACTGGGGTTTTGACAGTGTGTGCAGATTCCTTGAGCTCAGAAACAAGGCTACCATGCAAACAGGATATGGCACTGGCACTGGATAAAATGTTTCCATGAGCATCTATCTGCTCCCTGACTCAGCTCAGCAGCATCTCCCAGGGCTGACCCCATCCCTCCGGTCCCCAGCCCAACCAGAAATGGGCACCACCTTGCTCTCATAAGGGCCCACTTGGAATCCCAAGGCTGTCAGCTCCTTCTGGCTCAGGTGGGTTCCCAGGGCGAGGAAGGGCTCCACGTGACTCCACACCTGCACAGCCTTCTCCATCACAAATCTTTTGCTGAGCACCTGGGCTCTAGCAACACTCCTGTGTCTTTCTCTGAAGATTTCATCCACAGGAGAGTCTTCATTTCCTTCCTCAAGCCTGAATCCAGAGGCACTGCCTGGAGAGTGGTTTTGATTTCTTTTCATCATTGGACTAGCTACTAATTAATATGGGTCAGTCTTTCCCTCTGAGCACTTTTGCTAAGCCATACTTCCCCCTCCTTTAGTAGCTCTGATCTCCAGTTGTTAGAGCTAAGAGCAGAGGAGGGGCCAGATTCTTCTAAGTCTTTTGAAGGCTTTCTTTGAACCTTGCTGGGCTTGGGGTTGAGCTTTCTGGATTTTGTGAGTGGTTGACCTACTCAAAAGTGTTAGAGGGGATAGGTAACAGCAGTGGCCCTGCTGCTGCTTCATGCTACACCATCAAAACAGAACTGTCGTTGAGTTTGGGGTGGGTGGCAGTCCTTGGGCAACAGAATATTCCCCCATGTTCTTCCAACTCCTGCTCACCTCTTGCTGGGTCTTGGATGGTGAAGGAAAAGTCACATTTTGGCATTGAGGGAGGACACAGCGCATGGCCAGGACGTGGTCTGAGATAAGGGTTCGAGCGTGGCAGCACAGGACACAGCAGCTAAACGCTGCCTGTTTGTAGAAAGCCCCTCTGTGACTCTTTTGGGGTCATTTTGGCAGCTTTGAGCCGGGGGATTACCGAGGGACCCTTTCCCTTGGCTGTGTGCTTTCTGCCACTCACGGTGCCGGCTGACAATGTCTACCCCACAGCATCGCTTCTCTCCCCTCCCTGAATGAAAGATGCATTTTAAAAGCAGGGAAATAAAAATAAAGAGAAACAGGCAAATTTGGCACTTGTTTTCCCATGAAGGTTCGTGCATGTCCTCGCAGTGACAAGGCATTAAGGACCCCAGATCTTCCCCCCGTTCCCCGCCAGGCGTGCAGCTAGCCATGCATAACAAATAACACGACCCCATGAATGGCCACGAAGTGAAGTCAAGCTGTTTGCCTGATCCATTTTTCATTGTTCGCCAAGCTTTTCCCACTTTGAACGAGGGCTTGTGGCATCAGGAAGTTAAAAGGAGTCAGGAGGGGGGAAAAGGGGGAGTGTTTCTTTTAAAAAGAGAGTGAGATTGGAGAGGAGGACACAGGCACTCAAAACCCTGTCTGTGCTTGGTATATTAGGCAGCCAGTGCTCTTGGCTGGGAGCCCAGACGAGGCTTTTGTAATCAAAACATGATCTTGTATGCTGTGCAACCAGTGCTGAGAAAGGCCGTCTGATGGCTCTCCTCTTTTAGCTCTGCGCTGGAATCCGCCGGGCTTTGCCGCCGATGTCCGACATGCACCGAGCGGTGAGTGCTGCCTTCGTGGGTCCCGGGAGGGCACGGGGCGATGGGGTCTCCTACCCAGAGAGGCCCCGAGATGACTTGCACTCGGGGTGGCCTTTTGGTGCTTGGGGCTTTGTTATTTTTATTCCTTGCCTGGCTGCCAGCAGGCACCGGGAGCGAACGAACCCTGCCGTGTCATGGGGGGGTACCAGGGGGTGGATTTGGGGTGCCGGCGTTCACGGGGCGATCGCTGGGGCAGGTTGCAGTGCTGCTTCAGGACAAGGTGCCTCCCAGGTGGGTGGGAGATGGCAATAGATAGCAGAAAGCCACGGAGCGCTGGATGTTGCCTATCCCGGCAAGGGTTGCAGCTGTCAAGCCGGAGGATATTTCTTAAAAAGAGCGGATGTGCATTTGCTTACGCAGAGAAGTGTTAGCTAAGGCCCCCGCTCCTCTCTCCTCCTCCCTCCCCCCCACCTTCTGTCTCTCTCTTTTCCACCCTTGCTGCTTCCGAGGTCTCTCGCTGCAGAAGCAGACAGCCGTAGGAGCAAGCAGGGAAGCCCTGCACGCAGCAGCAGCTTCAGGCGAGGCGTCCCTGCGGCCCCCGATGAGCTGTGCAGTGTGGGTGCCTGCCACAGAGGAGCAGGGCATGACACAGCGAGGGCTCGGCGTTTAATGGAAGCACCAAGGCACTCACTTTTGTGACATTTTGTTTGTGACAGAGGGAGGCCTCCCCTTCTCTCTGCCTACCTTGGAGGCTTTCTGATTCAAAGCCATCGCACGTTCGTTCTGCCAAAGCCATTTATAACTCTCCCGTCACCGTGACATACGGGCACCTCGCTTCCCCGGAAGGGCTTCGCTCTGGGGAGGGCACGCTGCAGCCACTTCTCACCCTGAGCACCAGCTTCAGCAGGGGCTGGGGTGTCAGCTTCATTCCAGAAGCAGAGAAGAGGGCACGTCCCCACTGTGGGCTGACTCGCGGCGGCTGCTGAGCTAACGCTGACTTGGCTGAACCGTACAATGGGTGAGCCCCGGCCATCTTTTGCTTGCTAAAAGAGAAGAGCACAAACACAATCTCTGCAGGAATTTTTAAATTCTTCCTGAGCAGGCAGCTCTGTCAGTCCTCGTTCAAAGCAATCCGAGGATGAAAGGGGTGTGTTTGAGGGCATGCACCGCTTTGATCCCACCCTCGAGCAGCCAACACCCCAGCGCTCGGCAAACACCGAACCTGCCAATTTAGTGCTCACAGAATAGCTGCTGTTCAGGTAAACACGGAATTCAGCTTTAATCAGGCTTGCAAAATGGCCATGAAAGTGTATCCACCCACATGCACAATCTGCTCATTTGTCGTGTACCTGGGTGATGGATGGCGATGGGAAAGCGCATTTCGTTCTCCTGCAAACGTCCACAAAATCCCATTGTCCAGCAGAAGAATGTGTGGGTGGATGTGTGGTTTAAATGTCCCTATTGTTCCACCTGCCCGTGAATGTGTCCCTGTGTCCTGGCAGAGCAGCCCTTGCCAGGGCTGTTCAATCAGCGCTGATAAAATGCGGTCATGGTGATACCATGGAGGGTGTGCTTGTGCAAACGGGTTTGCCTGCCTTTCCCCTCTCTGCTTTCTGACAACATCCACATCCAGCCCACCTCCTCCTCCGGGATGGTGTCATGCTTTCAGCCTTTAGTCCCTCTCTCCAAAGAACACTATGCAGGGAGCTTTCTGTCCCCATCTGTGGCCCTGTTCTTTGCAGTGATGGCCCAGACCAACTGCAGGTCTGCTTGCTCAGAGCTGAAATGTCATTAGCTCGGTTCTTTTTCATGTAAAGCCCTTGACAGGAATACCTCGCATTGCGGGGACGCATGGTGATTCAGCAGCTGGATCCCTTCCTTTGAAAGCGAGCGTTGGCCGTGCACAACAGCAGATGATTTGCAGCCCTGGTTCCCAGGAGTCCCGTGACACTTTTGGAATAGCAGCAATGCTAACTAACCCCTGGCTGAATTCCCACGTGCTACCTATGATTATTTCCTGCATTAGCATGGGCCCAGTTTGCTGCTATGCACCAGTGCAGGACAAAACCACAGCCAATCCATTAGCAAAGGGCCAGTGGATCAAATGTACCCTCATTCTTACCTGGTGTCCACCTCCCAGGGAGCTGAAAACCTTGTAACGTTAAGGAGATCATTCCTGCAGCTCAGCTAAAATCCTGTTTTCTCAAATGGGCAGGGTGTATTTCCCATTTTGGTGAAATGCTACTAGCTCCGCTGTATGAGAAATAAGAAATCAAAGGTCAGGTTCACTCTGCCTGGATTCTGCCTTGTTTGATGTACAGGCACACCACCAACACATACCTCTTCAGGAGGCTGGAGCCTCTGTGAGGCACTGGATAAAGTGCACAAACAGCTGGGAACATGGAGCAGAGTCAAAGGCTTTCCCTGCCCTGGGCTGTAGCTTTGTGGTTTTCCTCTTTGCCTTCAAGCCTTGGGCTGCTTACTGCTATTTTGCTCAGCTGAAGAAGAGTTTTGTTTGATTGCGTCTTCTCTGGACCTCCCCTGCTCCAGTTTTTCCTCTGGTGACCTAATTAGGACCAGGCAAAAGGTAGGAATGCAGGAGAAACCCTCCCTTCCCAGGCGAAAGGCCTTGCAAGCTGCTGGCTGGCTCGAGGCAGGACCCAGGGCAGCTGCCTGACACCATGGGCAGGGTGGCACCGGGACACAGCGGGCGTCAGACCCAGATCCCATGACCCAGTGGCCGTGGCTGGACCCTGACGGAGGCTGCACCTGACATGTTGTGATTAATGAAGGAAAAACCCCTCCTGCCTGTGCAGAACCTCTTCCCAGCCTTTGCTGCTTTAGCTTTCAACAGCGGGGCTGATAAAATTACTAGGAAAGATGGTTTTGATTCAAGAAATTTTAATTGATTCTATTTGTAATTAAGCATCTATTAATGTGTGAAACTGGTTTCCAGGTCTGGGGCCCAGCTTTCTCCCAGCAGGTCCCTCTCCCTGACCCTGCGGGCTGGCTGGGGACTGAGGTGCCTTAGGGCAGGCTCTGATGCCAACCCGCAGTGGCCCAGGCCAGGGATGGGGCCAGGATGGTGGTTTGGGCAGCACCAGAGCTGCAGGGACGCAGTGCTGGTGCAGGTGGGCTTTGTCTGGGCTCCAGCCAGGTCAGCAGTGGGTGAGCAGCCTGGTGCCGTTTACCCAGAGGATGCTGACGTACACAAACCTCTTCACCATGAGAGTCACCTCTAGTTGTAGCCAGATGGATGATGGTTTCATTACATTTACTTTTCAGTTCCTCCAAATGCATTGTGCTCAGCAGCTGGATTTGCTGCAGTGCTTCCACAGCAGATTTCCTGCACAGGGCCAAATGGCAAGGAGGAAAGGCTGGGGGTAGCCTGTTGGCTAGAGGTGTAACAGCAGCAGAATAGATATAGAATCATAGAATGTAGAATATAGAAGCATATCCAGGCATGCAATGCCTTGCTCGTAAATCCAGGGTTTTTTTTTCCCTCCCCTGCCCAGTCCCACTTTGTCTTACCCAGCTCTCTGTGGGCAGAGGAGAGGGAATGTGAGATCTCTGCAGCATGCAGATGCCATGCTGATAAGGAGAGCACAAAAACACTGTTTAAAAATAGACCTGTAGTGCCTTGGAGATCTCAGCCTTGCCACCTTGCCCTTAGTGTAAACACTAGGCAGAGTCTAGACTATATGGGTCAGCTCACTGCAGTGAGTTGATACCCATCAGCATTAATTTTCACTAGACACTGCTGTCACTAGAATTTAAAAATCTCATTTTTTTTTTATCCCCTGGGTAACCAAGGTGCTGTCTGAATGTGAATTCAGTGCACTGGGTGTGCCTGAGAATGCCTGAACCAACAGTAGTCAAAGGTGTCATTTACTTCTTGCATCTAAGTGGTGCGTTAACTCTGGAGCCTTCTGACAACCATCAAAGTGGGCCATCCCTTTTTCACTCCAGTTACCTCACTGCTGAACAAAAAAGTTTAAAAATAAAATTGAAAAGATCAATTCTGTCAGGAAGAATTCAGTTTACAAGATACAGTGTCCTTTTAAATGGAGGTCTAAGGAGGGAAACGGTGGAAAAAGACCATTCAACCTCCCCCCACCATCCAAGGTTTGTGTCCTGTTGATGTGATGACCAAGCAAAGCTCCTCCTGTTTTCAGGATGCCACTGTGGATGATGCTGTGCTAAGGAAGAAAGAACAGAAAGATGTTGAACTCGATAAGAAAATCCTGGCTCTGCGAAAGAAGAATGAAGCACTTATACGAAGATACCAGGTAAGACTGCCTGATTCTTATCTTCCTCAGCTCTGTTTTGGAGTCCTCTCAACTTGCGGTGTTAAGGAAATAGTCAGCAGTGTAGGAATGACTTTGTTAGATAACATTATTATGTAGGAAAGTGTTTGGGGAAGGTCGCCCAAGCTCTGCCCTTTGCTATTTGCTCCTCAAATTGGAAGCCAGGCTCACTTATGCTTCCCTTCCTGCTGCAGCATTTCTTCTCACCCTGCTCTCTCCCTGTATCACACCTTTCCCATCCCTTTGCTTCATATACCCTGACTTCTTCCCCTTCTGTCCTTTCCAGTGCCTCATGTTTATTCTCTTGGATATATAGAAGATTGCATCCTCGAGACATTTGATAGCCTTATCTTCCACCTGGCTGCCCTCACCCATCCCAGGGCAGTGCTATGGGCTAAAACTCGTCCCAGGCCAGTCCCAGTGTTTCTGTGGAGCAGAGGGGTGAAAAACACTTCTTGTTTTTCTGGTCCTGATTTAATCTGCCTTGACTAAGAGAATCTGCTCAGTGACCTGCACAAGATACCCAGCCTGGCTTGTAGGAACTGTTTAGTGTGACATTATGGTAACCTGGAGCTCTCTTCAGGTTTGTTTACCCTACTCCATGAGCATCTGCGTACAGCAGTGCAGATTAGGACAACATGAGGGTAGTGCTGGAAGAAGGGTCCCCCTTGGCTTGTCTGGAATATTCTCCTGGCTTTGCCCACAGCCACTTGGCTTTGGGGGCTGCTTAACATTTGCTGGCTGGACAGGCAGTCTCAAGAGTAGCAAAGAGCACGTTTTGTGTCTTGGACCCAGAGCTGAAAGACTCAGTGGTGCTCTGGGCTGAGTACTTAAAAAATTTATTTCCTTTGGTACCAGAAGAGCCATTTTGAGCCTTTTTTGGTGACAGCAAAAAAAAAAAGGTACCTAGTAGAAAGCTATGGGAATAGTTGAATGCCACAAGCAATCAGGGAAGAGGAACTCTCACCCCCGTATGAAATGTTACCTAGCTAGCTACCACCACTTGGCTTCTAAATGAAGCTGCCTAGTAGACAGGCAGATCATAGCCACCTTCATTTGGCCAGAGATGATGCCCTGTCCCAGTCTGGCACAGGGACCCTGGCTTCTGTGCAGGCCTGGTGTGTCTCCTGGCCTCTCCACGTGTCCCAGCTGCCTGTCACCCATTCCAAGGGCAAACATCACAAGGTCACAAGTTGGTCCACTCTCTTTCAGAGATGGAGTTTTGTCCATTTAGAGAGATACTCTGAACAGGAACATCAAAAAATCTGCAGACAGCCAGGTACAGACTGGTAATACGGATCTATCTGTTTCAGGAAATAGAAGAGGACAAAAAGCGAGCTGAGCAGGAGGGAATGGCTGTTACCTCCAGGAAACCCAAGCAAGATGGACTCACTATCACCATCACCAAAGCTCACAATGTAAGTGCTGACTGACTCTTCACCACAAGCTGCTGTGAGTTCCAGTCCTGTCTCGATGAGCTTCCCATGTGGCATTGCTGAAGGAGACAGCGTCCACAGCAAAGCTCTTTCAGGCATGGGATGTAGCTCCAAAACATTCCTAAAAGGATGTAAAAGCTCTGCAGATCTGTGTGCCCAGAGTGATGTTTGCTGATCCACACACTTCCAGCCATGCCCAGGCACCTGTACCCCAGCATTCAGAGTGGACAGGCAGGCAAATAAATGAGTATGTGAACATTTGGCCCTGGATGGGTCCCAGGTGTGAAAATTGCTGCAAATATATAGGCAGGACATTTCAGATGTATATGTGTCGTTGAAAACATCAGGAATGCATTTGAAGATAGCTGTAGGCTGGGTGAAATCATGATCTCCTTAGGCTTTGTACTTGCAAAGCAAGTAGCCCTGGGCTATTCTGGGGCCTTGGGGCAAATGCTATAAGTCCCAGGCATCCTTCTTAGCTGCACCAAACCTGTGTCTGACAAACCCTATCCTCCCCTCCTGGCGGTGTGGGACCTGGTAAAGCACCAGGCCAGTCCCGTGTTAACCCCTGGGGGAAGCCCAAAGGCAGGCTGAGCCGGCCCAACCTCCTTCTGTGCCCTCAGTATTCTTGGGTTGTTAGATCCAGGCTAGTGCATTGCTCACTTCACCACGCCCTGGCCCTTGCTGTTCTCTGGAGGTGCGCTGTTGCACACATTTTTCTCTCATACAGGACCTGAAAGATGCAATTACCCAGACTGAACACTATGGACAAGATAGCCCAGCCCTCTCGATGGTGAGCACGACCCTCAGGAGCCATCCTCTTGGCTTCCCAGGCAATCTCCATCAGGACTTAGACTTTCCTGATCTAACTCAGAGTGCTGCAGAAAGAGATGAGGATGAGATTTGTTTCTCGAAACTCTGGCATTTTAGCCTGAAATGTCAGATTTGTAAGTGCAAAGGATTTTCCAGACCTGCTGTAATTGTGGGTTTTGCTGCTGAGCAGACAACGAGCCCCTTGTTCTGTAGGAATGTCACGGCACAGCGCCGGGCACAGAAAGCTTTCCCAGGGCAAGGCCTGCCATTTCAGAACTGGCCTGCCCTGTTTGCGTGCAGGTGTGTTTGGGGAAAGGGACTGCACTGGTGAGCTGAGGGGCTTGGATTTACTAACTCAAGCTCTTCGTTTTCCAGGACAAAAGGGTGGTGAGTGAGAAATGGAGTCCCTGTCCTACGAGCCCTGGATTTGGCGTTGGCAGCGAGGAAGAGGAGGAGGAGGAGGAAGCAGACCATACGTTCACGTTCAGAATGGGGAAGAGGATGCAGCTGGCTGTTACCATGGACAACAAAGCCAAGGTGAGCTGGAATCAGCCCCCAAGCCTTGCTAAACCTCCCAGTGCCTCCACCCAGCCTTGGGTAGCCCTGTGTGAGAGATCAATCATCACCTCATTGCTCACTTGGGCCACCAGCATCCCACTGGTTAAACTCTGTTGCTGTACCTGGAAAGGGGACAAAAATAAGTGGAAATTCAGACAGATTCAGCTGCATTACTCCAGAGCTATTCCCAAGGAGGCAGTGATGTTTAGTGCTAACAACAGCATCATTTCTCCCTGTTGCTCTATCCCAGAAAGTCCTAAATGCAAAATAAAAAACAGAATGACATAGATATTAGTTGCAGCTGCCAGTGTGACAGGCAGCAAATGTGACCCAGTATCTTCAGACTTAATTAAAAATTTTGTGAAACAGCAGAAGTAATTGAAAATGATAACTCATTTTTTAAATGCCAGAACATCCCTGCTTGGGTGCTACCCCTATTTCCCATGGAGTCTGTTCATCTAGATGCAGTGGTTGAAGGATTGGGTAACAGTTTAGCAGTTTGTATTGGCAGCACGTCCAAGGAAGTATGTGCCCGTATGAGCTTCATGCTCTCATTTGCTTCACCTCTGGAATATCCCAGGGGACTGACCTTGCTCCTGCCGGAGTTACTGAGTTTGTCCAGTGAGATGAAGAGGAACAAGGATCAAAAATGCCACCTTCACTGGAGAAATGTATCTGCGTGTACAGATGCACCTGTGTGGGAGCTCAGGGAAGCTCTGTGGTTAGTGAGTCTCTTGGGGGGGATTATTGCTGCAGGTGGTATCTTCTTGCAATTTAACATGTTCCAAAAGAGTACAAGAAGCAGTGATTAACACTAAGAAGACATCAGCGAGACACAACACCGAAGATGAGCACAGTCCCTTTGGGAGGACTGTGCTGACGTGAAGGAGATGCAAAACTCAGCCCTCCACCTCAGGGTGGGTGAGGTCAGCCCATTTCTTTTCACAGCAGCACAGTGAAAAGGAAACAGTGGCAGCAAACGTTATTCCCCTGGAGCCCCTTTTAGGCACAGCAACATGCTTGGCCCACAAAATCAGAGCAGGCTTTTTTGGAGGGAGATCCAAGCCAAAGACATTTCCCATGGTAATGAAGTGAAACCTCACCCTTCCTGCTGCCCGGGTGGTTTGGGGTAGGAGTGCTAGAAACCTTGGCTGTAAACAAAAGGCAGAGAGCCATTTACTCCATCTGAAGCAGCCTGGAAATATTTTTCCAATTTTGTGCCTCATATGCCTTTTCATTTCTGTTTCTCCCTGACCTAGCTACCCTTTCTTTCCATGAAGAAATAGGCCACAATCACTGCACCATTACAAACTCATTATATGTTACCTTGAAGGAACTGAATCATTTTGGAAATAATGTACCTTTCAGAATGAATTTTCAGGAGAAAGAGACTGAGGCCTCTCATTTCCTTCATTCCAGATAGATAACCAGCAGCACGAACATCCCTTTCAAATGAAATCACATTCCATAACAACCAAATCACCTCTTGATATAAAAGAAAGAAATGCTTTTTTTTTTTCCCCTTATAATAGAGGGTACATAGAAACCTAACCACCTTCATTACCAACTGAATTTATCAGTGAAATATTTGAGAGTTTCCTCCAAGGTTTCTCATGGCCATGTAGCTGTGGCAGGGGGGGCTTATATTTGGAGCAATTACATCTGCAGAATGAATGGCTCTCACAGCCTGCCTGTGTCCCCTGGAGCCCTTTCCATAATCTGCAGCTCAGAATTCAAGTCCTAGATGGGGATTTGCATTAGTGCAGAGCACTGGCAGCTAAATCATATTTCTGCCTTAAACTCTGCACCGGTGTTTTTCAGCAAGGCCAATGAATAGACCTCTGAGATTTTTCTGCTGGAAATGCAGACCTCTGTGGAAACTTCCCATAAGTTCCCTGTTGTTTGCTATACACAAATTTGCTTACACTGAGAACCTTTTGCAGGCCTGAGCAGCCCCACAAGATCTCCTGAGTGCTGGTGTAAAGCATAACGCAGCAGCCTGACTTGATGACAGAGGAAAACTGATTGATTGCTGAACATTGCAGTGGCATCAATCCAGATCCTTCCTTTAGTTACTTTAAATTCAGTTCTTAAAACGGATGAGTAGGGAGAGCATGGGACTGTAAAGAGTGAGAGAGAAAATTACTAGAATTTTGGACAAAATTGTATTTGCTATCACATGAAGTGCAGGCTTATTTGTTGCTACTGCTCTAGCAGGGCATCTTCTGGGCTGCTGAAGATTAAAGGAGAGGTAGGTAATTTGCCTCAGCTTCCCAGGGAGAAAGGCTTCACCTGGTGTCCGCAAAGAGACTTGCTTGGTTCATTTATTGCAAGGTTCAAGCAACAGAGCAGCTGGGCAGTGCAGGAAACGGTTTGCATTAAAGCCTAAATATCACAGATCACTACAAAGGGAGAAGCTCCAAAGGAAAGGCAGCTGGAAAATTGCATAAACTGGACAGAAATCCAGGGTAGTTCTTTGTTCTCAGTGTTCTTTTTCCTGACAGCTCCTCAGATGGGCATTTTTAACACTACCTTTGCAATCTAGGGCATGCCTCAGACATAAGATGGGCACTTCTCAATTTACACTTTCTCACTGAACTGCTACAAGGGAAGCAAGGTGACTTTGTCTGTCTGCAGCTAAACAGCCAGTGCCAGAGTCTCAAATCTCACACAGGCAGTGAGGAAGCAGGGAGGGACTCTGCCAGCCACTGCTTTCCATTTGGGCCCCTCTCTTTGTTCCCATTGGCTCTGCGCGGGCTCTTTTCTCATCCCTGGCTTTGGGAGCCAGCCCTCTGAGGGCCAGGATTTTCCCATGTGGGACAACTGATCTAGGAAATCACTGACACTCTTAAAATAGTGAACAAGGAAAAAATGTGTTGGCGTTCTAAGCAGAATGTGCCTTCAGGCAACTTATCTTAGCCAAAAGTAACATGGAGAGGGAGAAGGAAAGGTTATTTCCTAGAAAAGCCAGTTGTGTCTCACTCCTGTACATGCCCAGCTTTCACAGCTCTGCTAAATCGTTATTTCCTGTATCAGCCTCTTGGGCTTCCCTGCCATCTGCTCAATAAACTGCAGGGTTTAATGGCTTTGCCAATGTGCCTGCTTTCCTATGGTGACTCTTAGCATCTAGGAAGGGGCCACCTCCTTGTAAATCCAGCAACGCGATCCATCTTTCAACCATTCCCTCCCAGTGCTCAGCATCCCCTATTTGTGACTGTGTTGTTTGTCTATAGGGCAGCTCATTGTCACCTAAGCACCTGAAAGAGCTCTCAGATATAAAGAGTTAATGTTTGATGTACGAGTTATGGATTAATAGCGTGCTATTGCCCTGCTAAACCATCACTGGATTTGCTTTCTCAATGAAAAATACATTAACTAGGCTGCTAAACATCTTGTATCGGTGCCTTTTTTAGGACAGGGCAGCACAAATCTCCAGTTCTTTAATTAACCTCACCACTACAACCTGGGATTACTGTACAGTCCTGCTCAGGGTTTAAAGGAGGGAGAATGTATTGCCTTGAACGTCCCAGGAAACTCAGGATCATTCCTGGAGCAAAGATATTTCCTGGAAATAATAGCAAAGTGATGTACAGCTTTAGCACTGAAGTAACTACCAGGCTTGAGCAGTTCAGTGGTTCCAAAGCAAAGTGAGATCATATTTTCAGCCTCTGAATCATGCTAGAAAAAGAGTAAGGAGACAGGACAGCAAGGAGTTCAGTGCCTGTTCTGCAAGGTGTCACGCATCCTGCTGCCTTCAGAGCTTACCAGCAGCTCTCAGCTCTTCCCCAGATACATTACTCATGCAGTTATGTACAGAGGGTCTAACTTGAGTCATTCCTGTGATTCCCAAGAGCTTTGCTGTTATAGTGGGAGAATGCCATCCCTGTTTGCCTGCTGAGGAAGCAGCAGGGCATTGCCTGGGCTGCAGAGTTCCTCGGTGGCAGTAGGCAGCCTCCTTGGCTGGAGGGTTGCTGCCAGAGAGGCAGAAGCTGAGGAAAAGAAAGAGATTCTTTCATAGAAAATTGCTTTACAGATTGCCTTGGGCAATCACCCAGATTGATTTATAGAGTCCTCCTCCCAAAAGAGATGAGAGAGGAACAGGTTTTTAGAAGAGAACAGGCTGGTGTGGGGAGAGAAAGCACACACCTATTCCAAAAACAGAGGGGGGTGATTTTGTCTCTGCTGTGACTCCACTGGCATTGCTGGGGTTAAGTTGTGGACCAGCGATACGTAGGGGGCCTCAAAAAGCTGCTAAGCACTTTTCTTCCATGTCTCAAGGCATAAGAAACTGTTTAGTTTCCCTTATAAAGGGGAATTGTGAAGCACACACAATGGTGTTTTCCACTTCATCCTCACTAGCTGTGGGAGCAAGTTTCAATAGGAATGCTTTGGTTTTCAGAGCAGCTAACAAGATTTTGATTTCCACTTCCTTTTCATTGCAGTGGGAAATGATTGCTCATGTATTTGGAAGACACAATTCAGTTAGCATAACTTGGCAAGCTGCTGTATGAGAGGTAGCTGTTTACATAGTCTGTAGATGAACAGTTAAATAAAAATGCTTTGTCCTGTGTTTATCACAAGCACAGGCATTGCCCATTGGTATTGAACAGTATCTTCCTAAAATGACTGTGTTAATTCTGTTTCTGAGCTACGAGGCCATCTCAGCACAGCTGCCAACACGAACGAGACCAGAGTTTACTCCTGTGGCCACAGATGCTGCCCCATGAACCCAAAGAGGATGATGGCAGGAGAGATTTGCAGCTTCAAATTATCCAGTGGTCTGAAATCCGAGACAGTCTATTCACAAGGTTCATTTTTTGTCTATCCATGTCCATTAACACTCATTTGCAGTGGCATAAAGAAAACCCACACTGGTTTCTTTGACTGCAAGCAGGAATCCCGTGCTGACCATTCTAATTCCAGGCTCCAGTTTCATTGAAATTTAGGGATAAAATACATGAATCACAGAATATAAACAGGATTTGAACTATTCTTTTAGTTTTAAGGCATCCTGTGTTTGTATTGGCCAATAGTTCTGGTGACAGAACTATGTCACGTCTGGACACGGTGTGACTCAGTCATTCAGAAGCAGGTGGCACTTAAAGGCCAAGGCCTAACCATGATGAGCTTTGTGGCTGACTGGTCCTGAATTCTGGTCTGTACTACCTAGTTCTTGCTGTATAGAAGCCACAAGCTGAAGAAAACAGGCAAAATACTTCACCTGCACACATCTGTACACAGGAATCACAGTACAGAACCTGTACTCTCAGGTTGCTCAGGGCTGAGCCCAGCCGAGTTCTGAAAATCTCCAGTGACTGTGAAATCACAGCTCCTTTGGGCACCTGTCTTCAAGGGTTTGACTACTGCCATTGTGATTTTTTTTTTCCTTCGTGTCATACTTCTCCTTGTGCCCTTTGAGAGAAGTCTGGCAGATCTTGCCAAAAGACCAAACTGAGGAAGGCATAGAGTACTCCACTCTTTTCCACACCCCATGGCACTAAGTTGCTCACCTCATTCCACAGCAGGCCAACATCTTCCTTTGCTGCTAATGCACCTACAGAAGGCCTTCTTGGTGACCTCCCCATCTCAATCCCAGCTGTATTTTCCTTCCTTAACCCCATCCCTGCACGCCCAGGTGCTGCTCCTATGTTCTTCTTTGAGAGCCTGTCCCTTCCCACCTCCCACACACTCCCTTTGCACATTTCACCAGGATCTCCCTGCTCAGCCGAGCTGGCCTCTTACCACACCTGCATTTTCTTGCACAACAGGAAGTCCTTAATTATATTTTTGAGCCTTGTCCATGAAAACAAATCAGGTCTCCTGGGCTCCTTTCTTGTTCAAAACCGTTTCCTGCAGGATCCTGTGTACCAGTTCCCTGAACAAGCCAAAATCTGCTTTCCTGAAGCCCATGGTCTTTGGTCTGCTGTTCTCAGGCTCCTAAAATCCAGCATCTTTTGATCAGTGATTAAAGTTGCTGTCAATCTTTACATCTTCAGCTGGTTCTCACTTTATTTTGAAAACCAAGCAGTCAATTATTGAGTTGCAAGTGCCTGTAGTTTTGCGACTGCAATGGGATGTGCAGTAAAGGACAGCATAGCATTCATAGAGGAAAATTAAAGCTAGGATTTCAGAGCAGTTTAGAGTCTGTTTGAACTTCCTGGCTCTATCCCAGCTGCTACAATCATGTCCTCCTCAAGACAGATACTTAGACTAAGGCCTTTAAAGCAGCTCACAGGGTTTGTAGGTATGGAGGCACCTACAGGGCATATATCCCAGCTGCAGGTGAAGGTGCAGCTGAATACATGGCAAGGAGAGTTATGCTCCATATTTAAATGATTGCCTGTTCTCTTGATTTCAAATTTTGCTGTCTCAGGAAAAGGATCTTGGCACCTCTAGGGGTGGCTCACAGGCATCTCCTCAGTCCATGGCAGCAGTGAAAGGAGGAGGCTGCATTGACACAAACGTGGAGAACAACACGGAACGTATGAGGATGGCATTGAGCAGACTGGCAGCACATCCTTACTTTGAGCACAACACATGGCTTCACTGATTTCAAGAGAAGCAGAAATAACTAGGGTCCTACTAAAGGCAGGAAAACTTCTAAGAAGTTGAAACCTGAATCCAGAGGTCAAGGGAACGTGTAGAAAAATCCCAGCATGTCCACTCTGGCAGCCAGAATGTAGAGCAGTGCAGGGACCCACTCTTCCACTTGCCTGCACCAGGCTAACTCAAGAACCATCTCTGCTGAGCCAGCAAAATTACACAGTGTGAAAGCAGAATAAACACGAGAGTGAAGGTCTGATGCTGAACATGTTCCACTACCTTCTAAAACATTTATCATGTTTTAGGAAGCTCGATGACTGGACAAGCAATAAAAAAGGTCTTGCTTACGGAGGCTGTCTACACCAAGGCTCCCTCCATGCTAACATCTGCACTTCTGGCAGAGCCAAGTGATGATGAGGCTAATGCAAGACATCTTGAAATCATATGTCATGGCAAATTCACTGATGCTTGCAAGACTTCCATACAAATCTGAGGTCAGTGTCTGCTGTTTGTTTTTGAAACCAAGATCGTAGCAACAAACGGCTCCCAAATTTCACTGCAGTTTACTTAGAAAGGTTGAGACCCATTGAAATCAAGGCTCTGGTATATGTGGAAGTCCTGGGGAAAAAAAAAACAACAGAAAAAAACTATACCATCCTTTGGAGAGGGAAGTTTCTGAGGGATGAACCCTGCTAAAGCAGCAGGGGAATCATACAGGTGAAGAGAAAAGAAAGAGAGCAGAGGTAAAGATGGAGATGACTTAGTGTGTTTTTGATTTCCCTGCAAGGCAGAAATAAGAAGGCACATGATGGAACTGAAAGATGATACTTTTAAATGAGAAAAAGCATGTATTTTTGTACAAAAGATGTACTCACTTGTGGAAGTGATGGCTGAGGGCACTGGCAGGGGCTCAGCCAGCTCCAAAGATAATTAACAATATAAGAACCAGATGTAAACCCATGCAGTAAAGACGTGAACTGATAGAAACAGCTGGAAATAATATCTGAAGGGTAAACTGCCCTTGTTCAAGGAGTTTTTATATCAGCTTTCTGAACTATTTCTCTGCTGAATAAATCATTGCAGAAATATGGATGCACAATGATTATGAAGATGATAAATGATCAAGGGTTAATACACTCCAGTAGCTGCTTTATGGACAAGAATGGAGAAACCTCTATTTCCCTTCTGTCTCACCCTATAGGTTCTGCCCCAGTGTACCCTCACATTTTACTGGCTCATGTTGTTTGGTGAAAGGACAACTTCATATTTGTGCCACAGACAAAAATGCAAGGCTGCTCACCTCTCTGGAATTAAAATATCAGTCTTGTTCATGCTGTGAAGCGTCTGAACAGGGGAAATCTCACCCTGCCTACTCCTATGTACTCAGTTAAACAATGCTACGTCACATTACATATCCCTTAAAGCATCCAGGATGACAGCTTTACAAACCAGGAAGCCTGGCCTGTGTTTCTGTTCTGCCAGACCGAAATCCTGGGCAGTGTGAGGAACTGCACAGAGCTGATGGAGATGTTGCTGAGCTCATTCTGTCTTTTTCCAGGGCAAGCGAATTGTCAGTGAGAAACGCACCGAGTGCTTCCCCGGCCCGGGCAGGGTGCCAGCCCTGAGTGAAGAGGAGACAGACCACTTGGTGGCTTTCCGCCGGGGGAGAAGGATGCAGATTGCCATCACCATGGATAACAAGGAAAAGGTAAGTGCATTGTGAATCACTGGGCTGCAACGTATTGGTGGCTTCCAGTAGTTCTGCTGGATGAGAAGTGTCACAGGGACAGCAGCAGGACATTGGGAGATGTATGTTAATAGTGTGGAGCTTATCGTCATTAAAACCCTCTGGCTTCTATCACTGTGAAAGAGGAAAGGCTACAATCCTCTTGCCCTTCTCTGTCTTCCTAGCTAGAGCTAGCAGGCTTTTCAGTGCACAAGGTCCATAAGAAATGCCAGATGCTGTTTCAGGAGGACTGACAAAAGCACTGCCAGATATGTGGCATGAATCTCACAACTGCCTCCTGTCTCCTACCACCTTCTTTCTGGGGCCATACAGCAGACTGTGAGTCAAAAGCCCTGACCTCTTGACACGCTGCACAACTTTAAAGTTAACAGAGCTGGGCAGTATCTGCTTCTAAACCCAAGTCCTGCTGTGCCTTGCCATAACCTACTGGGTGAGCTGGCTGAACTTTGTTGATCTTTGAAACATATTTCAAATACTTCTTTGCAAATACCTTCCTCTTTACACACACAGAGGCATGTGACATTTTCCTACTCAAGAGTTTGCTCAGATAAGTAAGAACGCCTGTGGCAAATAGGGTCAGTAAGGACTATGAAGGAAAACAACACTTACTATACCTGCCAAACACACCCGGGAATGTGGGGAGACCTATGCAGCTCCCTCTCTGGGACAGCAGCCAGCCATCTGCTAACTGCCCACCTTCAGCTTCTCCTCCTCCCCAGAGTTTCCTCAGACTCTGAAAGCCCATAAGCTCCTTTCTCGTGGCTACCAAGCAATTCTTTGGGGGCCATAAATCTCCTATAGGCCACCCAAATGAGTGCCTGGTGATTCACCAGAGCTTCCCATTGCAGCTCTCACCTGTCTAGGTATCAAGGAGACATCCAGACATGATGGTGGGCAGAGACTGACCTGACCATTCCTGTAGCTATCCTTGAGGCTGTCAAATGTAATTCTGTGTTCTTTGTGGCAGGTCTCTCCACTTTGATTCTTGCTGGGCTTGTTTAAATTCTTATCTCTAAAGTCATCAGGGCTGGGATTGTGCTAGGAGAAAACAGGAAGAGTGCCTAGATTTTGTTTTCGGATCCTTAGCTCTGTTTTAAAAGTGTGTGGACAGCCCTGGAAAAGGTATTCTCTCATCCGCTGTCACTATGGGACATGAAGTTTGAGGCTGAGTCCCCATTTTCTATAATCTGTATGATTTTGGTGATGCCTTGCTTGTATTGATCTCAAAGAGCTTAGACTCAGAGTATGTATGAGAGCAGGCCTACAGCTGTGCTAACTTAAAGCCTTGTCTGCCAACACTTTTTTACAGGAATCTGAGGCTTTGAATCTTAGATTGTCAAAGAGGGTGTGATGTCCCTAATGCCCAGTGGATTTCCTTTTGATGATTCAGCAGAGGTTGTGTCTTGTTCCTGCTACTTCCACGTCTCGGTGTGCTGCCATTCATTTAAGCTCATTCATTTAAATGAATTCCCAATAAATGCAATTGCCTTCATATAGCAGTACAAGGAGCTCATGTCACTGTCATCCTGCCTTTCCTCAATTGTATATAGCCACAGTGGTCTCCTTCACACAGCTCGGGCTACAATGTAATCCTGATAATCCCCAGGAATGCAAACAACTCCATGCTGCTGCTCCTCAGATAGCAAAGTTCATTTAAAGCGTTTCCATTTTTTCTCCCTTAATCCAAAGCCAGTCACTCAGTTGGCAGAAGGCAGGACCAAAGCTCCAGCACTCTTCTAGCAACAGCAAACTGTGAGGGAGGCTGCTGGATGCTGATCTGCAGGGAGAAGGATTGCATTGAGCCATTCAGTGCCTTCATGCCTTGACTGAACAAGAAGAGGATCGCTGTCAGGAGCACAGGAGAGCCACGGGGGCTTGATATAAGTCTAGCTGTCAGACAACAGTACCAAGGGGCAGTGTGTGCCCCCACCATTACTTAAGAGTGAAAGATCAGTTTTGTTTGATCCTTTGGTCTTCTGGCAGGACAGACAGTCTGGCTCAACAGCAGTCCTGGACTAATGTCACTGACAAGACCCACCTAGCAATAGCATCACGCTTCCTGCTAGCACAAAAAATCATGCCCTGCTTTCTGTTACTGAGCTTGGCAGCATACCTCCTCCATCCTCTCAGAAGCTCACAGGGAGCAGGAGGAGAGCTTGCAGCTCCCTGGAAAGCAGAGTGTTTTCAGGAGCTGTGTGCTAAGACAGGAGGCAAGGGGCAAGCACAGGGGTTTCCACAGAGCACCATTCCCAGGGCTAGGAAATGGGTTGGCAGAGCCCATTTTAAAAATGGGCTTTTGTGGGAGCATTTGTTGTTGTTCTTTGGATTTCTTGTATAGTTTAGAAAAAGATATAAAAAGGTGTGTTTGAAAATTCTGTTTTCCAGTACCTGTTAGCAGCTGGATACCTTTCAAAGTCCAGCTGAGCTCAGGAGATCTCCTTGTTTCCGGTGATTTCTCTCAGCTGATCAGGCCCTGTTCTTCTCTAGCTAATGAAAATACCTTCTTATTACTATTCTAGTTGTGAAACTTCACACATCATCTACAGCAGCCAGGGCGTAAAAGAGCTCTCAATGCACAGGCACTTTCAACTCAAAGGATGTGGCTGAAAGAGAGTGAAGTGTTTGGGTTTCCCGGTCACCTCTGCAGGCTCCTTTCTTCCATTTGCACTTGGGCAGCCTTTTCCTGGGATCAGTGACAGAAGCAGATGGGGCCCAAAGTGACAGGTCACATTGACATCTTGCACACCGTGCCAGCTTGGGCTTGTTGAGGCAAATGCTTTTTGGCCTGACCCACCCTGTCACTTCAGCTGTTCCTAAGCTGCATTAAGGATTAGTTTTAAACAAGTGCTTCTGTTTGCTGGTTGGGATAATGCTTGAAAAAAAAATGATACCAGGCAAATCTGCCTTCATGTACCGTGCCTCAGAGCAATGAGTTTCTCCACAAGGCACTGAAAGACTGCAATGCAGAGAGCAGATCAGAATTAGTAATACCCAAATGGATAAAACCTTTAGGAAATAATGCCAGCCTGCAGAACTCAGTGTGCATTGCATGGATGTTGAATACAGCAACCTGCTTTGGAAATGGAGGCCAAATCCCACCAGTGCTGGTCACAGCATCCACAACCCTCCAGTATCCCCCTTTCTCTTTGGCAGACCTTTCCTCCAGCCAGGAGCTGCACTGTTGGGTTGCATGTCTTTTTCTTCAAACTTTACACCTGATTTTACACCTGACTTTACCCGTGCCTCTGCAGCACAGGAAGCAGCCCATAGATCATCCCCTGTTCACTTTTCCAAAGCACAAATGATCTTATCAACCCATTTCACATCTGCCTTCAGCCATCTCTCCTGCAGGCTTAAGAGTCCAACCCTAATTAGACACGTCTGCTGAGGAAATAGTCCAATATTTTTGGTCACCCCCATTGTGCCTTGTTTGTGCTTTCTTTATTTTCGCTGTGTTCTTTTAATGCAAGAGGACCAGAGCTGTACGTGGTGTTCAAGCTGTGGGCTCATTGTGGTTGTACTCAGTAATGCAACGAGCTCATTCTCTGTTCTTGTCCTAACAATTTTGTGTTTTCTTTGCTTTTTTTCTTTTTTTTTCCCCCCTAAATAATTGAGCTAACGTTTTCAGAGAGCTAGTCACAATAACACCAAGATTTCATTCTTGAGTGGTAATCATACTTCACACTTCACCACTGCATGTGTATACATAAGAAGGGGCATTTTTCTCCATGTGAATTACTTTGTGCTATTGATATTGAATTTCATCTGTCATTTTATGATGCAGGCATTCAATGTCAAGAGATCTTTTGCAGCTCTTTCCTGGCAAATTACATTCTTTGCCCTGGATGATTTAGTATCATCAGCAAACTGTCATCTCTCTATTCAGCTCCTTTTCCAGACCATTTATGAGCATGTCGAACAACACATGTTCCAGTGGCACACCCCTGCTAGTCTTCTGCTGTGGAAACCCACATTTTCTTGCCACTTTCTGTTTTCTATCCTTCCATTAGTTGTTATATTATTTCATCCCCGAATAGTTCAGCTACCATGAGGGCCTGATGGAGCATCAGCATTGTCATCTGAGGAGCTGCTTGTTGGGACCTGAGCTGAGCCCCCAGTTCAAGGCTTAATTTTCAGCCTCATTATCTCAGCACAATCCCTCTTTTGGGCTCCTTTCCCTTGTGCCCAGCTGGTTCCCTGCTCATTCTGGGTTGTTTGTGCTCTCCTTCCCACAGAGGCTCGCGACGCCTAGGAGAGAGAATCACATCCATCACTTCCCCTTCACTAACATCCTGTAGTCTGGCCACTGTCAAGCCTAGCCCCTCCTCCCTGCACTCACCAAATTTATCCTGCTGTAGCATTTGAAGGCCAGCCTTGCTGCCCCACATTTTTCTCTATTTTTATACACGATGAAATTCATTAAAAAGCGAAACAAGCAAACAAAAGGCTCCCATTCTTGTTACCCTTGGTGCTTCTAGCTAGAACCACACTGCCAGTCATTACCACATCACAGCTGGTAAGAGGAAATGCAAGAAAAAAAAAGTTGTTTTCATGATTTTCTTCTCCAAAACAGTTCCAGTCCTGGACATACTGCATATTTTTTCTACCCTACTATCTACAGGTAGGATGCTCCTGTCTCTTTGCAGAACAAATTAACCTGAGCACATCACTCTACTGATACAACTTCATGGCCTCCAGTGCTGCTGTTGGCTTGAAGATGCCACATCTGGGACTTTTCCTCCCATCTCTGCCTGGCTGCCCCTAAATCTGCCTACATCAGGGCTCTTTCTGCACACAGGACCACAGAGAATGCCTGATGTTTAGTCCCAGTTTCTCTGAAAGCCACTCTGTGCTCTGGCAGTGTTTCAGGCTCATTAATACATTAGAGCTGCAAGCCAGCAGCACAGGACCAGTGGAGCACAATGGTTAATTAGCAGGTTGCAAATCATCTTTTAAATGGACAGTTGATATGACTTCGGGGCTTTTAAATTGCCCTTTTATTAACAGCTTCTCAGGATGATAGATCAAAAAATGACTGTTTGTAATCAAGGGACACAAAAGCTGTTGTCAGGACTTCTGCAGATGAGTCTGATTCCATGCAGGCACAGGAGAGGAACCAAACTTGCTGCAGGAGAAATGCTTTCACACTGCGGATGGGAGGCAGGGACGGGCAGGAGGGGTGGCTGAGAAGCCCTCAGCTCCCTGCAGGCATCACAGTTAGCAAGCAGATTTTTCAAAAGAGCTGGAAAAAATAATCATCCTCTCTCATGTACTGAGCTAGGTTCAGAAATCCTGCCCAGTGGGGGATCTGAGCACTGGAAAACCAGCTCTGTGCTCTTAGAAAAATCTCCTCCTGCAGAAGAAAATTCTAGTCCCGATGTGTGCTTGGAGGATTGGGTACCACAAGGTTAATTTAAGACATCTGTTGGCATTTATTTTTCAAACAAGGCAGTGAAGTAGCCCAGAGACTCAAAGCTTGTCAAACATTTTGGTTTAGAGATCTGTTAGTCCAAAACCCATCTCCATCCTTGCGCGCTGACATCCGCTGGGTATCGGGGGGTCAGACAAAGCTGCTGTCAGAAAGCAGCAGGGATCCCCTGGCTGTATCCCGGCACCATTCTGGGGCTGAGAAATTGAGAAATCCTTCTGTAAATCTTAGGATAAACAAATGTAATCTCTGTCAACTTCGGGCTTTTGCTCCCTCCTCCCATCTCCTCCCCTGCTGCGCTGGAACAGTTAAACTCAGAGCTGATAATGTCATTGTCATATTTCATAATTTTGGGGGCGGAGAGGAGGAAGGAGGAGAAAAACATGTTTTGCTTCCCCATGGCCTGGGTGTGTCACAACAGGCTAACAGCAGCTCTGGGGCAGCATGGAGAAAATGCAGAAATCTGCAGAAGCCAAGCTAACCATGTTTTCTTAACTGCTTTCAGACCTGCTTTTCTGGTAGAAGAGAACCAGATTTTTTTTTTTGGTTCTATTTTCCACAGTGTCCTTTGAGAAGCAAAAATAGAAGCAGACGAAGGAACAAGGCAGCCTGGCTTTGAATGGAGGGGGGGGTATAAAAGGATGGAGAGTTGCACAGTGTCCCTGGAACAGAATGATTTGTGGTGTGCACTGAAGCACTGGTGCCCAAAGCGGGACAGCCTCCGGCTTGGCCAGCCACGCAGCAGCTGCGTCTTCCTGCGTCTCACGAGCTGCAGCACGGTCCCTCTGCCCGTTTCCCAGCACGTTTCCTGGGCACTGGCTCCCTCTTCACTGCTCCTTGGCAGAGACAGAGCTGAAGTCAAGCTGTGCTGGGCTGCAGACAGGCAGAAGCACGCTGCTCCCCCCGCAGCTTGCGCACACCCTGGCTCAGCGCTCCGGCTGTGCGGATGCTCTGGCTTTCCGCTTCCCGTCTTTGGGGACACAATCAGTCATTGTGAAAGGTCCAAACTAAATCACTTTCTGCGTGAGCTTGCATGAGAAATATGCAGACTCAGATGAAACAATAATCACGCCCTTGCAGCTCCCTGCCTCAGTTTCCCCATGAGCTGTCTTTGGTATTTCCGAGGCAATCAGTGCTCCTTCTCTCCCATCTCTCCTCCTGTTTCCCCCTGGGACAGAGGGGCTCCAGCTTTCTAAAATGACTAAATTTCTTTTACAGCTGCTTCACAGGCTAAACATCCATCTGCACCTTGCTCCCCAGGCAGCCTCCTCAAATAAACAAAGTTTCCAGGTTTATGCTGTTTTCATCTCTCTATATATGCAGCGTACATCTCAGTTTAGGGCTGCAGAGCTTTGTTAGATCTCTGGCTATGAGATCCTTCAAACAGGGCTGGAAGAGGAGCTTGGGGTGAACATTTTTGGTTGCATAGGTTTTCACAGCAACGTAGGTAAATAAATACTCAGAATTATCTTTTACCATACAAAATGGGCCAGGGTCCATTGCAAAAACCAGGGTGGTTTGCTCTAGGTGTAGGCACCTCTTTACGTTTTTTCCCAAATCCTTGCTGACACATCCTAGGACTGTATAGCTCATGTCTTCCCCACCGTATTTCCAAGCATGTGTGGACACACCTGGCGCTATAAGGTCACACTTCCCATGTGCACAACCCCAAAAAAGACTGCCTGCTGCTGGGGACACTCCATCCATGCTCCAGCTCTCTCCCTGCATGATCCCACAGCGTGTGTGTGCAATCAGACTGCAGAGGGATGAGTTGCCGTAGGAAGCTGGAAGGATGGAAGGTTTGGAGACCCAAGCTTCCAGCATCCAACCCTCTCACACTGGACTAAACGTAGAGCTGGTAAATATCTGGAATAAAAGCCATTTTCCAGGCTGGGTTGGAGCTCACAGCACGAACGCTTTCTCGAATGGCTGACCTGGCAGTTTGTGCTGTGACTTCCCTCTTTGTTTTGCAGTTTTGCCTGGCTGTGCAAAACAGCAGCACGATAATCTCAGCCCCACAGCAGCCCAGCAGGGAGGGGGATGTGGGGATGCCTCAGGTCTGCTGGGCCTCACCGTGAGCTGGCAGCATTTGTGCGAGGTGGCCCCAGGGCTGCCACATAAGGTTACAAAATGGGAGGAGGCTGCTGTGACATCCACGCTGTCTCAGTGTCTGGATGAGAGCAGGAGCCTGTCCCGAGGAAGCATACAGCAAGCAGCCCTCCCAGTGGCACCCCAGCTATTGTTTAAGCAGGGCAGAAAGCCTTTCTGAGAACATCCTTGTGCTCTGCGGAATGTGTTTTGCTAAGATCCACTATGATCCCACCCCATCCTTGACCACAGCTGTATCTGTAGCACTATTACCAGATCTAGATCTATGAAGGTACAAAACTGTCTGCTTTGGGAGAACTAAGACCATATAGATTACCTCTTTCCCTCTGGCTTGGGAAGAGGAGTGACCTGACCTGTAGGAATTCATCCCTTCTTCTTGCTCTTGTCCTTACATTCCTTCTTTTTTTCTTTCTTTCCCATTTTCACTTGGTTCAGGGTCCCAGGAACCAATCTGTCCTCTTTTTTATGACCTTTTCTGGGCAGCTCTTACACATCTCAGTGAGCAGAGGGTTTTGGGCACGCACTCCCCAGCCAGGGGCCCTTTCTAATCCTGAAATAATTCCTGTGTCTGTTTCCTTGCAGGCAGAGGAGAGGAGAACTGTGGAGAAGAGGAGATCAGACAGTGACAGAGGCCCTGAAAGCGAGCACGGCCGTAAGGTGAGTGATGCCCAGTGTCCCTTTGAGGGATGCTTGTCTTGGAAAAGGGAACCAGCAGAATGTGCCTCCCTGTCAGTAAGCTGCTTCAGCACTAAAGCAAGCAGCAATATGCTCTGATGTGGTCCCCACTGCTGATCCTTTTCCTCCTCCAAAGCTTTGCTGAGCAGCTAACACACCTGAAGGAAAGCCAGCCTCAGCAGCAGGGACCTGCTCATCACATCTCATCATAGCTGCTCAAATCCCATGCACAGAAGTGAGAATATCAGGAAGCACACTTGTCTGTTTGCAAAAGCACACCTCTAGCTGTCTTCTCTCCCAAAAACATTTGCTTGTGGCTTGAAAGTCTCAGACCTCATTAACTACAGCTCCTCACTTCAACAGAAGCTGAGTAGGACAGAGGTAAATTAAAGCACAGGCCTTCCTACTGTCTGTTTAATGCAAACCCTGGAGGACGTGCTGGGTCCCCTGAGCCTGCAGATGCTCTTAATTAACGGAGCACAAATTGAATAGACCCACCTCAACAGGATTCATTAAGAGAACACAGATGGGCTCTTAACCATTAATTGCAGCTGAGCCCCCCATAGCAGAACAGGGCAGCACAGTGGCCTTGCAGTCCAGATAAATACAGCTGTGCCCCAAACAAGGTGAGCCCCTGGTCAGGGACCATCTCCCCCTGCTTGGCAGGTCCTCAGCTCCCACTGCACCCACCTGTGGGAGAGACAGCCTCAGTCCTTTCCTTGTTTTTGGCTTCTCCTTTGCTAAGGGTTAAGGTGATGGCTCAGGGCACATCCCTTATCCTCCAACTCGAGTCTGAACCCTGCTCTCACCAGCTACGTGCTGCTTAGCTCCTGCATGTCTCTCCTCTATGGACACATCAGGCTCCACTGTGGCAGGACCTGCTGTGCTCTGCTGGCTCTGGAGCTCCAGAGCATCTCTGGGCCTTGTTCTTAAACCAAGGGACCAGTGGTCGCCCTTGCTTTGCTCTGCCTTTCTGCAGACCCCATCTCTCTGTTCTCAGGTCCCCCAGCTCCCATCAGCTAAGGAGTGAAGGAGCAATTACTGCCACCCCAACTCCAACCCACGCAGGTGGATCTCCTTGGCAACAGGGCTTTCAGTCACTCTTTCCCCGCTGCTCAGCTTTTATCAGCAGTACAGCACTGAGGAGTTAATTCCCATGTGGGGAAGGGCACATGTATGAAGTGCTGAATTATCCTCTGGTAATTAACACCCCAGGACTCAGCACTAAGCTATTTGCTACGCAGTGTTGCTTGACAGCACACCACGGCCTGGTGGCTCTGTTTCTGACACAGCCATTAACCTGGTGACTGGGTTACCCACCTCTCCCTCTTCACGTACTTTGCTGAACTGAACTTTATCTCCTCACTTCTCACTCTGAACTATCTTTTCAATAAGCTTTATGTGTTTGAACAGTGGCAGCCCTTCTCCAGTTTATTATGAGGAGTGATAAACAGGCTGCAAGCAATGAAGGTGGAGAGCCCCTTCAATATGAGGATGCTGCTCATGGCACTTGCAGTGCTCTGGCAGTCACCCCTGTGATTGTAGGCTCTTATGTATGTCTGGGGGTCACAAAAAGCTGTCTTCTTTCTCACCCCTGTTGGGGTGAAGGATTTCATTGGCATAACCCTGGTTCAGGTGTCCTAAATGCTTCACGTAGGGGCATCTTCTATGAGATTTGAACCTCCCAGAAACTGGGACATATTGCAGGTGTCCTGGGAACTATTTGCTGTAAGAAGACGTTGGTAGAGTGCCTCTTTTAGGAAAAAAATGAGAAGATTTGGTTTTAAAACCCTCCAAAAAAGCAGGAACACAGTAAGTGAAAACCACTGGCCAAGTTGTGCCTGCTGTTCAAGTGACTGCAAGTACAAATGGCATGAATTAATCCCGTGGCCGTTTGCACACAGAGTTACTGGGGTATGCTTTGAAAGTATGTGGTTAGGTACTGAATATTCAGAATGAAAACTTATGTCTTGTGTGGCTGCTCCCCATATCAGGAGGATGTCGCTGCAGGAATCCAGGAAACCCTGCAGTTCAGGTTAGGGAAGTAGCAGTGAAGTTCCATCTCATTGAGGCAACAGGACTGTATCCAGATGACAAAATTCAGGGGTTTAGTGGGAGGGATTTTAATCCTTAGAAATGTAGTGCTGTTCATGTTAGTCTGAACAAAGCAGAACAACTATTCAGAAATGCATTGCCACAAACAATCATTATCATTGGTGAATATCCCTGGGAGGGAATGGTTGCTAGCTCTGACTTGACCATGACACTGCGGATCTGAGAAAGCTGTGTAGCTTCTTTCTGCCTCAGTTTCCTTCTGTGTGAAGTCACTGAAATGTTACCAACCGTGGGGCCAGCATATTTAGGCTATGGTTAAAGCAGAGCCTTTCTGAGTGCACCCTGCTTTACAGAGGCAGCACCCTGCTCCAAGCTGCTTGCAGATATCGCTGAGCATCTCTGGTGCTGACACCACAGAGCGGATTGAATGCAGACGCTTCAGACATTTTACTAACAAGAAGCTCTTTTGCCTCCCTAGGAGGGTGGGAAGTCAGCCCAGAAGAGCCCTGGAGACCTGAGTTTCCCCATGAGTGGACGGGAACGCTCGGAGTACATTCGCTGGAAGAGGGAGCGAGACCAGATAGACCTGGAGCGGCTGGCACGGCACAAGAACGCGAAGGGCGAGTGGCGACGGGCTTGGGACGTGGAGAAGTCAGAGCACATGTAGGTCCTCCAGTGGCCTGGGGTGGTTTCTCTGCAACAGTGATGAGATCTTGTGCAGATGTTCATTGCTTATAGAATCCCACGCTGTCATCTGCCTCTCCCTGATTAAGTTTGCATCGCTGCCTCTTTTTCCTGGCCACGTCTGTCAGTGGGACCAGATACCAAAGCAACTCTCATCTTTTCTGGCTGACATGAAGTCTCCTACCCTGACAGGAGATATTTTGTGCTGTCAAAGATTGCCTGCCTTTGGTCCTACCGGGACACGGACTGAGGGAGGGAGGGAAGCATCAATCGCTGCTCAGTCTCCATCTGGAGAGTTCTCTCCATCTCCACCAGGACAGGTCCAAGGGCAGGAGGGTGCAGGTGCTCTTGAAACTAGTCCACAGGTTTTCTCACAGCCCTGCTTGTTTCTCCTTTTCAGTCACAAGATGAGAAAACAGTTAAGTCCTCCTCACAGAGGAGTGACTATGTCACAGGGCCACCTATGTGATAACAGGAAAAACGCTGGGGATAATGGGGGAGAGCTCTCAGTGGGGTCTGACATTTCCCCACTTTGAACACTGTTCCTCTAACTGTGCTTTTCCACCTGGGCTGCACTGGCTAGAAAGCTTTGGAGGATGACTTAGCACCTGCAGTAGAATAGGGTTTTGATAGGGTTTGGAGTTAGGGGACATCACGTGGGTTTGCTGCTGAAAGACTTTACACAGAGCAGAAGGATGGGAGAATCTCTTGGCAGGAGAATAGGGCTGAATATGTGGATTTTCACTTAGTGAGACCCCAATAATCAGAGATGAATTGACTTCAGTGGGTGCTGAGTATTGCTGGCAGGGCAGCTCTGAGCCCTACTGTTCTCCCATATATCCATTTTTTAGAGAAAAGCCATGATACTCAACAAGCAGGATTAGAAGCCAACCAAACAAGACTGCTCTGAGATGACAAGTCCTGAAGCTGCTTCAGATTGTGGTTAGAAGCTTGGGAAGCCGCATTTGAGCTTTGTACAGTTACACTGCAGGCGTCTTGTAGGTTACACAGATGTTCATAGAATTAAACATATACATATATGGGTACTGATGGTTTTAGAGGTTCTCCTTTGGGGTAGAATTGCCTCACAGCCTCATTTCTCCTGGTTAGTGCATGCAGTTTCAGCTTCTGCTGACAGACCTGCACTGATTTGCCAGTGGGCAGGTGCAGAAGGGCTGGAGCCTGCTTTGCCTTGAGGTCTCCTGCCCGCTCTTTTGCACACTGGAGGAGGACGGTCAGGTCTGACAATGCCTGTTTTTAACCTGCAGGTTTGAAGAGGACTTTGTTAAGGATGGGGAGCCAGCCTTGGATAATCCCAGCAATAAGAAAGGTTGGCAAGGGACACCTAGATTCTGTCCTGACGCTAATGAATGCTGATCGTGCGAATCCCAGTGCCACAGCTGTCGTGGCTGTCAGTTGTGCAACTCTGCTTTCCTGGGCTAATGCCTCTGAGCGCAGTGTTGGGGTCTCTGCCCTCTCTGCTTTGCAGAGTGCTCAGGGGATGGGATTTGAGCATCTGGGTGCTACTGCTTCTTACCTTCCCAGGGAGAGCAGTGGCACGGTTTCTGTAACCTTTTATAACACAATACGGAGGCTCAGCACTGCCTCCTTTCCCAAACAGTGGTTTGAGAGGCAATCCTATTCCAGAGCACTTCATCTCTGATCCCTGTGGCACATGCTGGCTTCTTTACTAGCATAAGTCCATCACGACTCCTGTTTCTCAGGAGATGGACTGGCAGAACAAAGCTTTCCCTTGCAACGCCCTCTTTGAATGCCAAGCTCTCTGCTGCTTGTCCATCACAGAGCCTCACTCACTTTTGTGCACGCTTTTCTTTGTCCTTTTAGGGGGAAGAAACGCAAGGAAATTTCAGCACAGGTCCTTTCCTCCCAATGGGAGAGGTGAGTAAGCCACATGACTCAGTTGTGTCACCCCACTGAATGTCAGCACCTCTGGTGTGCCCCCATGGAGGGATTTCTCTCCAGGCACTGTCACAGACTGTGCTGGGGACACACCACGTGGCTGCTTTGCCAGCCATGTGATAAGGTCTGGGCTCTGTGGCAAGAGAGAGCAAGAACAGCCTCCCAAGAACAGCAGAAGGGAGGCTGTATCCAAGAAATGAGATCTACATTTATTATTGGAATTTGGAATAGAACATGCAGAAAAAAGACCCCTAAATTCTCACTTTGTATTCGTAGCTTTAGAAAATATCTGTATGGTATGCATACAGCTTCAGAGGCTTCCCCGTCCAGGGGTACTTTCCAGTGATACATGGATGTTGGCCCTGCCAGTGGTCCAGTTCTGCCTGCTTTTGCATGCTCTTTCCAACCTGTTTCCTAGGTGGAGGGCAGCACGGCGTGAACGTGAGCGATCCTGGTCCCAAGGCAACGAGCAGCCGAGCCAAAGGAAAGGACAGACTGACCGGCAGAGCCAGAAGGTAAGGGGCTGGCAGCAGTGCTGCAATCTAGTGGTTGTCATGTCCATTTCCATGTCTGGTTCCTTGTCTGATAGTGAAAAGGGACAGAGATGCTGGTCTGCAGTGGGAGCTGCTCAGATGAATCCACATTAGCAAGGACTGTGTCAGGCAGGACATCACTCAGTGGGGTTTGTGGCACCTGTGGGGACCCGCTGCATCAACCCTCTGCACAGCATTACTCTGGGACCAGATTTGAGAAGCACTGGCACGTGCCCCAGCAGATTTTTGAGCACATTATCTGACTTCCAGGCACTGCTGATATGGGGGAGCTGCCTCTAAAGATAGTTTCCAGCTGAACCAACAGTGATTAGGATAGATAATGTGGTAGAGAAGTGACCTGTTCCTGCCAGCGGTGGGCAGCACACAGCAATACAGGAATTTTCACAGAAGCAATTTCAGAATCTCTGCAAAACTGAGTGCATTTTACAGGTTTGCCCACATCCTCCCAGGGGTCCCCTCCCCTGCTGCTCTCTGTAATTAAATTCCAGTGCAGTCTCCAGGTTCCTGGAGCCACACTATCTAACAGTTTAATAACATTGATTGTCTTCGCAACACTGCTGTGCCCTTTAGCAGGCAGCAAAAGAATGAGTTGCTGATTACACACCCCAGCTTTATCCAGAACACAAAACCATTTCGGCAGCTTTTCATCTTAGCATCCTTCAACCATCCAGGTCAGTTGTGACCACGCAGTTAAACAGATGCATAAACAGATCCATGTTTTATAGGGGTACTCACAGCATCACCCAAAAGAAATCAGCTGGCTGGAGGTCAGCTGCTGTTTGCTGTTACTTGGCTGAAATTAGGTGTGCTAGGCAGGGTCTGAGCATGCAGGATTCTGCTGTCAGGGTAGAATTAGTTCTAATATGCAGAGCCTGGCACTATGTTAAACCTGGAGGTTTTTTAATGCTGCTTTTGTTTCCAGTGCCTGTGCTTTGAGGAAATGCACCTGAGCAGCCATAACTCTCAGCTGGTTATGCTGTGGATTGGGATTCTACTTACAGCATAAAGATGGGTTGTCTTCTGCCTTCCTGAATCCTATTAGTTAATCATACTTTTCAAAAATTAATTTAATTCTGATAAAATGATAAAGTGTAGTGTCAGCAACACACAAATAATGAGGTTAGTTTAGTTTGCACGTTACATTCAGCCTCTGCCTGTTCTTCAGCTCCATTCTCCATAGCATGTTGCTTGCTCAAGCTCACTCTGGCCCACCAGGGAATTACAGCAGCTCCCAGAGGATGTGCAAGATGGGCATGCCAATGCATTTACTTTGTTGTTACTCTCTGTGAATACCATACTTCAGACTGCAGGCTGAACGTTGCCTTTCAAGACCGTGAAAGATGCACTGACCTCACACAGTTCTGCCCTGGCTGAGCATGCCAACCCATCAGGGCCAAAACAAACTCCCAGACCTCAACAGCTACCCTCAGGACCAAGTGTGGTTCTGCGGTCTGCTGCTGAAATATGGTTATGTGTGATAAATGCAGAACAGCTGCACCAGAGGAGAGAAATGGAAGGAAAATAATGTCCACCTGACAATAAATGCAAGAAGTGAAATGACAAGTTGCTGTCGAGCAGACACTGCTACCCCTGCACTAGTAGTAAGATTTTTAACAGCCACAAATGTTGTAGGCTTTAGGTCATCATCTTTTCTAAAAGATAGCACTTCTGATGGTATACAGCTCTCCTAAAATCACTTTGGGCTAACCCAGATTCAAAGGAAGGCTCCTAATGCAGGATTGCTTCTACTTCTCTCTGAGCTTAACTGGATCAGTTGTTCCCTATTGCCCAGGAGTCCTCCAAGCTAATCAGAGCCCACTAGTTCCTGAGACACCTTTTCTCTGGGCTTTGATCCATCTGTTCCTTCAGAATAAATGCACATCTAGTGCTGTGCCCTCTGCTTTGATAAAAAGGTTCACAGGACAGCTTGTTGCTGCAGAGCAGATCGGGTCTCATTGTGGGAGACACACTCAGTGTTCCCAAGGGCTGGAAGAAATTGCACAGAACAAGGACATTGAGCTTTCCCTGCCAGTGTGCAACATGAGTTATACTCGCTGCAAAGATTGTTTTCTTCCTTTCTCTTCCTACCTGCTGGAGTCTTTTTGTTTTCCTGCTCCTCAGGGTCTGGGCTGGTGGGAAAGCACAGAAGGGGTTTCCATTGCTCTGAAGCAGCAGAACATAAAAGATTTCAGAAAACATGGTGATGTTGGAAGAATATAATGACAAGATAAGCCTCATGCCTTTCCAGTGTTTAATCTTAAAGTTTAATCCTAATACAAGTCACTCTGTTCTGCTCTGTGGATGTTCAGCTGTACAGTTGGATGCGTGTAGTTGGTTAAATGTGCGCTGGGAGTACACTACATGAGGGAGCAGTGTTGATTTTGAGTGGGTTCTTGGAATGGACAAAGAGTTTCTTGCTTCCCTTTTATAGGCAGAGCAGACGGACGGATCGCGTAATGATCTGCTCCGTCCTTGCGGGTCAGATGGCTGCGCTCAGATCCTGCTTCCAGCTCCGTCTCAGACCCAGGGGAAGGTCACACCCCTATCCATCTCCTCCTCTTCAGCAAAGGTTGACTTACACCCCAAAGCATGTGACTGATTTCCAGAAATCGTAACAGGGTCTTGAGACATTTCTTTCTCCTTCTATGCTGCGTTCTCAAAGCCATGCTCAGAAGGAATGCCTTGGCTAGCTGTCTTATGGCAGAAATTCAAAGAAATGAACTTGGGCTGGGATTTAACATTTTGTACAGGCTGCCTCTGAGCCCCTGCCTGGCCAGCTCAGAGTGCTGTTTCATGACATCTCGTTGAGCTGCCCCTCATTAACAGCTTTTGGAGTTTCTTCCCACAGTGGTCTCTTTTCACGTCTTCTGCTCCAGAGCTTGGATAGGTCCTGGAAGGCAGCGTCCTCTCTGCCAGCAGCTAGGACAGCTAGCATCATTTCAAGCTGTGTAGGGTTGTATGTGGGCATCAGCACTCTTAATTACTGTAAAAGTACGATATGATTCCCCTTTATGCAGCGGGTCCAGCTGACTTCAGATCCCTTGTGCCTTGCATTCCCTTGTCTGGGAAGAGGCGAAGGTTGGCCAGCCAGGTTGTATGGCCAGCTGTGGCACCTGCTGTTGGGAGGCCTCAAGGATATATTGAAGAGAGGATGTCTGCCTTGTCATGGGCTTCCATAACCTGTTGCTTTTCTCAGAAAAAATTGGGAAAGTGTGGGCTTTCAGTACATGTGTGCCTCCAGTGCACAGGCTTGGAGGCATTTTAGTGCATCTAACCACTCTAGGGCTGCTGAGTTTAGTCAAGGTGTTATTCATACCCACTTAAAAGCTTTACAGCCTCAAAATCCTGTTTAGATGCCTAAATTATCTTCCTGATGAAATGATAAAATCTTATGTACTGTTGTCTCCAGAGAGACGTTATTCTTTTTCTTTTTTCTCACTTCATCTAACAGTGCAATAATTCACCATACTACCCCATGAACATCCTCCATCTCTTGCTTGATTTTGTTTTTTCACTCTTGTTTGCTGTTTCAGTACTTCGTATTTATCAGCTACCAGGATGGAAAATCATGGTTCATTTAAAACCACAAAGAAGTATCTGAAACACTACTGGGATGAGTAGCAGGAGCATGGAGTCATGCCCTAAAGTCCCTCTGTTGATCTAGAAGAAGTCCTGTGGCCTGTAATCATCTCTGGAGCTGGAAGAGCATCCTTTGCTCACCTGCTTCTCTTTGGAAAAAGCCATTCCTGAAGCCTTTCCTCTCATTCCAAAAAGGCTCAGGGTGCCTTGGGGTGCTGAATATTCCTTACCTTTGCTTGGATCTGCCCTTTATCACTTCCAGACTTCCCTCCTATTCAAGTCCAAGCAACCCAACAGCAGTGCTAAGATCCATTTGGAGCATCTGGCGATGAATTCCAGCTGCACTTTATCCCTAAAAGAATTTGGAGCTGAGTTCCTCTGTGAGCACCTATCATGAATAACACTAGCCACAGTATGTGGCAGGGAGAAATGTATGCATATATGCATTTATGCTGTGCACGTGTGACACAACTCACCAGGCACACATATGAGAGGTGAAGGATTAGAAGACTTCCCCTGCCCAGTGGCTCTGCAAATTCACATCTACATTGACCCAATTCAAAGAAGCAAAAGAAAACATTTCTCCGTGCACCTTTAGCTGAGGTGTTGCCCTCTTTGACACAGGATGTTGTAGCTGCAGCAAATTTATTATGGGACCAAAATGTGCTTGTACAAATGCTTGGAAGAGACTGTGCTGAGCATGAGTCAACCCAGAGATAGCGTCTCAGGCTCAGGAAATCCCAGAGCTGCACAGCTCTGGAAGCTGGGGAGGTGTTAAATACATTTACCCTCTTTTCAAACTCTACCCCAAGCCTCTGCCAGTGATGCTCAGGGGCAAGAGAGCTGGGTTAGCTGGACCTTCAGTGTGACCCTTAAGGCCATTCTTGCAGTCTTGCATATGTCCTTACTTCCAGTCTCTCCTGTTACTTGAAGGCAATTCTATCCTTTGCTGTCTGCCTCTGTGTCTGCCATTGCAGAGATCTGGGATGCTTGAGCACTGTGAGGCAAGCAGGAGGAGGCTGTGGCAGACATCAGCACAAGCAGACTGTATATCTGATTAGTCTAATGACAACTGTCTGTTCTGGCAATTGGATTTTATGTTTTCATTACGTTTAGAATGATAACAAGCAGTTCATTAAGATTTAGTGGTCTCAGATGAGTGTCTCTGGATGGGCTGAATGCTTTGCAGGTGCCAGGAAAAGGAACTGGACCAGTTCTGTTAATCACCTTTATCTCTTGTTACCTGGACATGGGACTCAGACAAGGAATGGATGGCTCTGGTAGAATTCCAGCCCAGGCATCAGGCAATGAGAGTGGCTCTTTTCATATGAGAACCTGGAGGTCTAAATCCTGCCTTTTTCTCTTGACAGATGGGATGCAAAAGAAGGCGAGGACATGTCTTTTCTGAAGGATGATCCTGACAGCCAGGTGAGTTCATCTGCTCAAGGGAGGCTGTTGAATTTACTCAAAACATGCACTGTCAGAAAAGTTGGAGGCTGTCAGCCACTGCAGAGGGGGGAGACCTCTATACTGGGGTAAATGTACCCCTTGATAACACTCTCCAGGTGGCAGGATGTGTGAGCAACTTCTTGTGTTGCCTCTCTGTCAGTGTAACAACTCCCACTTAGTCTGCTTCACCTACATCCTTTTAATGTCCTTTAATGGCCTCAGCAAATTTGTTCTCATATTATGGGAACCACAAGGAATACCATATACTGATATTTTAATAAGCTGAAATAAATATGTCCTCCTGTTTTTTTTTTAAGAGGAACCTTGGTACGGACAAGCAGAAGAGCAAAGGTGAGGAGGGAGTGGAAGAGAACCGCACAGCTGAGCTGGAGGAGAAGGTGAAACAGCCAAGTCTCCAAGAGCATGGGGCCTCCTCATCACAAAGGCGAAGTGGGAAGGCCCAGTCTGCCCACAATGGCCAGAAGGAGGAAAGGAAAAGAGTGAAGGGGCCCAGCAGGGAGGTCTCTGAGGCCAGCACAGGTGACTCTGAACCAGGGCCAAAGCCAAGTAAGGAATGTATTGAGGAAGATGCCAATGGGAAGCCTGACGCTGCTGATACCTCCCAGGAGAAGGAAAGCACAAATAGGAGTGCTTCACAGAGTAGCCTTCCAAGTGCTGTGCAAGCCACCAAGCACAGCAGTGAGGAGACCTTGTCATCGCCTGTGGGAGCTGATTTAGATGGAGATGGCATAGAGAGGAACACTGCTTCTGAACGGGAATCCACTGAGGACTCTTCAAACTGCCGTGGAGAAAAGCTGGACACAGCAGCAGGAGACAGACTGGATGCAGGTCAAGGCCAGGTGGCAAGAGAAGGAGGCGAGGAAGTGACCCAAAACACTGCCTGTGAGGGACAAACGCTTGCTCTGAAAGGAGTTGAAGATGCTGAAGGCACTGATCACACAGGAGAGCCTTTGCCTCCAGGGAAAGACAACTCTGACAAGACTGTTGTGCCTGAGCAGGACACGGCAAGATCACAGCCCAGGGAAGGGGACCAGCCTGAGGACTGCAAGGACAGGGACAGCGGGGACGCTCCCAACTAGCAGAGATTGCACCAGCTTGCCTGAGATGGAAGGTGAGTTCCTGACCCCACTCGTCATGGTGTTTGTTATCCTGTAACACTCACAGCCAAGTGCAGGTTCACAGCTCCATTTTCTGTGGCCACAAAGGCAGCACAGCAGGTAACTATCCAGAAGTGTTCATTAACTGTGGTGTGGATCCCTCAGAGAGTCTAAATCTGTACATCACAAGGACCTGCCCTGCTCCTGATGGGGAAACAATGGAAATTCAGACAGGAAAATCTGCATGGAAAACTGGGCTGCTGAGTCTGATTGGTGACAAGCATCAGTCAGGGCACAAACAAACTGTTCCTGGGAAGGGATAATCTCAGAAAGGTGGGAACAGCAGCATGAATTTATTTCTGTCTCTGCAGTAATCACAGCTTGAATAACCAGAGGTTAGTGTGATCCCATTCCCAAAACACAGCGATAGGGGCCCACCTGGTGGGCAGTAGTTTGAAAAAGCTCAGCTTCACATGGGATTCTTTTTCCAGTACAAGACCTGTGGGTGCTAAGCTCTAAGAATGTTAAACCTTGAATGATATATATGGTAAGACAGGAGGAGGTGGTTCCTGTTCCAAAGGCCTATGAACCAAACAGAAAGGGGGAAAAACCAGATCTGGTTACATAGCGAAGCTCCAGGTTTTACTCAAGCAAACAAGTTTCTTCCAGAAAGGCAAATGCAGAGCAGGAAAAGCCAGGAGAAAGGAATAAAATGTGTGACAGGCAGAAAAGCAAGGCAGAAATTAGGAAGAAGGGACAAAGAAGGAGAGGAGGGGCTCTTTGGCAGTTACCTTTGCCAAATGTGTCCTGGATCAAGGTACCATACCCACAGACACTACATCAGCCCAGTAAGCCAGGCTGTGACCCTGCCTTCAGGTTAGGCAGTAAGGTTGCAATTTACTCCAACTAACTCAGCCTAGCACAGAGGCATGGGCTTCCTCTTTCTGGGGCGCTTCCAGAATGCAGCCCAGCCTGCCTAACAGCTGCACTGCTCTCAGGATTCTCCTGCTGCTATCCTGGAAGCACAGAGGCAGCAGCAGTATTTCTAAGTAGGCAATTAGCTGCTCCAAGGGAGGCAGGCAGATTGCCCCCACCAAGAGCCTTTCCCTGATTGCAGCAGGCTTTTCTTCAGACACCCAACATCACGTTTTGTTTAGTATTCACCCCAGAGGCACAAAGGGGCTTAGGGATGAAGTGGTTAAGCTGCTAACAAAAAGACTTTCACTATAATCCAATACTATACAAAAGGCATGGAGAAGTGCAAGCTTTACAGCTATTTTAAAAAGACAAAACACCAAGAACCAGCAGGAGCTGGTTCTGTGCTGGAAGTAAAACTCCTTCAAGTGAGGAAAATTAATTCCAGCAGTATTTAGGTGAATGTTGAGGCCTGGATGCACGTGGTATGACCTTACTGTCCAGGCTATGCCTCTCAAATCTACCAGAAATACCCCTAGAAGTAAAGGAAGAAGGAATTAAAATTATCCTGAGTTAGAAAAGTAGTCCCTAATTAGACGCCAGCTAAGAGGCAACAATAAATTAGAGCAGTCCATTTTCATCTCAGCAATGCAATGGAGATTCCTATGGTTTGGTAATGGGACCCTGAGTCCACTTCAGCACAGCTCTTTACTCCATCACTCTTCAGTGAAGTCATTAAGGCAGGCTTAATTATGAACACAGCCTTATGTCTTGGAGAATACAAGGAGGCTTAAGCTGGTGTTTGCACTTAAGCACTCATGCATCCATTTGGCTAAGCTGGAACCTGAGACCAGTGTTGCTCTCTGAAAGTATTTATTGCTTGGGAAACAACAAACCCCGTGATGGCGGTGGAGCGGCCCCACCACGTGGCTGTTGGGACTTCCAAAGGCAGACGTGGTGTGTGGGGACTGCAAGAAACAGGCACAGCCCCATCACACGTTAAGAGAATGCACTATCTTTCTTTTCAGAATTTAGGGCAATCACTGATTCACAGCAAAGACATAAAGAGAAATAAGCATAACTTCTCTGAGCAAACTGGTCTGGGATTGTTTCATCTGCAGGTGGCTTGCACCTTCCTCTGACTCTCACTGGCAGAGGTGCCAGGGTGAGCCAGTGCAGCTATTTCTGTGTCCTCCATCTCAGAAATAGGTTTCTCCTGTTCATTTTTTTTTTCCCCATTACATCAACTGCGACAGCATTTAGGGAATGAGTGAGTGAGTGCAGCTTGGCTGTTTGTCTCTAGTGATGTTCTGGGGCATCACTGTCACCTCCTGTGTACTGAAGTCACCACGAAGCAATTTGACCTCTCCCTTCGCACGATTGACAGTCCACTATCAGGGCTGCTTTCCCAAAAAAGATCATTTGCAGACAGGGTGAGTTATGCCATGATTTATTTGTAATGGGGTGAGCCAAAAGGAAGACAGAGGGCCCCGTCTTCAATTCTCTGCTCCCTGTGTCCAGTTTGTCAGGAACATCTCTCAGCAGGGAAAAAAAATTGCAAGACCTGGATTTCTCTAGCACTAGCTCAGCACAACCAGGACGGTTCATCTCTGTGGCTTGACAGCAGGGCTCCTAGGAGCAACAAAATAGCAACAATGACAACAACAACGACAACCAAAAAAGCAAAAGCTCATTTGGCTCAAGTCAGTTAAGTTGTCAGCGTGTTCGGAGCAAAAAGGTCTCGTGTCTGTTCCTGCTTTTCCTTTGAAGTTCCCAGATCAACATGACAGGCTGCATAATGACACAGATGGCAGTCATAAATAACTACAGGCTGGTAACAGTCACTTCCCTTCTCCTGTGGCTTCTGTTTCCTTGTGCTCTACAGACAGATTAGTTTTAGACCTCGTTATGTATAAAATGCCGCAAAGCTCTACCTTCTTTTCATGTAATTCTCCCAAAAGTGCGATTCCACAGTAATTCTTTGGAACCAAATGCCTTAGGATTGCCCCCATTTGAGATATATTTCAACCCTTGGTAGGAGTCTCTATTCGGTTTTTGGATTTTTGAGCCTTATGCCTTGCAGCTGACTCCAGATGATGCTTTAGGGCAAGGGCAGCCCAAAACGCAACCCATACGAAACCTAAATTCAGCAAAGCCATGGCATATGGCCTGCAAAAGGACTTGATAGGTGTGGCCATCCTTGACAGAGACATCATGACATCAGTTGGGGTCCCTCCGTGGATGTCACCACATGTGGCAGAGTCATGCTTCTGCCTTTCTCAGCCTATCTCCTACAAAGTGCAGCATCATCAGATGGAGGTAGGTTTAGCAAGGAAAGAGTATTATTCAGGAAGCTGGAACAGCAATAAAATCAAGCATTAACCAAAGAGCTGCACTTTGGTAGAATGCAAAACTGAGAGATTGATTATTCCTTTGGTGTCTAGGATGATGAATTCAGGTGCCAAAACCACCTACGTTATTTGGTTCTTCTCACCGCTTGGGTGTGATCATTAAGGAGCTGGCAGTCCTGACTAAGTGATCTATAATCCAGTTAAGAGGCTGTGGGCTCACATATAGTTTTTAACGATTTATGCTTACACTGAACTGCAGACATCCGTGCCTAATTGTATTCATCTGACGTCAGGCCACCACAATTACAAGATTAGCCCTTTGCAGCAGGGCAGAGAGGGGTGGCTTTTCACTCTGTGGTGCATGAACAGTACTGTAAGGTCTCTGCAGATGAAGGACTTCACGTGGCAAGGTAAATGGGTTGTTAAACAAGCCTCCAGGAGGCACCAAGCAGCTCTGTCTTGGTGAATCCAGGCATGTCCCAGCTAGAAAGCATTACTGTCTTCTGTGTAACCAGCAGACATTGTGCCAGGGAAGGACCTGGAGTGCCTAGCAGAGAATGAGAGAGAAGTTAGTGCTGACAGTCCAGATGAAACAGTCTGAATAACCATTGTCACGGAGCATAGAGAGCTTGCAGCAAAACAAGATGATTAATGCAACTGGGGACATGACCAGCCTCAAGGAGAAGCATCTGGAGGGATGCACCATCATGGATTATCAAGAGTAGTTCGTAGTGTCCTGCCAGGAGGGAACAGGTGAGGGTTTGTTTTTTTTTTTTTCTGTGAAAATACAGATTTGACAAATGCCAGGCATGTACCAGAAACGTGTCTGCTTCAACATTTCGTATTTCATTAAACCCAAACTGGAGCCTCTCATCAAACCTTTTCAAAGCAGAAGATTTGAATGTCATGTTTTGAAATACTGGTGATTCAGTTCTGATACAGTGCAATTTTTGCAAAATCATCCTGATGGGATGATTTTGCAAAATAAAATCTATCAGCCCCAAGAGGGATGTAAAAATATCCATTTCCCTGTGGGATTTCCACTAAGTGAAAACAATTCTGTGCCAAGCCATTTCACCTGATGTAGGGAGAGGTCCTCAGTCGCAGGATCCCACCCATCCCAAAGCACAGCTGTATCTGTAGCAGAGGAACCACCCACATTTCACTCCCCACTGCAGATGCTGCTCATCCATTTCTGCGGAGCAGCAGCTCCTTGCAGCAGCCACTATGTGGATTTCACAGCTTCCTCTGCTAATGTCTATTTATGGCACTAAAAACCTCCTGCACCTTCAAACCAGTTGGGGATGCTGTGCAGTGAGCGTGGTGGGGCTTTCATCCTTTGCTTCAAATAACAAGGAATAAATATTTACCCAAAGTGCAGGACTGGAATCCCTGGAGACTGTCCAACAAGTCCCAGAGAAGTAAACGATACACAAAAACCACAGAAGCTTTTTCCCTGAATTCTCTTGAGAAAATTAATCTTAACATCTTTAGAGAAAATGCAGCTGGGGGGTAAATTTCCAGAGCAGCTCCAGGGATCTGACCTCGCAGCTCTGCCTGACGTCAGCAGGAGTGGGGCAGGCAGAGCCCCGCGTGCTGCAGGACTGGGGAGGTCGGGAGGGCTCAGCTTCCTGATGCAAAGCAGTGCTAAAGGTTGGTGCAGGAAGCAGTGCAAGCAGAAGGCAACACTTCTCATGACAGCTACGGGGCTACCAAAGAACGTAGCCTTTTCCTCAAGGTTCAAGAGTTGAGAAGATACTGTGTGCTGCTGTCTTGGAGGTTGGCCTGAGATTAGGGAGGTCTCAAGGGTTCGGCTTGGAGAGCAGAGTCCCTGTGGTCCTTGTGTGCAGCCCATCAGGCTGTCTGGAGCCCACCGTCATGCTGTGACACTGCAGATTCCCAGAGCACATCTTAATACCTCATACCAAAGGGGAGAGTTCAGTCCTCACACAGAATGAGGGAGTGCTGTGGCTTAATGCAAGACCTGCTGCAGTCATCTTCGTACCTCTGGAGTTATGGAGAGCTCTTCCAGCGGTGTGAATATTAACAGTGGAAAACACATGGACTTTGTGAGATTGGTTCAGTATAAATGAGCTTGGGCAGAAGAAACACTGGGAGGGACTGCAGGGATGTTCAGGGAGTGGTTGTTTAGTCTAGCAGAATGAAGGCAGACTGATGGAGTTGTAATTCTATAAATACAGAGGGGTAACAAATACCATTGGAGGAGCAGGCCATCCAAACCAGAAAATAATCTGGTGCAAGATGCAGTGTATTGAGGGAGCCTGGATTAGGTAACGTGGTGCTCCTGACAGCAGCCGGCTGCGTTCGATGGCAATGTTGTGTGTGCTCCTGTCAAAAATGAGAATTAATTCAGGGATGTTCTATGGCCTGTGCTAGGTAGCAGAACATGCATCGTGATCTTACTGGTCTTTTTTGTGACCCTCCTTGTTAAAACAGCAGCTAGCTATCCCAAAAAAAAAAAAAGCTAAGTGAGGAAATTTGATGTCATGATGTCTAACATGCTCCTTACACATCGTGTCTGAGTTTGCCACATATTTCATGAGACTGAGTGGCCCACTAAGAACAAAACTGTCTCTGGAAGCTCTGGACCTACCCCAGGAGAGATGAAACCAATTGCCAGACTTCTTCAGCTATTTTCAACCACGGTCTTCAGGGACTTCAGGTACACCTAGTCCCACGACACAAGATTTAACCTGCATTGTTGACTTGGATATGAAAATCATCACAGTGACCTCCCACATCCAGCCAGGCTCCGTCAGCCTGGGAAATGCAGAGTGTGTGGGGTCTTTGAGAAAGGCCCCCAGCGCTCTGCATGTGCTGCTCTCATGTGCCAGTGACCCACAGATGTGGCACTGCATCCCCTTGTGCTGATGGCACTCACAGGCAGCCCACAGCCACGCTGCTCTCCTGAGCCCCAAACAGAAAACACCGACCATATGAACGTCTTGCCAAGCCCCCAGCCTGCCCCTGAGCTATGGAGAAGAGGATACAGTGTAACAGGAGAGAAATGCTAATCACTAGGTCTAATTTCTGAAAGTAATGACTTTAAAGCCCACCTTGGCTGCAGGGACTTGCTCGCTCATGCACAGAAAGGTGTCTGTACTGCAAGGATAACACTGCAGAACAGGAAGGAGAACCATCTACCAGCAATACACAGCACAGGGATGTCAGTGAAGCTTTTGGAACCATTAACAATCATATAGATTATTATTAACAATACACAGAGCTAGCTCTGGAGTCAGCTCAGGCTTCTAAAACAGATTATTGTACAATATTCAAACCAAGTGCAACTCTGAAAATCTGCTTCCTGGCCCCAACCCATAGCATTGAAACCCAGAAGCAACCCCTTGGCAGCAAGATACAACCAACCCCACCCACTGCACACACACAAGGCAACCACGGATGTCTCCAGGAGCAGTGTTAGGCTCTTCTGGCTGCACGTAGCATTGATTATTTCAGTGCTCTGGGTATGACTTCTGTGCAGTTCCTCATCAGATATCCGTGGCTGTCATTAGATGATTCCTCTGGGTCTCCCCCTTTTATGTGAGCCAGGCTGGCTGTTGCCTCTCCTGCCTTGGCAGCATTTCATCTCTTGTCCCTTTTATATTTTCTCCCTCTCCCCTTTCTTACGAGCTTTGGGTGTTGAAATCTGCCCCAACAAAAGGCAGATCCATGAATTTAAACGTGGATGCAGGACATCGCCAACTCAGCAATCCCGAGCAGCGTCTGGCAATTAGAGGGGGAAAAAAAGCATGCCTTTCCTAATTAACACCAGGGTATTTAGGTGTGGAGGCAGGACAGCAGTGGCAGCCCCCAGGTTAGTGTTACCGTTGGAGAAAAGCTGATTCAACCCCAGACCACAGGCACAGAACCCTGCCCCAAATCAGTCCCTCCTCTTGTTGCTCCAGGTGCCATACAGGCACAAAACCACCTCAAGTTTACTGTTCTTAAGCCAAAAGGAGAAAGCAGAGCAGTCTCATCTAGCCCAGAGGAGGACTGAGAGTGTGTTTCATCCGTATTCACACAGCTGGTCCATCCCCTGGGCTGCAGAGCTCCCTGGCTGCTCCCATCAGATTTGGCAGGTAGGGATCTGGGTTATGCCGTGCTGGCACCCCCCGCAGCCCCGCCATGCAGGAAGGCCAGGCTGAAACACAGCACACACTTTTAATTTAGTGCTCAGCAGTTCCCTGAAGGCTGATAATCCCGCTGCTGTCTCTGCTCTTGTTTCGCTAGGATAACGTGCTGAAGGTGGTGGATGAGAAGAGGAGCACAACCTCAGCCTCACTCTTCAACCTTCTATGAAATCAACCTTCAGCACCTGCCCTGTGCCCTTCACCACAGATGGGGTCCCCCCTTCACCACCCCCAAACTCAGTTTCAGCATCAGCCCTTCCTATCCTTACGCCAAAGGACAGGGAAGGCTACACACACTCCCCACAGAGAAAACACCATCACTTTTCTTTCGTATTTGTTTTGCCTATATTGCAGCTGTGTGGCAAGCCAAGGAAACGTCTACTGGATGCACTTTATTTTATTTAATAACTAATGCTGTTTAAAGTTAAGATTTCTCCAGCCCACCCACTTCCTCCCCCAGAGGCTGGCAGGGAAATGCAGTGCCAGGAGGAGGGCAGGGGCTGCTGAGCTCTGCGGGGCACACAACTGACAAAGCAGAGCACTAGGAGACAGGGTGAGAGGTTATGTCGTAGTTCAGTAGGTGGGTGAAGTAGGCAGGGCAGCTCTCATACCAGAGGTTTGCACGTGGTTGAAGTGGTGGTGGAGACGTACGGTAGTTGCATGGGTCACGGGCACAAAGGGGACAAAGCATTCTTGGGTTACACAGCATCTCCTCCTTTCAGAGGTCGCTTTTCTCCTCCTGCGATAGGCAGGGCAGAAACACCGCAGGCTGGACGAGCAAGTCAGGAGAGCACCATGTTTTCCTAAGGGAGGCAGCTGCTGCACTGAGCAGGCAGCCATGAAGCTTGGCAAAGTACTGCTTCCTAAGAGCAAGAAGTGCAAAAGCTACGCTAACGGAAGATACCTGTGTCAAGGGGGAAAAGGAGGAGAGCAGCACAAATGCAATACCCTTCCTGCTTCAACACTGCACCAAGGGAGGAGCAGGCAGCAGGAACCCAGCCAAACCTAGCTGGAAGTCAAGGCTGCCTGGCAAATGCTTTTACCTTCCTGGTTGAGCCTTTCGTAGCCTTGAGCTTGAATAAGATAGCAGCACTTCCCCTGGCAGCTGCCAAGCATACCTTTGAGCTGGCCTTCAAAGACACCTTTCCAACGAAGGAACTGAATGAGCATTATAAGCACAAATGAGCAAAAATCCCAGCTGTAAGGCTCCCAGCAAATAGGAGCTGGCTGAAATACTGCTGCCTATGAAGGAGAAGGCAGAAAGCAGGCACTTCTAAGTGACAGAGCAGCGAGGATATCACCCCCACTTTGATATCACCCCCACTTTGAAGCACTGCCCTAAAACGTGAAGCAGTTTCAGGGGTCGATTGCAGACATGTACGCGTGGAGATTTGTTGGATTTCATTGCAAGACGTGTTCGCTAGCCAAAGCGGCAGACTGCCTTGGTGGTAGGGTTGGCATGTGTGGTGGAGTGAAACACTGTACGCTGTTTTAATAAACTAATATTTGCACATGGAAACATTTTGCTTTGCCACCTAACTCAGCTCCAAAGCACCTAACTCATGAAGGACAAGCCTGGGAACTTCCACGTGCCAAATCCAGGAGAGTTCACTGGCTTCAGACCAGGCGTTAGCAAGAAACAGAGCGTGCAGCTTTCATGTTTTATGAGTAGAAACATCTTTGTCCCACCAAAGCCCAGACTGGGTTTACGTGGATTTATCCAACAGATAAAAAGAACAGATAGATAAAAGCCAGATTATAAAACAGCTCCAGGTCCTGGAAATCCTCCATCACTTAAAGACTCATTCTCCTCAACCGACTGGCTCAAACACTTGCTTATATACATTTATTTTTTTACAAGAAAGATCAGCTCACTGACCTCAGTCTTGATCCATTCAATCTCAGTCATTGCCTCAGAGTCTACACAAAATACATTCTTGGATCAAGAGCTTGCTGCACCCCAGCAGCAGTCGAGCACACAGCCAGGTAGAGAAACTTCTACACTGCCCCTGGCCCAGGACTTAGAGATAAAAACCCAGCCTCAGTTATTGCTGTATCTCATTGACCTAAAGTCCTTTTTCAAAGGAAAAACTGACACTGCCCTCCATCCCCCTTTTTTTGTTCCCCCCTTGCAAAGCCAAGTAACTTTGCACTTAAGGATGCCTACGAAGGATGGAGTTGGGAGCGAGCTCTGTGCAGATGGTGCCTGTCCTCGGTGTAATTTCTTCCTGCTTAGGGACAACCTGCTTGGATGCACTTGGGTTGGTGCCTGGATTGCAGTTCTTCGGAAAAAATGGAAAAATTATGGCTAGCTATTTCTTCTTTACAGGGAGAGAAAAGACTGAAAAGATGAAAAATCTGATGTAGAGGGGATATTTATATTAAATAAAAGTTATGAGAACAAGTCCCAGTTTCTTAGTGTTACTCAGCCCCATGTGCAGAGCTCTCTTTTTTCATCCACTGTTTTGAGCTCCAATTTGGATCACTCAGCCCTTAGGAAAGGATCCACCTCCTGGGCTGGTGAGGTTAACTCACCCAAAGGCTCACTGCAACAACGACAACCTGCATCAGAACACAAAGCTCACTTTTCCACAGAGGTAACAAAGCCATCTCATCGCAGTGTCACCTTTCTTGCAAGGAAACACGACGGCAGCTCGTAGAGTGCAAATTAATCTGCCCAGAGAGGCACCTGCTCCCTCCCAGCAGTGGTTGGTAGCTCCAGGATTTGGTTCAAATTATTCTTAATTATTCCATGCAACAGGAAAGCAAGGGCAACCATCAGGCAGAACACTCCTTCTTCTTTAAGCCAAAGGAACAGCTTGCCACTAGGTGCTTGTAGATGGCAAAATCTACCGTCAGTTTCAACACAAGGCTGTAGTCAAAATGGATATCAAAATCGATTTCAGCCTATTGAATCTATTCTTGATTTCAAAGAGATCAATCTAAGGACAAAAATACATCTGGATGAGGTTGGAAATACTTGAGTAATTGGCCAGTAAACCTCTGGAAGCAGAAGGAAGCAAACCAAGAAAATCTTGGCAGTAGTTTGTGGTTCTCCATCCCCTATCTCAACAAGCCTAATGCTACAGAACAAGGGTGTCACACAGGTTTCGAAGAACAAGCAAAGCCCTGTACAGAGAGGCCAGAAGCAGAAATAACAGAAACATTCACTGATTTTCCACACCAATTCCCCTCTGCATAAATTGGTTGCAAATGACACAGGAGCCTGAAGCTAAACCGGCACTTAGTGAGAAATTTTTGTGTTTCAAGTGTGCAATGCAGGAGTTAGTGCTTTTTTTAGTGATGCGGAAAGCTTTAAGTCAATTAGAGGTACAGAGCAGGGTACAGCACTGCTGGGAAGTTAAAGCACTGCCTGCTGCCTTCCCTTTGAAGGGCTGTACAACAGCTCAGCCAGTTCACAGCTCACAGTTGCTGGCAGGCAAAGCGAGCGCGCTGGGAAGCCCGCGGCCATTCCCCCATCACACCAACTCGGTGCAGCAGCACAGCAGCCGACCAGAAAGGAACTGTTCCCCAAAGTCACTGCCTCTGGAGACAGACAGAGCAGTCAGAGGGCAAACTGCACCTTCTCTGCTTTAGTTCAGCATCAACGTGACTTTCTCATATCATTCTCTCCTCCATACGCACACACGAAACACTGGTGGCCCAGTGAGGTTAATTTAGGCTTCCCTGAAGGAGACCCACGATGCTCAGAAGCAGCCACTGATTGTGTTACCAACACTACGCCACGGGACTGCTTTCCAGCCTCGCTAATCAATTAAGCCAAAATCCGGAGTGAAAACACAACACCTCCCTTCTCAGAATTACAGCTCAGTCCTAGAAACCCGGGACTATGATGACACCCATTGCATCAGTTGAATGTGCAGGGGGGAGAAGGTATCTTTCGGAAGATGAAAATGTGAGCCAGCTGCTGGAGCACATTACATGCTCCAGTAACTTTTTTCCAGCGATTTCCCTTCCTTCTGGTCCTATCAGTACACTCTCCTTGAGCAAATCGAGCTCAGCAGGACATGAGCAGTGCATGCGGACAGAGGGCAAGTGCAGTAATAAATGAGAGGGTCACCATTGCCACCAGAGTTGGACAGGGTGGCATTAGCAGAGTTCTCACAACATTCAGATTCCTCACTTGTGAGACCAGAAAGGAAAAGCAGAACACGACTTGGTCTTCTCTCCATCCTCCTGAGCAATCATTGTGACTAGGAATTGGCAAATGTAAGCTGCCATGTGATTTACTTTCTCTTGACGCTTGACACGATGTGTTCTGTCGCTGCAGTTCAGAACTATGCCGCACTCGAAGCACAAATATGCAGTGATTGCTGTGCCACGAACTTCTGAAGGCTCTGAGAGAGCAAAAGATCTGGAATTCAGGCCCTAAAGAAGAAGAATCAAAAGCTGAGCTGCTGCAGGGAAGTTAGCATTTCAGAATCATTCGTACTTTGAATCAATAAAAAGCTCAAGTAAAAAAAAAAAAGAACACAGATTCCACTGTTTCAGCCATGATCTTAGAGCTATCACACTTTCACATGAATATCCCACAGTCAGAAGATTTGATATTCTTGTTCACGTCCTTACACCACTCAAACAAATGGCCCAAGATTGAGCATTTTGCTTGTGTTTGACTTCCACCTTCTCCCAAACTAACTTGCAGCTCCCTGCAACCAGTTCTGTTGGCCAGCAACGCGCAGAACAGTGGTTGTGTACAGGAATTGATGTCACCATTCCAAGGGAACAGGGTGACAAATGGTGATGTTAGTGATTCCTATTGGGAAACAACAAGCTGTGCCTTATCTCACCTGATACAGTTACACTGACTGGGGAAACACTTACAGGAACACCAAGGGAAAGACTGATACAATGCAACAACAGCACAACCTCACTTCTTACATTTCAGGCTCATCTGAAGACTTCAGGGCACTCAAAATTCCTGTTCAAGGTGCAGTTTCAGCACAAGGATGGCAACATACTGCAGAAGTTCACAGTCCAGAATGACAATCCAAGCTGTCACCTCTTGCAATCAAAACTACCTTCCCCCCAAAAATCCCTCATAGCCTGCAGTTTTAGAAGTTAACATACACATGGAAAACAGTCGAGACAAGCCACTGTAGCTACCAGAAGTATTTGCCAAGTGTGTGTAGTCACTGATTGCTTGGACAGCCTGCCAGGAGGAGTACAACAAGCACAAAACCCAGCTCACTGCAGGCATAAAGTCCTCCTGAGAGCTCTGATTCCTGCCTGAGGAGGGGATATAGAGATTTTAGCTGGAAAATCTAGGCCCACAAGAGCTTTGTAAAACATCACTGTTCCAATTACCAAATCTTCCTAGCCATTAGACCAGCAGTTTTCAATCATTCTGCACCTTCACAAGCCAAAATTCCCCCTTGTGCACCTGTTATAGCAGTAATGAAGTAACAGGATGCTCCAAAGCACTGTCACAGGTACAGAGAGATCTGCTTCACTTAAATCTCCATCTGTCAGCAGAAAAGATGCAGGAACAGCCTGGGAACTCACCAAGCCTGCGCTTTCATATGGAATGAAGACAGCCACAGCACTCCCAGTACTGGCTAAATGACTATTTTTAGTGCCAGGAAGGGAGGCAACCACCAGCACGGGGACTATTCCCTTTGATACAGCAATCTGAACACCACCATTGCCCCGAAGATCCTTTGCCACTAAAACCACAAAGCAGGTGAAGAGCTTTAAGCTGTTCCAGCTCCTGAACACAAGGCATCTCTCTGCTGTTACATGACAGGTTGGAAGGGGGCCATGCAGCCCATTTAATTCAATTCACTTCCTCTTCCATCTGCTCCAGACAGCCATGCCCTATTAGTCTTCAGAGAGCAGTTGTATTTCAAGTGAAAAATGCCAGGAGTCTGTGTACACCCAGTGTGCTTTGGATGTTCTGTTCAGAGCCACCGCAGGCTTGCCAGTTCTGAGCTACAGGCCAGCACCAGAGAAACACCAGTTTGTCTCATCCCACCCAGCTTTTCTTTATCTTTAAAGATGGTTTTAAAAATTAAACACGAGCTCCCTTCCACAGATACTTCCCAACTGCTTCTGCATTAAGTATTGGAACCAAAAAACTGATTCAATCGGCACCAAAGGTAAAAAAAAAAAAAAAGCGTGCTTTGCTTCTGCTTTGCCCGTTCCTCCCTTTGGGAGCTGCAGCCCTTCCCTCTAGAACCAGATGTACAGACCAAAGACTGCAAAGATGCCATCAGCCACTACAGCAGATGAAGGGGAAGAGCTCAGGCACGGCCCTGGAGGTCACAGTGCAGCCACCCGGCACAGCATCATCTCTGGGCTTTGCTTTCCGCTCCTTCGCCTCTTCTTGCTTTCTCCCACCTGCCCTGCAGGAAGGTGGCAATTTTACAGGCACACTTTTGTTTAAGATGACTAAGCACGATCTTTTCCCTTCCCACCAGCTTGCCTCCTTTCCTAGCACAGTAGCAACACGCAGACTTCCCGGCAGGATCTCCAAAAAAACACGGAAAAGGGTGAAAGATCACAGCCAAACCTCTCCTTTGTGGCCCATTTCTTTCTGGAAATCCTCTGCACCTGGTCTCCAACACATGCTCTAGTGGAGGTGCCCAGATGAAACAAGCTACCACCACCACCGCTCCAAAGCACATGGATTTAGGCAGGAAACAGCTGGCTCCCCCCCACCACACACAATTTAATAATTATAAAAGTGCCATAGATCTGACGACACCTATGTGATTTGTACACAGCAGCAGAGCATGTTCCTCATCCTCAGTGATCAGAGCTCCAAGGCATCACTTCAAGGGGACACCCAACAGCCCAACAGTTGCACCATGCACCCAAAACCAACGCAAAAAGGTGAGCATGGCACAGGCTGACAGCTTCCCAGCTGACAACCCACCAGCTCCGAGGTGGCAGGGGTGACAAGCCAGCACCATGTACCTTGTAGCCAGACCTTCACTCAGCACCAACAGCAGGAGATGGGCTCACAGTTCTCTCCAACCTCACCTATGGGGACCAACAACAAATGGATCAACACATGGCAGCCGGAGCAACACCATCACCAGTGGGGACTGACAACAAACAAGTCATCGCAGCCGGAGCGAGCACAGCTCCCCAGAGCTCCTCCAGGCCCCCCCTCCACCCCATCGCCAAAGAGAACGTACTGTATGACGGAGACTTTCATACTGGGAAAATATTTTAATATAGTAAACAAGTCGATTCGCCTCTCACATGGTTTTAAATAAGTTTACGCTCGTCGCTCAGCACTGCTCGGTACTCAGACAACGGGTTACAGCCTCGACACTCGTCTTGCTCCCGGCTGCTCCTGCCAACAGCGATTCGTTTGGGACACCGCTATCCCGTGCAGGTGACAGACTGGCATCAATAGCAGTCCAACGCGGTCCGGAGGGAGAAGCCCTGGTGAGGAGAGAAGAACGAAGCCACGGAACCCCCTTCTGAGGAACAGCGAGGAGCAGGGCACCCAAGGTACCCCAAAGAGTCACCAACGAGTCACCCGCTGTCCCAGCGCTCGGCCCCGCCGCAGCCCCCCCGGGCCTCCATCGCGGCTCAGGGCCCGCTGGGGCCCTCCCCAACCCCGCGCTGCGGCGGAGCCCCGGGGCCGCCCGTGCCGGCGGGGCCCCCCGGGGGCGGCGCGCGGGGCTCCCGCGTGGGGCCGGGGGGCGGCT